>CP144695.1:11754591-12354591 GCA_036885675.1 Vigna mungo
TTAAAACCTAAAGCTATCAAAATTACAATCTCAACCAAAAAACAACCATTAACTAAGACTTGAAGCCACACTTCGTCACAGTATCGCAGCACAAGGAAAAGGAATCCTTCAAAATAAAAACCAAAAGAATATTATAAAGTTTAAAAAAAAAAAAAAAAAAACTAATCAACTAACTAACCTCCTTCTCGAGGCTGGAAAGTCTCTCAACCAAAACCTCGCGATCCAAGTTGCTCCCGCCATTCTCAACAACCGCGACGATACCTTTCTCCTTCGCGCTCGCGCCATCTCCCGAATTCGGACCCAAATCCGAACCCGACCCGGTTCTGACCCGAACCCCACTCTTGTTTGGCGTCAGGGACCAACCTGACCACACCTTCTGCGGCGTAAACATCGTCGAGAAAAGAAAAAAAAAAACAGCAGAGCCGAATTCTTCACTCCACAGCGACGACCTTCGAATTCAACCTCAGCCTTGCTGCACCATCGCGTATCGCGAAAATTCGAAACCGAAAAGAAGAAGAAAGAGAAAGGAAGCCTAACTAAGCGAGCCTCCGGACGCGACCGCAGTTCCCAAATTCCGGCGAATTGAGGATTTGAAGTCCGATAACGTCTATAAAATTCTCAAACGGTTCTCTTCTTTCTCTCTCTACTTCTTTCTCCTTTCTCTCTCCTCTTTTTGCTTTATGCGCTGATCGCTCACGTTCTTTGTTTTTATTTTATTGGTTTAATGTCTGGAGCGTGGCTGAAAGTTCGAGAGTACCCTTGCCTTTGTCAAGATGGCGCCTCGTCGCCAAGGGTAATATCGGGATTCTGCAGCGAGGCCTTTTGGTTTGGAACGTGGGTTCTCGTGTATTATTTTCGCCTGACGGTATTGCCCTTGCTAGTGGTTGGTAGAATAAGAAAATTTGAAAATATTAGCAAAAAAAGACACTTTATTTAATGCAAAAATAAATATAAATTTTTAGTTGACATATATTACCATGTTTTCCATTAGAGTTGAATTTTAAATATTAAGAAAAAATAATTTTTTGAGCAACTTAAAAATGACAGAAAATTTTATTTGTCTTTTAACCCTTTTAAATAAACACATTATTTATTATCAATCAAAAAGTATTAAAGTTATAAACTTGCGTGATATATTTTTATTATTAAGAATGAAAATCATTTAAAAGCGTCAAATGTTAGAATATTTTACTTCATTTTAATAATATCACTTGTAAGTAGTGAGAAATAAGAATGAAGTTTCTGATCATCTTTTAGTGGATATAACATGTTTTCCAATTTCAATTCGAGTAAAACCTTAAATTAATCTTTGGAAATGAGTGTATTAATTAATATATTTTTAATAAAATGTTCATATGAAGATATAAATAATTTTAAAAACTATATATAAAAATTCTTTTTTTATCAAATATAAAGAAAAATATGCATAAATGAAACAAATATTCATAAATGATTTATAAGCAAGTTGTAGAACTTTTCAAAAATTTATTTGCATAAAAAAGTAATTAAAAATAAAGTGGTCGTATTTGAAAGACTAATTTAAATATTTACTTTCTCAAAGCTAAAATTTGGTTTTAGTTGTAATAAAAATCAATATATTTAGTTTTGAAATAAATTTAAATAACATTTAAGAAATTATGATAACGAATTAAAAAATTAGATATGTTATATTTATATAATTAGAATTTTATTAAAAATACAAAATAATATTATACTTTATTATTTTTATTCAAATTTAGATTAATTTTTGAAATTCTATAAAGACTACAAACTTGAAAAAACACGTTAAAAGGCAAACTTTAACATTTCCATAGAATAAAATATATTGTATTTGTTTTTCACTAATTAAAAAATAATAATAATAATAATAATAATGAAAAAATAATATATTAGTCGGGGTTGTTTTGGTAAAATGAATGGGTTTTGAGTTAGAGAGAAGATGCAGGGTGTGGCAGAGGGGTATTAAGTTGGAAAAGAGAATTAGCCAATTGGCATAGCCTTTCTCCAAGCTGTTAATCATTCTGCTCCACTCACACAACAACCACTCTTTCTTCTCTACTTCGTACTCCGCAAACTCAATACCATAATGTCTCTGTTATGTCGTTTTGCGGTTTATTACAACATTGGCAAACGCAACTCAAACATAAATAAGGACTTTGGCAAATGCACCGGCAAACACAACAACTCAAACAAAATAGGTAACTATACTATTTTTATCATCTTCTATTATACTCTTTAATTATTACTATAATCTTTTAATTTAATATTAAGTTAGTTGAATAACATCGTTTAGAGTTAATTATCATATTTTTAAAGTATTATTTGTTTTAAAATCTTATTTGTTATGATTTTATTTTTTTTTAAAAATTCAATAAATAAAAAAATTAAAATATTTTTTATTTTGACTTCTAAATAATATAAGTACAAACATCTTTAATTATATAATAATAAGGTTTTTGATTTTGGATTGATGCATGTGTTTGTTAATGTTGTTGCTGTAGGGACCGTTACGGAAAAAGTAGAAAAGGCTACACTTACACTTACTAGGAAGGCACCCGTTTGTCTTGTGCACTAATTCAAATTTAATTACACCTTAATTTAAGAAATTAAATGTTCAAGAATTAAGTTTACCAAACTTTAAATGCGCAAATATACTTCGACTTTATTGGTGCGTAGAAATAATTACGAGAATTAATGCATTAATTATGTCATGTCTTTTGGAATTTTTTCTTTTCTTTTACAATCCAACTTTCTTTATCCAGTTCAAAATTAAATCACGCTAACCAGTGTAAGGAAACTAATCAAAAAAATTAAAAGATAATATTTTCATTAAAAATTGTATAAGAGTGCATTGCAAAATCGTAGAAGAAAAAATATTTATAATTCTTAAAACACTAAACAATTATGTATAATAAATATTAAAGATGTTTATATTTTAAAGACATTTAATATGTTAATGTTTATTTAGTTTATTTTTTCAAAAAGTAGCAAGATTAGCTTTTTAAATATTTGTCATAAAAAAACATTGTTTTTTTTTTCTTATAATGCTTTCATTTCTTATATATATATATATATATATATATATATATATATATATATATATATATATATATATATATATATATATATATATATATATATATATATATATGGTATATCGTGATCTCTTATTAAGGAATATAAATCTTGAATTTCCCCGTTTTATCTTCCTACTAATTTCCAGCTTTCACTATTAAGTAAAAGATCACTCTAACCGGTGGTAATAATTAATAAATTAAACGAGAAATATTTTGTTAAAACTCTATGAAATAGCATTACAAGATCGTAACGGGGTACATTTATACGTTTGAATAAAAAATTATAATTTAGTTTTTTAGAACACTCGTTATTATTTGTCTTTAACATTAAAATTTTCTTGTAATATTGCTTTTAGTTTTGGTATCTTCTCGAAATATTAATGAATTTGCAAATCTGCATCGAAGAAAATATTTATAATATAAATTTTTTCTTATAATAATATCTCATTAATTCTTTTAATTATTGTTTCCTATACTAAATATAATTATTTCACTGTGATAACTTGTGCAGCTAATAATTATATTAAGAAATAATATACATAAATATCATCTAAAATTTTTGAAACGAAAAAAAAAATATTAAAAAAATATTGCTGTTGAATGTATTTAAGTAAAGGAAAATTATATTTTTTCATTAATGGTTAAATATAATAGTTTTTAATTTACATCTCTTCGCTTGAACTATAATTTTGATCCACAAGCATATGAAACATATATTTTGAACAATGAATACAAATTTTATTTTAACTCGCCTTATCATATAATATAAGTATGTGGATAAAAATTAAAGGTGTTTGATGGTAAAATTATAAGATAATTTGTGATTTTTAAACAAAATTTTTTTTAACTATTTTTGTCAATTTCTTTTGTAAAACTTATCGAAATAAAACCCATTATTTTAGTTAATATTTGATATTATTACACTAGTGCAGAATCGGCTTTTAACGTCATTTTTTAGACATCGGTTAACGGGTGGCTCAACGTATATTAATGAACGGTGACATTTTCGTAAATAAGTTGGTCATACAGACATCGATTTGGTGGGGTCCGACGTTTATAATATTGTAAACGTCAGTCCCTCCCTAACCGGACGTCCATGGGCCTGACAGGTAGGTGAGAAGTCAGTCTTTTTCTGCCATATAAACGTCGGTTACGTGGGTGACTGACGTCTATCTTTCTGTAATTAATGTTATTCACCTACCTGACGAAGACTTAGACGTCATGTAGTCGAGGATCAACGTCTACGATATTGTAGACATCCGCGGCAAAGGTCACGTCGTCTACTGGCCTGACCAGTAATTGAAAAGTCATTTCGTTCCGTGCTCTAGGCGTCGGCGCCCCGTGCGTCCGACGTCTAATTGGCCTGAAAAAAGGCAGGTGAAAAGTTCTCTTCGACGTCACATTAGTGAGGTAACCGACGTCTATTTGGCTACAATTAATGTTATTCACCTACCTGATAAACACTTAGACGTCATGTAGTAGACGCCTGACGTCTATAATATTATAGACGTCGGCGCCCCAGGTCATCGTCGTCTACTGGCCTGACCGGTAATTGAAAAGTCATGTTATTCAATGCTTTAGACGTCGGCATTAGTAAGGTAATAGACCTCTATGGTACTATAGACGTCGGTTGTTGCATTAACCGACGCCTCAATTCATCTTAAATAAACTGCGAACTCTACTTACACGCACATCATCGTCTTCCTCCTCTCCTTTTCTCTCTCGCGGCATTGCATTCCAGGTGCGTCTTTTATTTACACCGTTTAAACTTTGTTGTAGTCTGATTAAATTAGTATTTTAATCGGTTATCTTTTAAATGAACCTATTAAAATGTGTTTTTGTTGTGTTTTAGTGTAGTTTTGCTCCTTACTTTGGGTAACGTAGTACCACATTCTCCCATTGCTAGCTTCCTCACCAAGAAAACATTCTTCTTTTGGATGTCTGGTGGCGTTTCGACCCAAAATGGAACCTTAGTCGTTGTCTAGTTGTCGTGTCACCGTAACTTTTTCTTTTTGCGGTTGCAATGAAACTAGGCAAGGACCCAGGTTCCGTTTTGGGTTGAAATGTCATAGGATATGCAAAAGACGCAAGCTTTTTTGGTGGGGAAGGTGGTAATGGGAGAGTGTGCTACTAGGCTATCCAAAGATAGGAGGAATGCTGCACTAAAACACAACGACAATATTAGACGTCGGTCAATGCCAACACCGATGTCTATATTGACTTAAGACGTCGGTTAGTGCTTTGTTCGATGTCAATGTAGTGCCTTAGACGTCAATTATGGCCATGTCCGACGTTTATATAGTGTCATTAGACGTCAGTTGGGGAATTAATCGACGTTCTATGACGTCGGACTTAACTCGAATCGACGTCTGCATAGATGTCGGTTTTTTGGAAATGCGACGTCCCATTAACGTCATCTGTATAGAAGTCGGTTATTAATTAGACGTTGAAAGTCCAAAATAACAAATGTCTAAAGTCGTTTTTGCACTAGTGTTATGACATATAACATTGTAAAAAAATACTTTACTAGAAATTGTAAATTAAATTTTGAATAAATTTAATAATATGAAAAGATACGATGTTTTGCACTAATTCATTAACAAGACATATTAGAGTTCGTTTGTTTTTAAACTTTGTTTAGATGAAACAAATTATTCAAACATCTTTACTGCTAAAAAATTTCCTTGTGTTTGTTTAAAAATTTCAATAAAAAATAAATAAAATATTTTTGAAAAGTTTGTATCAAACGAAAACTGATTAAAATTCTAGTCATAAGAAAATAGAAGGTTTGATAAACTATTTAACAGTTTTAGTTTCTTCTAATTGTTATTAGAAATAGTCGAGTGATTCATTTATACATTTTTTTTAATAATTCTTTTTATTTTATATATAAAAATAATAAAATAATCAAATTATTATATAATGAGATATAATGAAAATTCGATTGTATTATTATAATTCTCATTATCAAAGTAATTGAATCGTATGTCGAAATATAGTAAAAGAAATATCACGTCAAGTGTGCTATTTTCGTTACCACACTCTTACCACCTACTATTTTGAACTAAATATAGTAAAAGAAATATAATGTGTAATAGACTTAAATAAAAATAAATCTAATTAAATATATCATATTAAATGACATCATTCATTCATAAAATACTTTTTATTTAATTGCAGTTTATTTTCAATATCTGTTTTTATTTGTAATATTAAGTTTTAGTAAAAAAAAAATATTAAAACTAGTGATATTGAATAATATTAACCAAAATTTTTAATTAATATAAGCTAATTATTTGTTATATTTGAATCTATAAATAAATAAATCTTCACTTTTGTGTGAAACCTAATTTTAGATTGATTGAGATGTTTCTTTTATAGAATAAATATATTTAAAATTTTATTTTATGTTGAGTGTATGAACCATACCTTTAATTATTTTAATTATAAAGTTACCGTCATCTATTCTAACTGTTTTATTTAAATTTTTTCTGACTTCTTTTAATATCTTTAGAGTTACTTTTTTTTTTCTTGATCAAATAGCATCATTGAATATGTTATGTAATAAGGATTCTTTTATCTCGTTAAGTTTATTCCTGCTCTTTAATATATATATTTTTTTATTGTTTTTCTAAGTATAAGTTGTGTAATAAGGATTCTTTTATCTCGTTACGTTTATTCCTGCTCTTTAATATATATATATATATATATATATATATATATATATATATATATATATATATATATATATATTTTACTGTTTTTCTATGTCTAAGTTAAAATTTAGATTCTGACAATTTTTTGAGATTACGAGTGATGATTCATCAAAATTATTATTTGATTTTGATATTGTACTATTTTGAATATTTTTTTTATATATGGACTTTTTAGAAGTAGATTTTTAATTCTAATCGAACTTGCATTGTTGTAGCTTGAAATACAATAATGAATTAAGTAAGGAGAGTTAATAAATTTATTGGTATGAAGAAAAAACCCATGAATTTCTTAGTTTTACTATATTTAGTTTTGTTGAACATTGAAATGAATTTGTATATATTTGAATTATGATGATGTTATGTTGGATTTGAGTATGAAGTAGTTGTGTTGAACTAAAATGAATATGAAATCAATGAAAGGAAAACACTTGGATCGAAAACAAATGTACATTCACAAATAGGATCTCTATAGAAGATTTTAAAGAAAAAGAATTGAATTTGAACATGATTACTTATTCTTTCAATTCATATTCATCATCTTCTCGGAGACACCTATTAGGATAGTGAGATTTCACCACATATATTTGAATCCTCGTAAGCTATCATGGAGCTATACCATACAGATTAAGTTGAAATAACTGCTTTGGTTAACGTTGTCATGCAACTTTTTATGCTTACCGATGGGATCATTCACGTGGAAAAAATAATTCAGTAACAGCTAATGAAGTTTTGCCATCAAAGAAACCAAAAATTGGTAACAGAATAATGAAGCACCAAAACAAAACTGTTCAAAATTTGAAGACTGCTAAAAAAGGGTTACAAGTGAGAATGCATGGCCAAAATCTGTCGGGAGAGGCGACAATCTGCACTCTTCACTGCGACAGGAGAATACAGAGACAAGCGTCCAAAAGTTCGAAAAGAACAAAAGGACCGTTACATTATTCCAGGATAAGAAAATAATGATACAGAACGATGGCATCATCGTAGCCTTCACAAAACTTTTATTGCTAAAATTGGGTCTCTGCATGCATACAAGAATTGAGATGATCCCCAATTGGAGCATTCATATCCACACCTGTTCCCTGCTATATTCCCTTACAATTACAGGTACACTTGTGGGTGGGACCTGTCAGGATTAAATTGTTAAATCTTTTATTTTTCGTGATCGTAAATCAATACTAAGTGATAAAGGGAAAATGCACCTTAAGACTATAAAAAAATGCATTTACTTCACAACAAAAACAAAACAGCTATATTATGAGGATTAACCTTGTTTAAATTCTTGTCGTCTACTATTTTAATGTACCTCTTTTATCTAATATTTGAGGAAGGATACAAGTAATTTTTTCCCCTTTTATCCTCTTGGATTTTCTTAGTCCAAATTGATCTTAATTCTGATTGTGTCATTCTTCTAAAAAGTGAGACAGAATTCATACTAAAGTTGGGTGCCCGGAATAACGCACACTTTGGGTATTTTGCTAGCAGCAACTAAACAAATCTTCTTTAATTGTAGCACTTACCATGCCATAATCTGTGATTATCATGGAAACGTAATCTGAAGGTGTTGCATCATAGCTGGCATCAATATAGAAAATCGCAGGGTCAGAGTAATGAAATGACATTTTTGGTTTTGTATAACGTAAATATAAATGTCTTACATCAGATTTAGAAGTTGCAGATTTTCAGTATGGGCCCAACCTTCCAAGTGGTTCACATCCTCTCTACTCTGAACCCTAGAAATGATGTCTGGATCACCTGTAAGAAAATTATAGAAGCATTAACTTTTTTCCAGACATAAGGCAAGAGATCAGTGCAATGAACGTCATCTCTCATTGTTTACATACCAAGCTCATTTGAGCATATGGAATCATGCTGCACCCTTTCATGAAATTTATAAGCTTCACAGCATACTAAAACAGGGACACGAAATGCATGGGCAACCATTGCAACACAAGCAGTCCCAACTGCTGAATAAACTGTCCCATTAGACAACACTGATGAAGCACCCAGAAATACTCGAGTAACTTCCTTCATTATGTAGGAAACAGCATTTATATGAGTGTATGTACAGCTAAGACCCTTCTCCAAAAGCCTACGAAGCAAAAGTTTCCCTCTAAGTCTTGGACGAGAGTCTACCACTACAACTCGAAACTGTTTACCCAACTCGTATGCATGTAACAGTACCATTTCAACTGCCGATGAAGACCCATAAGTAAGAAGAACATCACCATCTCTTATTTTTGTGATAGCATGCTTGACTATCACCTTGTCGGCAAGTAGAATTTTCTCATTTATGAAACGCTCAACATCTGATTGAAGAGAGGTTTTTGATTCTGACTCGGACATCGTCAAAGGTAGCTTGGCAATTCGACTTTTGAGAAATCTAATTGCATTGCCCATACTGATAGAAAGTGGTCGACACTCAATGAGAAAAGAAACATAACTACTCAATCTTGCTGTTAAGTCTCTCACCAGAGTCTTCTCGGATGGAACCCCGTAGTCTTTAATGGCCTCTTGAAATGCTCGAAGCATTGCAATACAACGAGCATTGCCACCAGTTATATCTCCAGACAGATACTGCAAACCTACCTGATAATTATCATTAAGACTACAACGGTTAAAGGAAAACACAAATAAAAAGTGCAAAATTTATAAAACAAATTGAACCAGGTAACAGCTAACCTATCCCGTCCCATATCAGCCGCAACACCTTAAAAAAATTAATGAACTCATGATTCAGCTTATGGTATCTCCATTCATACAATAGGTCCCTAGATACAATTTGTTTTCAGTTCAGATGTCATTTAGAATGAACTTTTAACTTTCAAATACTTCAGTGCCTTAGACAAAGCAGAGCAAAAAAAATTAGAAGCGTGAAATCATTCTGACCCCTGTAACTCTTCATATTATTTCATATTCTTCATCTTGCCTAGCCTTTGTTCTCATATGAACCATGAAATAGATAATAGCTTTAACCTTCAAGCGTTTTACTTCAAACATACTATTACCCAAATCTAGTACTACTTGTTTTGTATTCAACTTCCCCCTCCTTCCTTCCTTCCAATTGACTTCCACTTCATGTTCATAATATCAACACCAAAAAAATGAAGGCAGCAATGCAGGGTTGGAAACAGTCCAAACTATAACCAATAAGGTGCAAATTGTGCCACCACCATTGTAAACTACGAAGACCAATGTAGGATTTATTTTTTTAGACACCTGAGAACCATAGTAATCTTACTATATAAGTGACTTTTGAAACTCTAACTGCGAGTAAAATACCTAAATGCTTGGAGACAGCATAGAATTTACCCCAGAACGTGATGCATCACCATGCAAAATTTCAACCATCGCACTGCAAATAAGCTTAAGGGTCTGTTTGATGAATATGCAAATTTCAGCAATGAGATTTTTTATTGATGAAAAGCTGAAAACAAAAGCCTATAATTTATATGTTGGAAGAGTCATAAGTCGGAAATTGTATAAATTAAACTATTAGAATTTAATATATTACATTAGGCTAGGCATAAAGAAACCATTTCCATTTAATGATTTAAACATGTTGAGTGTTGCAGATGAATGAATACAATAAATGACCTCCAATATGCTGAATGTTTGTTTTACGATTCTTTTCACAATAGGCTGTTTCAAACACTGTTAATTTAAATTAATTTGGTGCTAAAATCTTGTTTTCAATATTCAACTTCGTATAGGGCAAGGAACCCCGTTTATCATGTGGTCTTATCTAATTGGTGAGCTATGAGAATCATTAAAACATCATATATTTTGAACCGATGGATCCTAACATCACATAAGAAACATGAGTTGTAACAGGATTAAACAGAACAGTACAACAACATAAGCTACCTTATAGACAGCAGGATGCATAGGGCCAAGGTGGAAAAACTTTGCCTCAAGATCTGGTAGCTGACTCCCATGTTCATACTGTGGCAAATGCCTGAATAGTTCAACTCTGTTCTTAGCTTCAGTTTGTTTTACCACAGCACGTCTTTTGGCTTTCTCCACTCTGCTCTTATCATCATATTGCATCCGCGGTTGAGGAACATCTTTCTTTCTATCTTTTTCTTGTGAACGATCAACCCCTTTCTTCTCAGAGGCTGCAACTGAAGCATTATCAACTTTTTGTGGGGGCTTTGCAGCTTTAGCTGGTTTTACATTCACTGAAGCCAGAGTTCCAGATGCCTTATTTCCTTCGGCTAACAACACATCAAATAAAGGCACGAACTAATAAGCAGTGTTAGTCACAATGAATATACTAAAAAAGAATATATGTGAAATCTCATCATAAATTCACAATTGAGGCTTCCAAAAATAAATCTGATTTTTATACATTTGGTTTGAAGAAGCTAGATCCAATGACCAAACAAAAAAAAAAGTGCAACGTTTCAACAGGAAACGTAAAAATAGACAGCCAAACTAACAACTACAACTTTTAATTAACTTTCTGAGTTTGTAGAGAAACTTCACATATTCACATGCTCTAGTTAAAAGTTTGTTTTTGCCTAAAATAAACAAGATCAACACGGCATAATCTCAATCAAACAAAAGCAAGCTAAACGCCAATGCACACCTTTTGCAGCAGCCTTAGCAGCTCGTTGAGCTTCTTGAAGAGCTCGTCTTTCAGCTTTTGAGGTCTTTTCTTTCTTTGGTTTAGTATTCAGAGCTTGGTCTTTCACTTCCATGGTCGATCCTCCTCCCTTGTCTTCTCTCTCTCTTTCTAAAGGGGATTAAGAAGAAAATGCTTAAATACCAAATAATAACTTCATATTGTCAAAGATTCCTTTTAAAAGGCATCCAAGGAAGAAAATGAAAGATGACAAGAACCAGAGAGAGCATGTTATGATGACATCTACCATTGCCAACAAGCAAGTCAGACTGGTAGAACAATTATTCATCATATGTTCTGACTGGACAATGTAGCAGATGACAAAAAACACAAGCAATTCTCTTTTTAATAAACATCTATCTTTTCTAGTAAATATCAGCTCCGAAAGTACGAAAAATCAGAAAACTAAGATTTAAAGGGCACAAAATTAGGTGCATTTTGTGAATTTTTTTCAACATAATTTGAGCCACTTAGGAAGTGTTGGCTACTACTTCTGGAAAGTAAACACAGGGTATACGCAGCATCGGGTATTACTATAGCTTTAGTCAACATCAAGTACTTCATTCCAACATTCTACTTTTTTGTTTCATTTGGACATGACTTGAATCCAATTTTACCACAAAAACAAAAACTAGTTCTGTTTGTGAAACGTTTTAGATTTAGATAGCAACAAATAGGCATCTATCATGAAGTCAATTATAGTCATTTCCCTTTGCATATTTTTACTTATCTAAAAGTCATGTTATTCAATGATATTGAATTACACTTGCATTGAAACTTAGTTTGTAGTTTTTCTTCTTCTTTTTAACAAGTTGACTTTAATTACAAAAAGATTAAAATATTTAAGGAACTATTCAGGCCAAGATATACCACAATCAATGTTTCCACCAGAGAAGCTAAAGCATGGTTCTGTGCTAGTTGACCCCCCATAGTTAGTTATAGGAATAATTAGTTAGTTAGCTGCAGGTTGGGATAATCAGAGAAATAAAACATGTTGCTTATAAATAAGAAAATGGGTTGAGAGGGAGATACATCTGATCATTTGAGAATGAATTAGACCCTTAAAGTGCGGGAACAGTCTAGGTATGCTGAATAACATCAAGTGAAATCATTCATTTTTGTATCTTCTACCCTGGTCTAAGACTGCAGAGTGTAGGTATGTTGAATAACATCAAGTGAAATCATTCATTTTTGTATCTTCTACCCTGGCCTAAGACTGTAGAGTCATGGTTAGACCCAAGTTAGAAAATCGCTTAGACTATTTAAAAATCACCAATAAAAAATTATTCTTTTCTTTCCTTTAAAGTATGAACCTGTTATATCATTTTGTTAGTATGAATAACAGAAGATGGTCCTAGCCACAACTACAAATCTCTGATTTTTTCTGGTGCTGAGTAATATACAGCCCCTTGATAGATATATCGAATTTTAATCAGCCACACAAACTTCAAGCAACTACAACCATACTAGTGACAAAATGTAACCAATTTGTGAGAAGTAGATAACAATAATAAAGAATTTACTTGCACTACTTTTCAATTCAATATTAAACAAGACATTCAGCAGTTTCATTTTTGGAAATACAATAAGCAAGCTGAAAGAGTGTAGTGCAGAAGGGCCTAAGGACCTATCCGATAAAGACCAAGCAACACTATACTGTGAAATGTTCTGGCTATTGATATGCAGGGTAGAGTTGACTTGCACTCAATTAGATATCAAAAGTTAAATCTAGACCGCAAGGAAGCTGAAAGAGCAAGGACACAGGCTTTCATTCCATTCAATTGCAAGCAACCATAAACATTCATACCTCTAAATGTGCTGACACAAAACTTGATCAAAGCTATTAAATATTGAATTGCAATTTCATTTTACTTTCACAAAAAATTTGAACTCTAAGCATATTAATTCCTCGATTCAAATAACTGAACAAAGCAAAAATAGCAAAAACCTCACCGCCAATTGCAAGGGAATCAGCATTCACCACTGCAACTGTGGTTAATTGGCTGACCAAGACGCTACTGGCCTTCGTCGCGGTCAAGTCAACCCCTCCGCGAGGAGACGAAGATGTCATCTTACTGCTGTCGAAGAAGTCTCCGTCAACCATCCTATTCGTGGAAGAGGACGGTGCTGGAGACATAGGGGGAAAGAACTCCGAGGAGCTAGAATAGCTCCCGGCAGTGACAGATTCCTCGACGGATGGAGAAGTCGGAGCGGGACGGCCATGGAGGCTGAGATTCTCCGACAAATGGCGCGGCAGTGGGATCATGACGGGAGAAAGGGAGTTGACTGCAGGAGAGACATCAAGTGAGATCGGACGTGGTGGACCCGATTGAGAGCGGTCGGGCGGGGCAAAGAACCCGACTCTGCGCACCTTAGGATCAATAACGGCGCGTGGAGCTCTACGCGCATCCATGACAGAAATAGTGGATTGGTTAGGTTTTGTTTGGGTCTAGTAACTTTTGCAGAGTATCATGTTTGGGTAGCAAGAAAAGTAAACAAACAGGGAAGAGTTTCTTTTATTTTCTTCTCTTTTCTTCAGAAAAATTAGTGAATTGAAGTTGAAGCAGCCAAGACAAATAATGAAAACAACAACAAATAAAAAAAACAAAAGGAAATTGTTTGTTTATTAACACTAATGTATTTTTAATGCATGTGTTTTCTTGCCAATTGTTCAAGTCTTTATTTTTCTGTTTATAAATGCCACGTCTTAACTTTAACTTTACAAAACACGTGGGTTTACTTTCTCAAATTAAGTTAATATAAGACTAAATTTAAAATTTGATTTTTTTTGCTGGAATTTTAACGTTGTTTTGTGTAAAATATATTAATCTTTTTTTAATAAATCAAAATTAATATATTTTAACATTATTACAAAAAATTCAACATAAAATTTGAAATGAAGGTACGTGATTTTAATTAAAGTTTGGGCGTCAAATTTATTAATATTCAATACAAAAACATTGATTATATTTGATAAAAATGTGAAAATTATAAATAAATAAAAGAAAAATATATATTTATTTAGATGTATGTTTTTACATTTTATATAGAATTCATAGATTAATATCTTAATTCTTATTCAGTCTTGATTTTTTTTTTATCGTACAAAGCCATAAAAATTATCTTAAAACATTTAATTTAATTGGTTTGAATTTTCAATGATTTACTTTTTTGGGATTAAATATAGGAGAAAAGGTTAAACAGAGAATGTTTAAAATTGGATGCAAATGATATCTACAAATCCGTTGTCGTCCAGCGGTTAGGATATCTGGCTTTCACCCAGGAGACCCGGGTTCGATTCCCGGCAACGGAACTTTTTCTTCTAAATTCTTTTTTCTTTTCTTTAACCAATGAATGAATATGCATATTAAAAGAATTTAAAGCATATACATAACTCTTATTATTATTATTATAACATTTTTTAATGTTTGTACTCCTTACTTTTTATTTTATCTTTTCATGTTATAACCCTTTTGTTCAATTAATGAGTTTTATATTTTTTACACATTCTAAATCAACTGTTTTTTAAAAGCATGCTTCAAAATTGAAAATGATAGTTGTTTTAAAAATATAATATTAAAATTGAGAGCTAGGCATTCAAATTAACTGTTTTTCATAACAAAAACCTAGTTTAACTCATGATAATCATATGGTTTATTCAGTTTATACATATAATTTTAATTTTTTACTGTGTAAAATTGTGATAGTGAAGTGTTTGCTGACAAAGTAGAATCTCAGTCATGATTGCAACAAAGGTGTCATGGCTTTGCATTATTTTGTTAATTAAAATTTGGCTGCGCTAATAATTAATTAATATTAAAAAGATATTTTCATGATTGGCATTTAGCTAAACTAAATTTAAAATTTATGCAGGTTGGTCAAAATTGTCTTTGTGAAGTCAAAGAAAGTCACAGTAAATAATTGCTGTTATTGAATACAGGATTGTACTTACGTCATCAACCATTGTATCAATTACCCTATTAATATTCTATCATTATAGTACAGGGGTGCAAATCAGTCTACTTTTCATTATTTTATATATTTATCTACTATTTATTATTGTTATTAGTATTAGTATTATTATTATTAGTATTAGTATTGGAATTAATATTAATATTAGAAATAGTGGTGTTAGTAGTAGTATTAGTTTTAGTATTGGTATTAGCACTATTTTTATTTTTGTGTGATTATTATTAGTAGTAAAGTAATAGTAGTAGAATTATTATTATCATTATTAATATTAATTATATTATTAGTATTATTTTTTAAATTAACATTAGTATTGGTATATTTATTAGCACTATTATTATTATTATTATTATTATTAGCATTACCATTGTTACTATAATTATTATTATTACTACTTTTAATATTATTATTAATATTAGTATTAGTATTATTATTACTTTTAGTATTAGTATTATTAGCAAAATTATTATTATTTTGTATTATTATTATTACCCTTACCACTAGCATTATTTCTATAATTATTATTATTACTACTACTTTTATTATAATTAGTATTAGTATTATTATTTTAAGTATTAGTATTGGTATTATTAGTAAAAATATTATTATCAGTAGTATTGGCATTAACATTATTATTATAGTAGTTATAGAAAAATTATTACTATCGTTATTATTATTATTTGTATTACTTATCATCATTATTATTTCTGTTATTAGTTTTAGTATTATTAGTACTAGTATTGAAATTAATATTAGTATTAGTATATATTAATGGTATTCGTATTGATAATATAAGTTTTAGTATTGGTATTAGTGTTAGTATCATTATTTTTATTATTATTGCTAAAGTGTTAGTATTGTTAGTCCTGCTAGTGTTTTATTTGTCAAATTATGAATTTAGCCCTACTTTGTAATTGGAGTATTGTAATTTCAATGGCAAAATGATATCTCGAGCATCGGGCACTCAGATTGCAACTGATTTACCTTTTTGGTTTTCATTTGAAACGTTATATAAGGTTTTCAAAGACATATATTTACATTTATTTGAGTAATATAATAAAAATAAAATAGTTATAGTAAATTTTTATAATTTAAAATGAATAAAAAATTAAAAAAGATAGTATCAAACAATTTGAATTTACATTTTTTCCTGGAATGTTGATTTTCTTGTGGACTGTTAATTTTATTTTGATTAAACAATTTTTTTAGTTCTTTTGTTTTCTTGAGTATTTTTTTTTTCTTTTTAATGTGTAGTTGCCTTTGCATCAAAGGCTATATATATTGAGTATTTGAATTTACATTTTTTCCAAAATTATTTTGGGATTGTTAATTTTATTTGTTGATCTTTCTAGGAGAAAGAAAATTATTCTCCTTTTAAAGAAAACTATGAATATAAAACATAGGATCATATCTATGGGATTAATATTAAAAGAAATTTATCGATGACTTCTTTACGTGGTTAACTACTAATTAACTTTTAACTTACCGTCTAATTTTAATTTTAATTAATTTTTAAAGTTTGACTATGGTGATATGTTTGTGGTTTAATATTATGGAAAATAAATTATCGACAAATGTGGTTGAGTTATGATTATGCACTTTCCTGAAATCTTCAAAACTGTTGTGAATGATATTATAAAATCTTTAAGAAAAGTTTTTACTTCACATTTATTCTCTATTTCATAATTATTTTAATTATTTTGAATTTATCATGTAAACTCAAGTTTGGAAAATTTATTGGTGCTTTTTTTAGGTTACCAAGTTAAATGATGTTAAATCAATTGAATGTTAAAACATCGACGTAACTTCGTCAACAATGCTATGGTTATGTAATTTTCTACAATAAGACTTTGAAATTTTACTACTGGATTTATGATATATCTTAATATTAGAATATTAATGTTTGATATATTTATTTATCTAATCATATAAGTCAGCACTTGTTTTTATTTTTTATAATATCTCTTCCTAATGTTTAGTAAATTAAATAAATATACACGCGAATCCATTTTAATTATAGTATAAATATATAAAATAAGTTAGAAAAACAAAATATATTTAATTAGTCATTGTAACTCCCCAACTCATGGTACATGAAAACCGTTGTATAATTTTTGTTTAAAAAAAATGTAAGTTGAATTAAATTGATTCATTTTTAATTAGATCTTTGATGAATTTTTGATTAACCCTTAACTCCTAGTTTATTTTATAAATCTATAACTTTCATTGGTGTACATTTAAGTGTTCATTATTATTTTTCGTAGGATAATAATATTTAATTTTTTAACAATATTTTAATATTATCTACATGTTATTTTATTTAAAAAATATACGTAAATAATATCAAAATATTATTAAAAAGATGTTGCTAAATTATCATTATCTATTTTTTTTATGTATATCTGAATATTTTTTATAGACAACAATGCTAAAAGGGTAAAACATAAGACAAGGATCGTAAAAACAGGCATCAACCTCGAAGGGAATGCAAAATAACCTATTCTCATTAAATATGATTAAAGATAATAATGCTTAAACTTTGAAGAGATAAATTTTGTTAGTGATTATGAAAACCTAATAAAGAGAATAAGTCCGTACTAAGTAGAGTCTTGAAAGGAAGTTGTGTAGGTAAAGGTGGTTAGGTAAAGAGAGATATAGGAAGCTAGTGTTCACATTCTCCTAATATTTCACATGAGAGGCAGAAAAATAGCTGAAGAAAGGGATGGGTCATCAACTACGTCTACCTTACACAGATCAATGAGACACTGCTGCATATATGCAAACGTACCAATTTCGAAATTTCTCAAGGATCCAACTTACTCAGACTAATCTTACAAGATCATTTTCCCTAATATAATATTATATATTGCCTTTGCCTTAGCTGTGATCAGCTTTTTTGTATTTTATTTGCTGCTACATACGGCCCAGAGAGAAAGAGAGACGTACAAGTTCAGCCAGCATCAGAGGTATCTGCATGCCATGCACTCGACATCATTATCAATCATCATATCTATGTACAAACATTTTTATAACTAGTAACAAAAGAATTGCATAAATCATTTAAATTCTGCTTTGTTTCCTCCAACAAGTTGAGATATCAGTTAAAGGGTAACTTTCTTTCCAATGAGGTGTTTTATTTATACTAACATGATATCAGATAGAAGTAAAATTTGTTGTTTCTTTTTTCTATTATTTTATCTTTAGCTGGGTTATGTAATCCAGTCTAACTCAGTTAATCACAAGGTTAAATTTGGTTTAACTTGGATGAGTCTAGTTCAAAATTAACTCACATCAAAATTAAAAAAAATTAATCCAACTCAGTCTGAATTCATGGTAGACCAAATTGACTCACAAATTTCAATCTGTTTTAACAACACTAGTTTTAAGTTTTATGAAATTATTATTGCATCATCTATTAATGTCTAATCCTATGTTTTAAGGTGAAAAAAATGTATTAAAAGTTTACTTCAACTTAAAATAAAATCAATTTAGAATATATAAAATAAGCTTACAAGCTAACTTGAGTGAAATCAAATTAAGCTTAAATTACACCGATAAGATGTAAAACCTAAATATTTTTCATGCACACTAGTTGAGACTGTAAGTAGTGGTCAAAAACCACTTACTACTTTTTCCATTACCACTCACTTTCCCTATATATGGTATAGGGTGCCAGAACCTAAGCATGGTTTTTAGGTAGCATGCAGAAGAAATTACCAAAACATGCAGTAATCAAACACTTCTGCAAAGAGTATGTAACCTAATCTCAAGTGCTATATACCTGTTAGTGTTAGTGCCATCCTTGCCATACCTCTCAGTGATAAGGCTTCATTAGATCTCTCTCTATCTCTCAGTCTCTCGAGGTTATTGCCACTCTGCTTTTCAACAGTGTTCTTTCCAGGAGTTTCTTCTCTGTGAGGTTGTTTACGTACAATACCATCTGCTTCTGTTCAACAAGTTCTCCTTGTAGGCAAGTACGTATATTTATCTTCTTTGATAGAATGTACGTGCTTATGTTTCAATATATGCATATTGTTGTTCAAGAACTCTTGAGCTTCTTAATTATTCCTTATTCTGTTTCATGTGAGCCTGTGAAATCTTAGTAGTTGAAGCTATATATCTATACCATATATGCTGGTTTTTTCATTGTTTACTTCACCTCATTTTATCATGTTGGGGATTTTCAGTTCAGATTTTTGTTTTTAATGTATGACTTGTTATAATCGATGAAGTTAAAAACATATGTTTCTGTCTGTGGTGTTTACTAAAGGAATCAAAATTATAATGAAGAGTTATTATTATCCCCCATCTCACCCTTTCTGTGCGAATCTTTATGATTTATTTATTGATTTTATAATTTCAAAGCTTGAAATCCTTTTGTAGAAAAAGAAGAAAACACTTCCACAATGAAATTGGCAAGATGATTGTCGGATCAAAAAATGTACTCTTATTTAGGGTTTTTAATCCAATAAAAAAATAAAAACACTTACCCATATAAAAATTAATTAAAACAATAATAGTCTTAGATTAATTAATAACTTTTAACATAAAAATATGCTCAAATTTTGATAAAAAAACTACTATAAAAACGATGATACTTTTCTTGATCAGTTTTTAATTAACTAAATATTCAAGTTGTTGATTAAATTTGAAAAAAAAAGAAAACATAACTGTATATACACCACAGCTATAATTTTAATTGTAATTATTTATATAAATCTGTGAACCACTCAAAGTCAATTTTTAATTTGAATAATGATATATCAAAACATGTACAGTACATCCTTTTCTATGTTTATCACACATTCATTTGTAATATATGTATGTCTTATTAAAAATAACCGATAAATAACTTTATCCTTTTAATTTAAAGACTTCTATCTCAAATCCTTAAATTGGTTTTAATATCTATTGTATATGAAAAATAACACTATATATATATATATATATATATATATATATATATAATTTTTCTATTTTTCTTTTGATCTCTTGTGCATATCAGGACAGAGTATCCAAGAATAAATTTTCTTCTAATTTATGCCTGCACATAGAGTGATGACTGCGCAGACTGTGTTATATATGGTGTTATGGTTTGATGGTATTGAATATGTTGTAGTTATCATATGTTTTGTCGTTCTTTTGCTCACAAGCTAATCTGCAAATCTCTCTTACAACTTTTCAGCTCAATTATTGACTTTTTTACGATAAAATCGAACGAGGAGGAGACAATGTGGAAGCGAGCCATGTATAAAGCTCGCTCTGTCATCTGTAAGCAATCATTATCTTTTCTTCTTTTACTTAAATTAAGTTTCATACTCATTTTCATCTAACTTTCACATATATTGCACAGCGTAACTTTTGGGAAAATATTAAGGACATAGATATGATATTTAATACTTATAATTATAATTTCTTAAAATGAAATCTTGAATATATTTAAAAAGTTTGAAGATATTTCATTTCATAAGTTTTACTTTTAATTCGTGTAGACGCGTCAACCAATAAAAGTAGTGTATTTAAAAAAAAAACCCTGAGCTTTATTACTAATTTATATATAGGCATCAGCATTAAATTTTAAATCAGGGTTAAGTATAATAATATGGTTAAAATAACACTTTATAATTAAACTTACTTTTAAAGTTTTCAAGTTTCATCAAAGCTTTAAAGTTGTTATACTTGATTGAATCAGATGACTGAATAAGAGAATAAAGCTATACATGTGTGATATTTTATCTTCTTTCACATTATATGGCATTATGAGTTAACAGATCAATGCATTTAAAGTTGTATTTGTATATATAAATGATTTTAATCTAGAAAACTGTGTAACATATTTGAAACTATCTGTTTGCAGATTATAAATTGCCAGGAATCAGAAACGAGGAGCAAGCAACGCAACCAATAAAACGTCTTATCTTAATGAAGGTATTAAAGCATTAATATAACACTGATTTTCGCTGGTTTATTTGGTTAATACACACAAAAGAAGTTTAAACAAGCCATTAGGTATTTGACATGTTATGCAGAACAGTTACTTGGTAAAGTTGCATGCTTTTATTAGTGAAATCAACCATTGCAGCATTCGGTTACCTGCTTAATACCATGTTATATGAGTTTGAAGATTAAGAAACTATACGATTATGCAACAATGGCAATGGTGAAGTGAAGCTGATATGGTTAAGAGTGCTTTTATTTTCATGAAATCAGTATGAGTAAATTATATTTATCAGTATAATTTTTATGTTTCCTGTTTCTCCTTCTGGAATATGTGTGTCTGTGATTTTATATTGTAAAAGTACAATGGAACTGCACATTTTGTATGGATGATTGTGGTTAGGTAGGGTGCAACAGCAATCTAATGACCTAAACGTACGAATATATAGCATACTTTTAGCTTAAATATTTAGTTGGGATGATTTAGGTGACAATGAGATCTTCTTCCTTTCCTTTCACTACCTAACTTACCTTCTACAATACTATTTTCTGATTCATTAATATCGGTAAAAGCTTAGTACTTTAAAAAAACATTCATTATGAATTCTGTCCATGAAAAGTTTTGATCAGTCAAAATTATAATATATATAAGTAATTAGAAATCTCATTTCAATTCATAATTTTAATCACGCAAAATTTTAGAAAAATAGTAACATATATGTTTTGTTTGTTAGTAAGCATAGACAGGTCTCATAACTTGAGAGAGAGCAAGTTTTGAATAATTTACATGTACATATAAAGAGCTAAGTAGGGCAAGTACTCTAATTTTGATTAATATATATTTTTTGTTGATAAAAAAATAATTCTAAAATGATATTTAGTTACCCTCATACATATTGTAGGTGCTACTTTAGATTCAAAAAATTGTATTTAGATTTAGAAGAGAAATCAAAGACATCTTAACAAGAATTGAAAACTAAAAGGAACAAGGCAAAAATCTCCAAAAATTGACCCTATCAAATTTTCTAGACAAGTAAAACTTCTTCCTAATATGCTATATAACACAGTCGCAACTTATATAAAGTATGACTAATAGTTGCTTGAAATCAAATCATTTGTCTTTAAGAATGTTTAAAATGAGTTTATTTCTGTGTTAATAACAAACTAATACACTTTTAAAGAGAAATAGTTAAATCTATAGTGACATAAAAAAACACTAGTTTTAAAGTAAGTCAAAAAGAATATCTGTAAAGAGAAAACCGCTTTTGAAAGTAATGGAAAGTAGTTTTGTTAGACAAATTAAGTTCACTAATGTCTATAAACAAGAGTAATAAGACCTTGAAAGTTCCATAATTATATGAAACTGGTATTAAGATAACCACATTAGCAGTTTCATATAATTATCTGCTAATTTGCCTTATGTGCACTGTATCAAAACAGTTTGAGATATTCAAGAAGTACTTTTTTGTGTTAGAAGTTGTACAGAAAATACCTTCTTTGTTTCTACTTTATGTATTACTCATAAAAACTCCAGCACATTGTATTTAGGCTGGTTCAGTTTATCATCAATTATTCATGTTTTCAGCTTGATAGATGTTAGTTTTTACTTTTTACATAGATAATTCATAAAAAGGGAACTTTCGAGAGTTTTTTCCCTTGAAATTGGTAGTGTTCTTTTTGTGTAACATATTCATTAATTTGGTTACATACGAGGGAAATTATAAAACCTAAGTCATGTTTAAACCGTAGAGTTATAAATATCACTAAATCTGTATAAACCAAAAAGTCCTACAAATAACAAAAAAAAAATCTGATGTCTTAACTTTTCACACGACTCTTAACACTTACTTTTGGTTTGAAGCTCAGTTAAATTTTATAATTCTTGTCATTGAATTTAGTAGTACAACTTTAGCATTTTGAATCAATAAAAAACGTTTAAAATTATGTCTTAAAATTGAAAAAAAAAATCACTATTTAACAATTTATCCAAATTTAAAAAAAAAAATGAAAGATAAAGAGCTAAACAGGAATATCGTATATAACTTATTTCAGTCCTTGTTGAAACTTTTGTTGAACATTGTTACTGAGTGTTGAGTCCAATATTATAAACCTTCATATTTTCTCTTGGATTTCAACGAAACTTCAGATGCTTGGATTGTACTGCCCTAAAATTCTGGGTTATTACAGCATTGACTATTATGGATTGACACACGAGTTCGACCTATGCAGAAAGCTTTACACTAGATTCTATTCTAGCTATACTCCACCTACCTAGTGAAAGTTATATGGTTTTAGGGTTGTCTAAAAGATTTTATTAGACCTTTTTTGTTGGCTATCTAGAGAACATGTTGACATGACTCTTAAGTTAGAAACTTTTTTCTCTAACAATTTTCCTGCAGAAACCAACCACTTCATAGATACATTACCAGTCTGTGTTCTTATAGTCTGATGTGCGAATATAATATATCTTCACCATAAAAAACAAAATAATAGCAGAATACCTCTATGAGGCTAGAAATGTTTAAGTCATGAATCCCTTTGAATGGTGCCTCTCAGCTTATTGGACAACCTATTTCTCCATCAAACACAACATACTAAATATAGGAAATCTTGGTGGGTGAGTAGTTTAAGGTTAATTACCATGCAGGGGAGATTGGAAAATAAGAATATGGATGAATTGATTTAATTATTGTTGAATCTACACAAATCAGATGGCTAGAAAATATGATTCAGATTATCAACTCCACAACTTAGCAGTGAATGAAAAGTTCACATTGGAGAGTTCTTTCTTGAATATGATTCGGATTCAATAGTCAGATACTTATAACGTGTAATTTCTTTTACATAAGAAATTATGAGAAGAACCAGTTTCTGGTAGTAGGTAGAAAATCAGAGTTATATAAAAAGTAGTCTATCTGAACTGTCAGACCTTAAGTTTGTCTCTGTAACATTAAATACAAATGCTTCTGCTAAGTGAATCACATTTATTTTGGCCAACGCTAGATATCGATCCATAAGCGTCTGAGTTTTTTAAAAAAGTTCTGACAAAGTCATTGTTAGTGCAATGACTCCAAAGGGCTAAATTGATTGTTATTTAGTTATAATACAAAGTCTGTAGCTGACAAAATATATCATAGTGACTCATAATTCAGTTCAGTCTGTGATATACAATAACTACGTACATAATGCAGCCAAGTCTTACAGAAAGTTTCTTGAATATTTATATGATCATTATATAGCCCTGCTATTTGTGGTCATCAAGTACATATTGTTGTTTTCTCTTACAATAGATATCTTAGAATTCTAATAAAAATAACTACAATCTATAGACTCAGTAAAACAGTAAAAAAACTCATCTTATTCTTTTTAGTGGAAGAATTCTAATAAAATGAAGATTTATATATAAATTGCATGGGTTCAAGATGATTCACCAATGTAAGAGATTGATGGAAATAAAATATTTAATAAAAATAAATACTATAATGTTAAAAATATTAGAATCACTTAACTCTTTTTTTAAGCCATTGAAAATACTCGATAGAAGTGTTTAAATGATTCATATGCTTATGATACTTATAGTAATGACAATAGGGATTATAAACTTTGTCCTATATGGCATGCAGTTATGCATAAAGGTTAAGGCATATCCCAATTTCTCCTCTACATATATCTATTTTTTTTGTTGTTAAAAAAATGTTTATTAGCAAAGTTTAACAATTATATTATCATCTAACTTCTTTATTAATTTTATTTGTATGCGTTTCGCAAATCATATTATCCTAACCCTTTAGATATATTATGCATAGAAAATCGTTGTGATGAATAAATTTACAACTGAAAAAAAAAAAAAAGAATTGTCATGTGTGTTTTTCTTGAAACTAATAGAACAATGTGTGTGTGAAAAGAGAAAGTGTGTATAAGTGAAGCTTACTAAGACATCACACACTAACTAGAGCATATAAACAGGGAGAAACATTCCTCTATAAATTAATTTTATAAAGTTGAGTGAAGTTTCACTTTATAAGATTAAGATTATAATAGAATTTCTTTTAACAAGATTTATTAGTGTTATCATGTTCAATCATTTTTAAATTCAATAGGATCATCAACAAATATTTAGTTTCAATCTCTTAATCTTCAATTATTGACTTGATAAGTTTTTCAGAATTGAGTTAAATCTAAATCTATTTTGTAATTCCTAGTGAGTAGTCTAGGTTTGAAAATTATTGCTTGATTTCTTATATTCGATCAGTTCTTAAATTTTAAGGTGGACAATTTACATTCATTCATGTGAGTTGAGTGTGTATATTAAGTGTTACATTATAAAAGATCTTTGTCTGAAATTTTTCAAAGCGGAAATTTTCTTACAGAATGATATCTCTAAGTTAATCAGCACATGCATGCCAAGACATATAGTTTAAAACTCAATGAATGACTGAATGATCTTGAATTTTCTTCTGTGCTTTCCGTCTCCTCAAATGACCACAGGATTTTGCCACTTTAAGAGTTCCAACAATACAATATATAAATCAATATATATATATATATATATATATATATTGATCATAAACTAATTATGTAAACATTGAAATCTGCTAGCAACAAAGGACGGTTCTTTGTAAATAAAATTGACCCTTACATAATATCAGCCACGCTTAAAATACTGGTCAGAAATTATACACGCAGCATCCTTTTTCTGTCACATGCCCTCGGTTAATCTAGAGCAAAAAAAAAATCAGTACATTTTGGAAAGGAAATATAGGACAACAAAAGTTACTGGTAGAAAACACAGAAAGATTCCTCCAAGATCATGGAAATTCCTTGCAAAACACTAGGGACAATCATCGGATAATACTGAAATTTAACATATTAGGTAGGATGAGGATTGGTGCACTCCTCCCAAGATTTTCCAAAAATTTGAAGCCCTAAAAATCAACACATAGGATTTCAAGTATCACTTAGATGTCATCACCGATTTCAATAGGAAAGAAAGAAATTCAGGTATATTGTTCATGGAAATGAAAAACTTACCTGCAGATAGATTCATGCTGGCTATTGCACAAAAGGTGGAGCGTCCATTGGCAGCATTATTAGCTTCCCAATTTGGCGACAAATTGGGGAAGGAGTGGTAGTCACTGTTGTTCACAGTTGCTTCCTTAGGGATCACAGCGTTTTGGTGATGAATGGAAGACATCAGAGAGTGTTTCAACTTTCTCTTGATGACAATGGATTCCTCAATAACGTTGAAGTCATCATCTCTTGGCACTCCTCCATCTACATCTTGAGGATGAAGTTGAAGGGGTGACCTTAATTGGTTCAGGATTTGATGGTTTTCAGTTGCAGGGCACTTTTTCTTCAACTCTTGCACCTTCCCTTCACCACTGCACAGTATCTTGCAACTAGTCCTTTCTCTTGCTCTTGCCCTTGCTTTTTCCCTTGATTCCTTCATCTTTGCTTTAACACAATAGGCAGGTTCTTTCAACTTCCCCTCTTCAAAGTCCATCCCTTGTTGCTGTTGTTGGTCTTGGTGGATCACAGAAACCACTTCACCATCCGAAGACGAGGAGAATTCGAAGCTATCAGCACTGTGCTTGCTTCGAGTTAGCTCCTTAATCGCCTTCTTGGACTTTGTGAAGAGCCAGTCAAGGGTGTTGCTGGCTTTATCAAACCCTAACATGTCTTGAAGATCGAAGAACTTGCGTGCGATCTCAATGGACAGCCTCACCCTCCGGTCCCTCAAGCCCTGAGAAGTGTGAATCTTGCTGTGCCTGTCTTTCTTGGCCGTTTTCTTCGCAGGTTTCTTGGTGATGCCATAAAGGGCACCACCGAGATCCTGATTGAGCATTGCCGCAGCGGCACAATCTGCAACTGCCCAATTGGCCAGTGTTTCAGGAATCGGAGCATGATAATTAGTAGGTATGAAGGTAACAGAAAGTGGATCATGGAGAAAGGTGGTGCTGGCAGAAGAATTTTCAGGGTGAAGGAAAGTGAAAGAAGGGTAGGGCGAAGCAGAAGAAGATGAAGAAGGGAAACGAGGGTAAGAGCCCGAGGAGGTGTAATTAGAAGAAGGGAACATCTCACATAAACAGATTTTTTGCAATTTCCAACGGATGAAGGAGAAAACCCTAGACAGCTTCTGCAGAATGAGGACCACCCCAAATGCAGAAGAGGTATCAGTTTCTTATCTACCTTCCCACTTAGCTTCCCTAGCTCTAAGGATACACTTTTTTCAAGACAACATAGATATGAAGCATTTGGTAGTGGATTGGAAAAAAAAAAAAGAAAGCGGTTTGATTTGAGAAAGTGATGAAAGCTTTAGGCCAATGTTAGAAGTATGGTCTGCTTTTCACAGTTTCCATTATACTTGAAATAGAGCTTCATATTTATCAGGTGTGGTGGTGCAGGACCATGAAGAATGGTACCAAAGGGGTGGGGACTCTAGAGAAAGAAAGAGAGAAATAGAGAAAGAGAGAGAGAGTATAAGAGTGTAGTATGTATGAGTAGCATAACACAGAGGATAAGACACACATAATTGGTGGATTGTGTGCCTCATTATGTGGAAGCAATGTAAACAGAAGAAGGTCAAATCATGGAGCTTTTGAGCCCGTTAATATATGTGTTTTGTGTACGTTATTTTGGTGTAATTCTCTGCCTTCGCGTGGATCCGTTGGATTTAGGGTTAAACTTCGGTTCCACACACTTTAAACAAATTGGGAAATTAGGTTTACTCAAGATAACCATCATTTTTCCTCATATATTTTATTGATCAAAGCTACAGCGATGATACTTTTCGAATGATTGACACTATAACACTATGACGTTTGCATTATATTTATGAAACTTTTTGTATGTTTCTTTTATATACTTTTTTTTCTTCTTATCTCCCTTTCTGAATTATAAAATGCCACCATAATATATTGTCAGCGATCAAAGTAGAACATTTCTTCTTTTTTTCTCTTCCACTTCTATTATTTTTTATCAATTTTACTATTCTATGTTTCCAAAATAACATGTTTCCAAAAGAAGTTATAATTAAATTGGATTCATGGATAGCTAGCTTAACAGAACTTTAACTATAGTGTTTTTATTTTTCTTCTGCTAAATTAAAGGAGATGAGGGTGACCTTTTTCTGCAGAAGAAATTATAGAGTAAAATTTTTGGATTCACTTTTCCCAAGATGCATGAGGTTAAAGAAGCTTTCAATATGGTGCAAGTCTTCTTATTCTGTTCAAATCTTATTTTACATTAAACTTTTAGAAAAGAGAAATTTCAAAGGATAGGGATACCACACTTTCTCGATCAATAATTTGAAATTTTAGTTTTTCATTATGAATTTTAAACTAGTTACTGATTGAATTTAAAAAAAAAAAAAAAAGTCCCATCACTTATAAAGTCATATAGTAGTTAAAAAATGTTAAAGTTATGTCCGTTTTAATGAATAAGATTTTACTCTAAGAAATAAATTACGTTATCAATATAAATAAAACTTTACATCAATTAATATTATTATTTTTTAGTATCACAAATCCTAATTAGACGGGCAGTGTTTATAGTGATTAAAAAAACTTATTTTTACATAAACTAATCACTCAATGACTAATATTTTTTTTTCTTACATGGTTTCGTCATACTAATTGAATCAAAGTGTAAATAAATAATCGCGGATTTTCATTTACAATTCATTATAATTACATTGTACTAGTACAAAGATAACTTTTTTTATATTATCATTTTCTAATCATGCATTATAAGGCATTTTAATATCCTTTTAGTGATTTTTACTTAGTTAATAAAAAACAAGTAAAAAATTTCATATTAACATGTCATATATAGTTGTCATAACATCTTATACATCAACTATTATCAACAAATAAGTTATTAACTACTTAATAAAACCTAAAAGTCCAATTATTTTCTATTATATTTTTAAATACGCATATTATTAACATAAGTGTAAAACTAAAGAATGTAAAAAACACTTTCACAGCATATAAAGACTTACTCAAACTTACATTCTCTTTTATTTCTCATCAAAACTGAAATCATTCAGTTGTGATCTTAAACTGTTGATCATGTATAGATAATTCTGCATCATTTGATAACACGATGATCTTAGAGTGAAAGACAAACCGGTAATTAGTAGGAAAGGAAAAGCTTTGTGCTCCTTTGACTTGGTCTTATCGTATCAGCTACTGTCATTTTCAATATAGCTAGAAAGCTCTTTCAATGTCTGACACACCTTTGCTTGCTGCACAGCAGGGTGGGGGTTACATCTTCCTTCTGATCTGCACTCGACACAAATCACCAATATATTTACTAGCGAATGAAGTTGTCACAACAAGAAATGAAGCAGTGATGATGCTTTGTTTTTTACATGATAGCTATGGTTATATATTTTGATTTTCTCCTCCAAATGTTTGAAGGAACACAAAGGGTTTGACGGTATTCGAACCAAAAAAAGTAAATGTTTGAAGGATTTGAGGTTGCGTTTCAAAGAAGGGACATAACTGTCTCTTGACCTTATTCTTTTCCCTCCCCTTTGTAGTAAACTAGTAATCGCTTTTCAGCATTCACTTCAGTGATTCACTCTTCACAGTTAGGGCCATGCAGGTATATATACCATCAATTTATGCTTGCTTAAACACTGCATGTTTTTCAACCACCACCAATCATTCACTTACTTCAAAATTCAATTTTCTTTTCAAAAAATGTTTGTATATTCAACAAAAAATAAAAGAAAGAAAAAATAACAGAAAGGATTAATATTGTGGTGAAAATAGAGAGAGTAATGCATTATAATAAAAATGTCTACTGCAACACGACAAACCATTCTTAATGGTTATCAAATATATGAAATTATACTTAGTAGGAGTATCAAGTTAGAATTTCTCAAAAAAAAAATTATCAAATAAAAATCAATGAAAGTAAGAAGATTAAAGAAATCAAAAAATTAAATAGAAACTAAATTAATATATAAGAGAAATAAATAAATAACAAATTGTGAAAACAAATTAAAAAGAAATTTCAACGTACAGAAAAAATAAAAAGAGAGAAAAATGATATTATAATTTTTACTTTTTATTAAAAATATATTTGTATTACATTTTAAATAGTTTTATTTTTAGTTATATCATTCCGTATCTATATTTTCTCTCAAAATTTTGATTAATTAAGAGATGTTTTTTTAATTTTCCAACAACTGGTATTAGAGCCGATTAATTATTAGTATATAATCAACGGTTCAAATGGAGTTTGATTTAAGTGAGAGAAATGACTGCATAAGAAAGAAAGATAAAACTTGAGAAGTTCAATGGTATGGACTTGGGCTTTTAGAAAATACAAATTGAAGATTATTTATATTAGAAAAAACTATATCAAACTCTCTCAGGGACATAAACAGAAAACATGAAGAATGAATATTAGGCTCTTCTTGACTGACAACTCTCGGAGTTATTTGATTGACGTTATCTTGTAACGTTACATTTAATATTGCAAAAGAAAACATCATGTTAGGTCTTATATAACAACTCTTTCATTTGATGAGGCGATTATTTAATTTGCGGATGTCAAATGGCGTAATGGTAGCGTAGCTTCTTAATGAACCCAATATAGTCACAACCTAGTTGAATTTCGTTGGAATTGAATTTGATGACGAAGTACGAGCCTTGATACTTTTGTCTTCTCTACCAAAAAGTTAGAATGTTACAATCACATTTGTGAGTAGCTCATCAAGCAGTGATAAATTGACATTTGATGATGTTCGTGATCTGATTCTCAGTAAAGAGATTTGATGGAAAGAGTCAAGAAAATATCCAACCTCTTCAGTTTTGCATATAGAGCCACAAGGAAGAAGTTTGATTAGATGATATGGACATGGAAAATCCAAGGAGAGGAGGTCCAATTCTAAGAATCATGTAGTCTCCAAAAACTCAAAGACAATTGAGTGTTGAAATTGTGGAAAGGTGACACCACAAAAATAACTGCAAGAGTGCACAGAAGAATCAAGAGGATAAAACAGAAGCAAATATTGCTTCAACATCAAGAGAAAAAGATGCATTGATATATTCTTTAGAGCATAAGGAAGGGTCTTGCGTGTTAGACTCTAGAGCATCCTTTCATGCCACCTCATAGAAAGAATTCTTTGAGAATTATATTCCTAAAAATCTTGGAAAAGCTTACCTAGGTAATGAGCAATCTTGTGAGATTGCTGGTAAAGGTGTAGTGAAGATTAACTTATATGGCTTTGTATAGGAATTGAAAAATGTTAGACATATTCCCGACCTAACAAAGAATTTAACCTTAGTAGGTCAGGTGGCCAATGATGGCTACACAACAGTCTTCCATAGTGATCATTGGAAGATTTCAAAGGGTGCAATGACAATTACTCATGCTAGGAAGAGTGGTACTCTTTACAAGATAAAAGGAGCTTATCATTTGATTGCAGTTACAAAATAAATGAAAATCCCAACCTATGGCACCAAAGGTTAGGCCATATGAGTGAGAAAGGGATAAGGATCATGCACTCGAAGGGGAAACTACCAAGTCTTCGATCAATAGAAATTGGCATGTGTGAAGACTGTATACTTGGAAAACATAAACAAGTTAGCTTTCAAACAAGTGGAAGAATCCCGAAGAAAGAGAGACTTAAGCTTGTTCACTCTAATGTTGGGGTCAACAACTGTCTCATCCATTGGCTGTAAATGATACTTTGTGACTCTTATTGACAACCGCTCTAGGAAGGTATGGACATAATTTCTTAAAAATAAGTATGAAGTATTTCAAGATTTCAAAATTTGGAAAGTCACAATAGAAAATGAGACAGGATTAAAGATCAAAAAGCTTTGATCGGATAATGGTGTGAAGACATTAGATTTAAGAAGTTTTGCTATGAGCACAAAATCAGAATGAAGAGGATCGTGCCAGGTATGCCTCAACACAATGGTGTTTGTTATCACTTTATTAGATCTTTGCTTGAAGATAGGATGCTAACATAAAGAAAGATTCTTGGGAGTAACAATCCAACAAACATGATAACAAAAGCAGTAACCATTAACAAACTGAAATTATGTTCAATTGTAGTTGGCTTGCTACAATAATATATTATAGAATATTATTGTAATAATTGAGGTATGAAGACAAATTGAAATTGGTCTTCAAGTGGGAGATTGTTATAATTAGTCAAAAAAGGTTTTATCCAATAAAAATCAATGATGAGAGGAAGAAGATTAAGGAAATAAACAAATTAAATGGAAAATAAGTCAATATATAATAGAAATAAATAAATAACAAAAGGTGTAAAGAAAAAAAATTTGAGAAAAAATCTCAACAGAAAAAATAAAGAAAGCGAAAGAAAAGTGATATTGTAATTTTTTTTTATCAATAATATATTTGTAGTATAATTTAAAGAGTTTTATTTGAAGTGTTATTATTCCGCATTTATATTTTCTCTCATAAATCTCATTAAGAGAAATTCTGTTAAATTTTCCAACATATGAAACTCGATTTTCTTCTTAAAAGATATTTTAGTAACCTAAGCTTCAAGTTAAAGTCTAAGGAGAATGACTTAATACTAATATGTTTAAGGAATTGAATGTTTCATTATCGGTCTCACATGCCACTATTTCGATCCTAAATCTGTTGAGTGACATCATTAGTATTAATTACCATATATGTAATATATTATCCTTAAAAAATACTTCAATAAATGAAAAAAAAAATATTTAAACTATAATTGACCTCAACTTCTAATATACTTGTACTAAAATGCAAATTTTCACTATTTTATGGATAATAAATAACATAAAAGTTGACTGATCATAAGTAAAGATATGTTAATAAGTCAAACTGAATTCACATCTTCTAAGAAATAATATATTGATTTCAAGTGGATAAGAAAAACTAATAACAAAAAGAAAACAGTTAGAAGTGTTAAATTATAATTTCTACAAAAGATAGAATTACTTATTGCTAGACTTTGAATTGGTGTTCGTTCAGTTTATTCATTAGGCAGAAAGAAACAAAACTGAAAATAGAGTTTTTTTTTCTCTCTCTCTACTTTGTATTCAATTCAAATATTTTTTATTTGTTTTTCTCAAATTTTCTAGTTCTAAGGGATGAATAAAGATTACTGTTAGAAAAAATACATAAAACTTTTGGGTCCAGTGACAACAACTGAACGTAATACAGATTAAATGATTGCAAATTAGATTCGACACTTAATTAGTGAGATCTCTTTCTGGGGCCATTCTCATTTTATATTTAATTTCACTGTCGGTAGAGTCACCAATTGTAACCCCTTCCAATTTCAGTATGTATTCAATACGGAATAATGGATAAAAGTTATTTTTACGGACAAAAGATATATAATACCGAATAAATATATATTTCATATAATTAAATTATTAAAAATAATTATTTTTGTAGAATATATCATGGTTAATAGTTATAATAAATAAATATTTTAAATATATAAATGATTTATGTATTTAAGAGATTTGATGTTTTGGTGACTTGGTTTAGTTTATTTTAATTGTTACCTTAGCTCTTCAACTATAAACACTTTTTTTAATGTATTAGAAGTTTGGTTGTCATGTTTTTCGTGTATTGAAAGTTTGATTTTATAAAGAGATTTGATATTTATAATTGATATCAATTCTATTTAAAATTGTCACGCGTGTTAAAACATGTTACATAGTGAGGAGAAAGATTAGTAACATTAATTAGTGTGAAAATGTTACAACTGAAGTTAAAAAGAATGTATAAATTAAAATCAAGTTCAAAGATAATATAAAAAAGAAATACATGGATTAATAAGAAGAGAAAATATGAAAATTTTCAAATTTTTTGTATATTAGAAAAAAAAATTAAAATTATCTAGTTTTAAATAATTAAATTATTTTTGTAAAATTTAAAAAAAAATATTTTATATTGAAAAAAATATATATTTTTATTATAAAGTATTTAAACTTCTTTTAAAAAAATCATATTCCATTACAAACTTGTTTTTTTTTTCTAAGAAACATATTGTTATGTGTAAGAATTTTCAAAGATAATTTTGAATTTTCTTGATATTTTCAAAAACAATTTACTTAAAAAAGAAAAAAAAAAAAAACCGGATTTGAAGTTAAGTGACACTGATAAGTATACCTAAACCGAAAATGACAGTTGATAGATTTGTTTCCATAAATTGCTAGAGTACAAAAGTTAGTGAGAGTTGGTTTAATTATACCATATGAATCAAGGAATATAATCTAAGATTTTGATATGGTTTTGAGATGTTAAACAACAATTAATTAATGAATACAAAATTATACTTGAATCCAAAAGCTATGCTAGGGATTCCAGTTCAAGGCATAATAAAAAACAGTTTTTTTCTTTATATCGCTAACATGTTAACTCTTCAAAGTGGGATAAATATATTTTAATGTAATGTTTTATAATGTTTATATCATATCTAATGATTTACATATTATTAAATTGAAATTTTTTATTTTATAAAATAAAAAAATTACTAGTATTTGAATTAATGAAAAGGGATGAGCAATATTAGAAAAGGTGAGTAATGTGGAATCTTTTCTCTTAGGAGAAGTCTATTTCCCTAAGGTGGCCCTGCCTAGTAGTATGCACATGTCATGGATCCATCAAAGGAGCCCAATATACCATACTTTCTCCCCAATTTTATTTTAAAAACCACGTGTGCTTTTATAATTTATTTATTTTTAAATCCAATTATCTCATTTTAAATGTCACTCCAACTCTATATAATATAACGAAACATTATATATTAAGGACTTTTGTTTGACAGAGTTCTATATAAGGAAACATTATAATTTTTTTTAGAATTTAATATTAAGAAACTTAATTAGTCTTTCATGCTTTCTTTTTTCTTTTTGCACTTAATACAGTAATTTTAATATGTTTATACCGTTAATAGGCATGGGTATTGAGTGCCACTAAAGTCTGTGCTAGCAATTTTAATATGCTTATACCTTTAATAGACATGATTGCTATAATTCTTTTTCCCAATCTAATTGCCTTTTAAAACGATTTAAATGGGCTATCACATTTCTTTAATGTTATTATTTTCTTAAATTTTATATTTAATTCAAATATTAATACGTTAAGTAGGTTATTTAAGTCAAATGGTATATTTTTATATTTTTGTGATGGTGGATTTTTCAGTGATTTTATTAACCGCAGGAAATGTATTTACCAGGAATTAAAACCACCGGTAATCCAGAAAAAACCCTAGTAAAATCATTTATTTTTGTAGTGTATGTTCAGAGTGGCTAGCCCAAAAGGGTAATAGTAGGACACTGGCTACACCGAACATTGGAGTCTAGTAGGAAGAAAAGTAAAAGAGAACAGGAGAAAAGTAACACAGCTTATTGTTGAACAAATTCTTGAATATGATACAGATTACAACAAATTGTTGAACAAATTCTTCCATATGATACAGATTACAACAAATGGTAACTCAGTTTATTGTTGAACAAGCGAACCTCGTGAGATTTCCCTCAAGTACATGCAATTTTAACATACACTAGAAGGTAGAGCAATATGCAAAAAACAGACCACTAAATCCTTTGATACTAAGTGCGAATAGTATCACATCTTGGAGTTACAAACACATCGAACATTCTTCTATAAACTACAAGGCAATCCACGAATCATTGGATTTGGACCCATAATAGTTTTGATTAGGCTTAAAACGACCCTATCATGATCTAACTAACCATGATTTGTATTGTACTTAATTTAACTCAGTTCAACATGACTAGATTCCGACTAAAATGAAAGTGTACAATAGGATCAATCATAGTGACTTTAGCATCTTGTCCCATCTCTTGAAAAATGCACGAGTTGTGCGGTTGGCGGTGAAAACCTCGACTATTCTCCAAGTACTCTCAAAATGGTTTTCCTTATTGGCAAAAGAAAAACTACTAGTTGATCCTAAAAGATAGCATATACATAGTTACCACAACAACTAGACTTCGCAACATATTCTTAGACATAATTTGAAAAATATTACAACATCATACACAAACAATACGACAACGTGTGTATGAATTTGACAGAATAAACAAATTTTGATAAGTACAGACTTGAACTTTCTTGAGTGTTTTTAAGACATTAATAGAAGAGTACGTGAAATGAAAGTTTGTCCCACAGTCCTTCTTGAGTGATCCATGGTTGAAAGCGACTGATACCTTTTGGTTCTTGGGAGCGAAACGACGAGAACAAGTGGTAGACAACGGTAACAGGAAAGAAAGAAAAAAATGGTTAATCTGTGCGTTGCATGAGCATGATCATGTGCTTGAAGCTAAGATATTTGGTTCTTTGAGGGGTCCCATAATCATACTTCTTCTGCCGATTATCTCTTTCTTGCCATGCCCCCACCAAAAAACCCCTTAGACAAACGTTCATGTGCAGTGGAAAACCATTTCTCACGATTCGGCGACAGTCTGGTACGTTGCCACTTTTCGAGTATTGTCAGGTTGTTGTTTCATCGCATTCATGCTAGCTGGCCACTTGCATGATTAATTATCACTTTAATTACCTTTTATGCTTCTCATCCTTTTCCTTTTTTTTTCATCTTCAAATACCATTCTTCATCTTCTTGTTTTTGCAGTTTAATTATCACTTTTCTTTTTGTTTTTAAATCATATTTTTAAGTAATTAAATGTTTCTTTATAATTAAAACCTTAACTTGTAGATGGAATTGAAAAGAAAATGAGTACTAAGATTCGAAATCACTGTACATATATATAAACAATCTTTATTTCATTGAAGATCGTCCAAATTTAGAGATCCATAGGTTTACACAAAATTGCAGCTAATCCCAACAACAGAAAAAATCCAACAGAAAATGAGGAAAAAGGAAAAGACAACGACGTTCTCACTCTATTATTGTGTTCACTTGATAACGAAGAACAAGACAATGAAAAATTAACATTTCAAGTGAAATATATTATTTTCCATTGGTTGAGGCAGGCGAAATTGAATTAATGAAACATCTTTTAGAAGAAATTTAGCATTAGCTTTGTACAAAATGTTGTGTTAGGAAAATATTTATCAAACTCTTGAAAATCAAAGAAATAGAAAAAAAAAAGTATAGCTATTTAAAAGTAGTAACACAGATGTTGGAAATCTTATGAGATAGGTAAGTGAGTAAAAATTTTATCCTATAAATCGATTTATTGAATTTAAGTTAGACACATTGATTTTTATAATATCAAAGATTAAAATTTATTCTAAAAAGATTTGTTGTTAAACAAGATTTGTTGTTATATATTACTATTAAGTAAGAAGAGGTTAACTTTAAAATAAAAAAATTACAATTATATATATATATATATATATATATATATATATATATATATATATGCATTAATGTTTATTTTATAGGAAGTTCACTTTATTCAAGAAAAAAGTTAATGCTCGACATAACACAATATTGGTGAGCGTTACCTTCTATTGAATCCACTTTTATTATACCAAGAGCATTATAACGTTCAAAAACATATAGTTACAAAATATGGTCTCCAAGATTGTTTTTATTTATTTGTTGTCATGATATTTTCCTTTTGAAGAGATATGAATCTGATGAGGATGTCAAAGTTTCACAAAGATGCTTTCACGAGGATAATCTAAAAGAAAGAAAAGCTTCGTTGTTTACATTTTCAGTGATTGTGCAAAACATCATAATTTTACTTTTGGATTCATATAAAAGCATCATAAATGAAGGGGAATTGAGTTAACGAAGGATATACATTGCTCTCTTTATATACATTTGAAGGAAATCTATATAAAAAATAATAACTTATTCTAATTATAGTGCATAATTTAAAAAAAGAAATAGTTTTTATTTTATTTTTGTTCACGCATATACATACAATTTCCGTAAAAATACTGAAATAAAAATGAAATGGTTAAATATGTTTTTAGTCGTTTAAGTATTACTGATTTGTGGTTTTAGTCCCTACTCAAAACATTGATGACATTTAATCCTCTTAGTATTAAAACATGTATAAATAGTCCTTAAAAATGGACGGCGTCAAGTTTTGGTTGATGTCACTAACGACCCTGCCACGTTTTTTGCCAGGTGCACTGTTCTCTATCTGTCACGTTAATATTTTTCAATGCAAAGTCAAAGCAGTTTGGCGACACCACCCAAGCGGTCGTCCCCTGTTTCTTTTTGGGTCTCCACCGCCATTCTCTCATGACGCATCAAACGCTGCAAGAAACTCCTTCACGGCGTCTTTAGTGCCACAAGCAACGCATTCTAATTCCAATCCCAAATCCTTATGACCCCAAAACATTTTATGGGATTCCAATTTCAAGCTCTTATAAAAAAAATAGGATTGTTCCTCTTCCAAACCCAGATCCCTGATCTCTTTTAGGACCCTTCAATCTCTTCCTAAAGCTAGCCAAGGTATCATTATCATCCATACCCCCCAAATCCTCCTTCTCCCTAACAACCTCACCACCACCACTACCCTTCCTCTTGGACCTCTTCACCTTAAAGATTGAGCCAATGGGCTCGTCGTCGTCAGAGTCAAAACCAATTTCCTTCTTGGATTGCTTCTTCCTGGTCCCAGACCTAATATCCTCTCCCTCCATTTCGCAACCCTAGTTTTTACAAACAACAAATTTCTTAACAATTCCTTTATGTCGTCGCTTTCCTCCACTTACCCATCACCAGATTAACAATCCTCGCTCTTCAATGAACATAATCGAAATCCTAATTGAAGAAAAGCAGTAATATAATACCATGGATAACAAAAATCACATAGCACACTTAATGAGAAGATATATGGATAGGGAAAAGGTAAATGCATATCAATGTAAAAAAAAAAAAAAAGGTAAAATAGTGAGGTTCTGGCACCTTTGTTCTGCAATTGCTATTATGTTACGTTGTGTGTTGAATCTATTGGAGAAAGAAAGAGACTATGGTGTCTCTTTGTGAACTGCGCATGGTAACATAGTAACGACTTCTCACGGCAAGGGAGAAAAGGTTTTTGTTTTATTTTAATTTTCCTCGAAATCACTTCTGCCGCCACCAAACTTCCATTCTAACTCCGGAAGGTTCGGAAAATTTTCAACCAATTTGACGCGAACCGTGATGGGGGTCTCAACCATGTGGAAATGGCGTCACTGGTGTGTGTAGTGGTCCTATGATATAGCTTCGTTTGATTCTAATCTTGGAATCCCGTTTTCGCCCAAATCAAACCCTATTAAGATCGTGTCCTTTCAGCGTTCTCCCAACTCCTTCCTACACTGACAAGGAAGCGATTCTCGTTTTCGCCAGAAACTCGTGCGGAGGCACTCTCCCTCTTCCTTCCTCCTTCCACCTTGTTGCAGGAATGTATCATGGGCGCACTAAAAAACAGGCCCATTTTACTTGTAACCCACCAAGTTGACTTTGCATAATCTTGAATGTATTATGGTTTGTGTATAAAGAAAATTCTCTTATTTTGAAGTCTTCTTCCGTTAATGGTGTTGTTCACTCACTCTCAACTATTATCACCTCTAATAGTCTAATTCTTTCAACTGAGACGATTTTCTTGTTTTTGATACCATAATCAATGTGATGAAAGAAGGGAGAATCGTTGGACAATGAGATCGGCTGGAGAGGTTGTGACGGTGAGAGACTGGCCGGGGAGCATTGTCGGGATCCTTGCTCTGGTGCTTAGGAGGCGGAGACTGGACAGGGAGAGCGGGAGCGGCACGAGGTGGAAGCGGAGGGGATGAAGAAGAGGAGCGCGAGGACTCCGTGACAACGTGTCAGACAGTTAAGAGGGAAGCTGACAGACATGGCCTTGCCGTTTTCCATATCAACAAAAGAGTTAACGCCGTTTATTTTTAAAGATTAAAGATACATGTTTTAATACTAAGAGGATTAAATGCCATTAATGTTCTGAGTAGGGACTAAAACCAAAAATCACTCATACTTGAGGGACTAAAAGCGTATTTAACCCAAAATGAAATATAATTTTAAAATGACAAAATTTACACTAAATTGAAAAAAATAGTATAATTTGATGGATAAATATAATTTTCTCATTTAGTCTTTAATATTATATTTTTAATTGATTTTTATATTTTAAACAAATATTTTAATTAAAATTTGTTATAATTAAATTATTCAGCCTGAGATAGAAAAACATGTTTAAAATGTTTTCTTAATTACATAAATATTCTTTGGATATCATGAGGTGTGGAAATAAAATGGTTACAGTGTCATATCAAGTCAAATATTTCATGAAGAAGGTAAGAAAAACATGAAAGAGTGAAGAAAATTTGCTAAGCTAGAAAGAGGGAATGAGTAACAAAAATGAATCTTGCAGTTTTTTCTATTTTTTTTTTTACAAAAAGGACTTTGATATTTGTTTTAGGGGTGGAGGTCAAGATTAGCAGTTTACTATTATACAAGCTGCTAGTGGTCCAATTGTTTGTTTTCACCTGTTACTGTTCATCCATTATGCTTTAAGGTTACCTATAGAAAGTACTTTATAATGCTAAAGTTGACAGCGCAAGCTATCAATATATATTAAATGTCATCATGTATTTCGTTATCTCAAATTCCTATGTATAAACTTTAGAATGAGCTTCGGATTAGTAACAACCTAATTATGATTAAGTTGGTAATAATTATACTTTGTCTTAAATTGATTAATGTTAGAGGTAATTGTTTTATAGGCTAACTATTCGGTTTATTAGTCATAGCAGTTAGTTGTTTGTGGTATAAGTAACTATTTAGATCGGACAATCTAAAGTTAGATGGACAATGATACGGTATAATAATTAATAAATATTTATATCTTTAAATTATTTACTATTTATTATTTTAGATATATGATGTATTCTTAAATATTGTCCACAAAGAAAATTATAAATCGCAATAATAAGAATAGCTAAATACGAAAAAAGTGGTGCGTAATGAATGGAGACAGAATCAGTTTAGCAGGCCCACTCCTCCACCGATGGTGTGCACCGTGCACGCGCGGTAGGGTCCTTTCAGATTTACTTCACTTTAATTCTGCCACCTTCTCTAATCTTAAACACCGCAATCATTTGTAATTATGTTTATCCTAATACCAATATTCAATTTTTATTTGGTTAACGCTATTTTTTCAACAATTACAACTAAATTAAAAATTAACTTGTGTATTTATATATAATACAAAGTCTAAAGCAAGGTACACACCTTCTTTCTCTAAAAGGTTCAGAAATTGGGCTTGCTATCTATCACAGAGTTGGACTGAATGTACTGCACGTGTTTAGGAAAAGGACCCTTCTTCCTGCACCCCATAATTTTAGCCTGCACCTTATGCGGTGGTGAAATGACCTAGGCAAAATATGAACCGTTGCCGGCGAAGGGCATCCTATCGAGCCCCATGCTATGGGCCCATGTATAGAACTGTTTGAAACAGTGAGGCCCATTAACGTTCAGATAGTCATTATTTTCAAACTCACAGAACAATCCCATGGAACTAGAACTGTAAATAAATACAAACTAGAAGATTATAACAATTTTGGATTACAAACACTAGCAATTAGGCTTCATACAAGTATTATAAATACAAACATAGAAATTATAAAGAATATAATATGTTACATATTTCTTCAATATTTTTGTAAATAAATTATTAAATAATGCTAAATATATTTTATATTATAAAAAAAAATGGAAAAATACAATAATTTTAGTTAATATTTGAGACGAGGGGCTGGTCCCACTCTTTACTCACCTGCAAATCACTCAAAATAAACAAAGAATATCATCACAAATTAATAGCTCAGTAAATCACATTAATGATGTGTTCACTTGAACTGAAAACATTATTAATGAGTATTTGTGAGCGACAAAATGCGATCATTTTTATGTTCACTTCAGACGAAATGCGGGAAAGGAATTGATGCAATTTACAGGATGTATAAATTCTTCATCACCTGCAAGAGTTAAGAGACTTAGAGGGATTGATGATACAATCTCTGCTTTACCCTTTAACTATTATACAATTTCAGCTTGAGTCCTGAAGCGTAAATACATAAATGATTTTAACTATGAAATAATTGATTTTTCCTTTGTTAATAATAAAAACGCCACCGTTTTTTATATCTTCATTGTGAACTCTTGAGTATGCGCGTGCTGGAAAGTTGTAAAGATTCCTGAAGAGGAGTTCGAAGCTGAAAAAGATGAGTAACAATGGTTGAAACGAAATATGTTGGATGTGTGTTCGGTTCCTTTCCACCCATATTCGGTTTTAGGAGTGTGAAGAATTTACATAAAACCTCGTATTTGGTTCCCAGTTGGTGTTATTCGGTTCTCATTCTTCAGAAGAATGGTGTATTCAGTTCTCAATGTTCATATTTAGGTTCCATGTGTGTTTGGGTTGGCGTTTCACACTGTATTCGGTTACAGTGTGATAGTATTCGGTTCCTTAGAACATTTCTTTCCAAGCTTGGTGGTGGAGGTGCAGGCGCCATGTTCAACGAAGCTATAGGAAATCTATCGTCACCAACACATTTTTATATGTTCGAGCAATGGGCTCTTAAATTTAAATTATAATAATTAAATAGTTAATGATATTTTTTTACTCTTTATAAACATTTTTACAATTAAATACAAAATTAATAATTATTATTTTACATTACTTTAATAACTAGGAATATTATGATAATCTTTAATTTTTATCAATTAAACAAATTTATTTTATCTCTCACATCAATCAGATTTTATACTAATTCTCAATTCTTACAAATTTTACTTTAAAAACTATTCCTAGTTACCTCTAAATTTACTCAAATAAGGAATAAAAAATTTACTCTTGATAAATCCATTTATACACTATCTCTTAAATCATTTCTTCCAAGTGAACAAATGAACAAAGCCTAGGTGATTAATATCTTAAGTTGTTTGTGGGAATGTTAATGAGCAATGAATTGGGGGTGGAGATGGTCCTACAGAAATTAAGGTTGTGGGACCATGGTTTTGTAATGTGAAAGAATGAAAAGAGAGAGCAAAGGGTGAATGTGGGTGAGAGAATGGTGAGCATGTGTGCATCATAAAGCTGCCACTTTGACCAATCAAACTTTTTCTCACTGCTTAACTCAATCATGAGGTTCCCTCTGTTCATTGGGCCCTAAACACCATTCATCAACACCTCTCTCTCTCTCTCTCTCTGCTTTACAAATATCATTTTTTTAAAACTAAAATTATTTTAAATATACAAAAATAAGCACAATTCTCTTTAAATTTATTAAAAAATATTGAAAACATTTTTTTAAAAAAATATGCACGCTTTTTGTATTGAGAGAGAAAATAAAAACAATGGCAAGAGAGAATTTGGACACTGTTTGAAATCTGACCCATCTTTGATCTCCTCAGACACTGTCCTAGACTGCACGAGTGCAAGAGTGTTGTGTTTGGACTTTGATTCTGTATATGAAGTTTTCTTTTCCCTTTAGCCTTGTCGTATTACGTGTTTGTGTTTGTTAAAACAGAGAGAGAACGTGATTCTTCTCACTGTAGATAAGATGGGAGTGTTTGCCAGAAGCCAAAACCTAAGATCAAAACTATTAATAAGATTTTTCTTTTCTATTTTCCGACCCAACTTATGTCAAGATCATCGTTAACTTTTTCAAACATACACTCAGAAACTTGTCATAGAAAAGACATGTTTCGGTGGAAAAAGAGTTACATATACATAGAAAAGAAGAAAACTGAAACTATATAAGTTATTATTGTTAAAGAAATAATGAAAGATTAAGTTTTTCTATCTCTAGTGTTTAATTATGTGTCAATCTTAATTTACTGCAGAAAGGCTGAAGTGAAAAGCATAAATGCATGCAGATGTTGGATTTACCTATTATATTCATTCATACATACATTAATATTACAGAAACATATCTTATTCATAACAGAGACTCCATGTCTGCACAAAAAGAATGAACCTTGATATTCTGTCAGTACCCACTAATAGTAAACACGTCGCAAATCTCATATTGTCAAATATTAGCTCCGAACATTATATCATAAATATTGTAGTTATATGTTCAAAATTCAAAATAAAAATATTGTTTGATCTAACTCAATATCAATCAGATTTATATTTATTTTGTATATTCTAAATTAATAAAATAATAATATATCCAGTTGCATACAGCACTTATATGATAAAGTTGTGAAATTAGATCACCGTAGTTAAGCTATGATGTATATAAAGATTATTCCATGATATTTACCAAACACCACTAGTAGATGAACTGTTATGAGTGCTTTGTGATTTGTCATTTTTAAGGAACAACTTCCAAAAATTATACGAAAGTTGTTATCGAACCCCCTAATAATTTAACAAAGTTGATATAATTGTTTTGTTTGATCAATAGTTTAATGAGTTTGAATACATTAAATTAAATCAGAGGGAATGATGGAAGAAAAAAAAAATTCTGAGGTCATCGTAGAATTTCTACTAAAGATATATGTTTTATATTTATTTGGTACATAGGAGAAAACTTAAAAAAAAATGTAGATAGTTATTTGTTTTGATAAATATTTTAAAAAAATGTTATACTTAGTTAAACAGGAATATTTTCCTCAAGTCAAAACATATTTCTATGAATATAAATAAATAAAATTATTTCATCAACTAAAAGTTTCACAGTTAATTATTGAAGGTGTGAATCCAATTATGTAAGTTTTTACAAGTTAATAACAATTCATCACACAAATCAAGTGTCAATATTCTTGATATTATCCTATTAATTAGGATGAATTATAATTCTTATTTCTCATACAATATTAAAAAATATTGTTAGTATTATTGAATTATTGGAATAATTCATCAAGAACATTTGACATTGAGTCTTTTCTGTCTCTATTTTAATTTAAAAATATAAAAGTGACAAGTAGAATAGAATGATTGCCTCAAGTGAAGGCAAACTTTCTCCTAATGCACTCAAAACATAAACTGTGCAAAGGAGATTTAAAAAAAAAAAAGAATATTTTTGCATTACTCAATCTGAAATATTAATTAGGAATCTTAACTATTAGTTAGAAACTTTTAATTGTTATTGGGAAACTAAAAATCAAGCTCATAAATTGGCTATGAATGAAAGTAACAACATAAAAATACTTTGAGAAGATTAACTGCATAATAACATTCGATATTTATAAATGAATGAGTTGTTTTGTGAATTGTGTGAGTTATTGTAGAGAAGGAGAAAGAGAGTAAGAATAGTAAGGTAAAAAAAATGTGGAAATAACAGTTAGTGAGTTTTGGAATAGCATGGATGTGCCATGTTAGCGCAGAAGCTAGCTAGTGTTGTATGTAACCTATAGTGAATGTACATATTTTTACTGTTTGGACGCGTTCAAAGACCAACAGAAAGAAAAACTTAACCAAAAGAAACTCTTGTTCACATGTTTTTGAAAAGCTATGAGGAAGTCTTGTGAAACAGTGACTGATGAAGAAATGGATAAAACGGTAAGAAAAACAAAAATGATGTCGAAGAAACAATGAGAAAAATGGAAGAGAGGGTCTTATCAACCACATGTGATAGATGCACCATCTCTTTTTCAAAATGCATTATAATGTAACTTTGAGTTGACAAGACCTCAACAAATACACCCTACGTAAAAGACACAACACACTCTTCAACTCAACTCATAAGCACCCTTTTGTGTCCTTCTTTTCTAGCTATATAAATATAGCTCTTATACACCTTCTTTTTTCACTTTTAACTTTTACTTTCACCATTCAACCCTCTAATCCACTTTTCTTCAATTATATATATCTTTTTCATTAATTATCACTACCTTATTCTTTCTTTTCTACACTAAACATTAGCCTTACAAAATTAACAAAATATGCCAATTATATATAATTATCATAGTTCTTGATTCAAAAACAAACAAATCCAAGTAGTACTACTCCAAGTGCAGAATGGAAACTGAAACTTTTACTTCATTGCCATATTAGCCTCTTTGCACGTAGAGAACATACATCTTTTATATGAACGAACGTTACTTTCTCTGCTATTTACATAGGGAATTAATAATAAAGAGCTAGCTAGCTAGCAAAACATATATATATATTCTTTTTCTGCATGCTTGAACTTTGATCCTTGACCATGGCTTTGAGGAATCTGGTGTGTGCTGATCCATGGTATGAGCAAAGAAAAACGTTAAACAATGATGGTTGAAGATGTTGAGAATGTTTTTTGTAGCTAGTCATGCCAGCAGAGTAGCATGACTACACATCTTCTGATTATGTATAGTCTTCCTTTTTGCTCTTTGAGGTACCCTCCAAGCCTTCTGCATGAAACCTTCTTCTTTGAAGCCCTCGTGGAATCTCTGCTCATCTTTGTGTCTATGCAAGCTTACACTTTGTAGTGTAGAGAGACAGATATGTATGTCTGTGTGTTTGTGTTGGAAGTTGAAACTACTTGAAGAAGTGTTATAAATGGAGCTCAAGAGGGCTTCTTATAGAGAGAAATGTGTGGTCCATGGTTCCGAAAAAAATGTGTATAGGCCCCTCAATTCAGATTCCATGCCCCCATTCTCTTTCCATCTCTCTGCACCAACATTTATGTGGCATCAACCACCAAGATAAGTGGTCGGCCATTGAATTAAGCAAACCAAATAATAATGTTTAGCTCATGCTAAGTAAAAAAACCAATTTTTACCTTAGATTTTTGAGCCCTCCATGGTTTCAATCTCATAATTATTCCAAGAAACAACGAAGCTTCCTTGTCATGTCCTTTTGACTATATTCTCCAATTATTTGTCACACCCTGAAGTTTCCTCTGATTCAAAATCCAATCATGGCCTCATTTGAAAGAAATTCATGGTGATTTAATCATTCATTCTGTTTAACTTATATCACAATAATAAGCACAATCATTAAGCTTTGTTGTTCTTTTTCTTATTAGAATACACGTCTTCAGTACTACTAGTTAGGTATATATAAAAGGGAAAACTGTCTAAAGTTAATTTAATTGGGTCTTGTCCATGATGTTCATGTTCTTGCAAAACTATAACAGATGCCACCTTCTATCTTACACTAGTTCGTCTGAAAACTGTAATGGCAGGCTAATAGTCAAAGTTAGGCATGTGATTTCAAATATGGGATATAAAGACAAGGGTGTGTCAGAGAAGGTTATCTTAAAGGACATCATAGTATAAATGTAAAATGGCCTTAATCGTGTGGCAATGAGCAAGATTCTCTCACTGTCTGTAAATAACTCCACAAATATAGAGAAAGATCAAAGATATATATAATCGATATCTTTTATTTCCATTCACATTTTCATCCGCTAAGTTTGAAGTCAAAAAAGTGTATACAGTAAAAGATGAAAAAAAAAAAACTGAAAAATCTGAAATTAATTAATATCCAATTAGAGTTGTTCAAACACCCGACCAATTGTTTCGATATTTAGGGCTTCATCTTATTTTAAGAACAAGCATAATAATCCCACAGTTGTGTCTTGTGCTCCACCCATATCACTTAGAATTACAGCTTCCCTTTTTTATTTCTATTTTATTTCTTTTCTCTTTCGGAACCTTAAATGAAAGCTTTGTCGTGCCTGATTAAGTATATACAGTGCCATAATATACAAACAATATACATTCCTTCGAGTTAACTTCTCTTACATATGCTGACAAAATGTCAAATTAGTGATTATTCTTTCCCTCTTCGTATACGATGAAAACTTAAGTTAAGTTGCATGATTAACATAACTTATCCTTCAATAACTAAAATATAAAAACCTCTGGAAGTATCACGTCAACCAAAAATAAAACTAATTTATAGTATACAAGTGAATGTAAATCTCATCTTACATGTCGATTATATATGATTGAATTAGACTTAAAATTTCCTACTTAAAAATAAGATAGTTTATAAAAGCTAAACGTCGTACTTCCAACATAATTTAAGGTTTCATTTTAGTATCAGAAAATATGAAGAAGTGAAGCATTTTGAGTTAGGTGTGGGAGAATTAATTGAAGGGTGTAAGCAAAAGGGACATGGGAAGTTTAAAAATGTGGAGAAGGGCATCACTACCAAACTTGTCTGAACCATGTTCCTTAGGGGGGTTTCGTCTGAGAATATCTTAATGGACCAAAACGCAAAGCTGTAACGCATTAAGAAGACATTGGAGCACGTGAAATGCTCGTGAGGGGCATGGTTACTGCCTTTGATACTGTGGACACAACCTAGATTTTTTGCTTGGTTTTCACAGTTTGTGACACTCTTGTCCATTTCATGTTTCTGTAAAATCCTCCTTTTTCTTCATTAATTAACATTCTCGTATTCTTTTCCAGATAAAATAATCAAAACAAGCTCATACCTGATCTTCTCAATTTCTTGGTTTGATCAAAGATTATGCACGTATAACCACATATCTCCTTGGTACGGTTCACTGTACTTGGTTACATTCATTCCATACTAGACAATGTACTAGGAGAATGCTAGCTAGTAATTCCAATTAATTATGACTTTTTCTGAGATTACTCAACTAATTACCGTTGGATCAGATATTAATTAAGATTCTTAAGTGCATTTATTAGATTAAATATGTACGTTTTAATCCACGGTTGAAGTTTGCAATGATTTATAAGATATTTTAATGTGTGGAAATAATTATAGGGAATGTTTATCTCAAAATATTTTCCTACTTAAAATAGATGAGTGGATGACAAATTCATTGAAATTACTCTTTCTGCAAAAGTGTGTTTATGGTATTTTATATTTTAGGTGCTGGAAAATAATATAATAATGTTTTACTTAAAATTAGTATTTTATTTTATTACATTAAATTATTATTTTTAATCATTTGTATTTTCTCCACGATTTGTAGATTATCGTGAATATTGAGTTGGTGACATGTTCTAAGACTAAACATATGAAATTGAAGCTTTTGCTAATAAATGAAAAAGATCAAAATTAAATATGTAGGATGTGACATAGGATATATTAGCATTAATTTTAAATTGTTTCCCTTTAACAAGAAAAATCGGAAACAAATAATTTACTAGCCATGCTAAAAGCATGGATGTTATACCATATATATTGACTGCCAATATTTTATTAATTTAGACTTTAATACGTTTTTGACATTGTAAAACAAATCAATTTTACTTTTAGTTTGTGATATAAATTATTTGACGTTTACCTCTCAAAAAAAAATTATCGCCTAAGTCAAAGCTAATAATTGATTTAAATAATCAACACGTTTCATAGACAAATTAAGTAATTGAATTTTATAGTCAACATGTTTAAAAATATAGTTCTACTAATTATGTTGAGCAACTTACTTTGTTTTATCAAGGGCAGTGCAATTTTAATTTTTCATAAGTATTTTGTAATTGATAAAATAATAAAGACAAATAAAATCAGGTTTTTTCCTAAAATAAAATAAGCTGATGTATAAACTAATTTGTTTATAGGTTATTTTTGGTAAAGAAGTTTTCTTCAAATAGATCTTAAAATTAATTAGATTTACCTTGGGCTTGGGTATCAAGGCCTGAATTGGCCCATATGGTAGTAAAAGGAATAAAAAAATATTGAGATAACAAAAACTGGGCTAAATTTGGTAGAACCTATGCGGGCCATGTAAATTGTTCCAATGACAAAACAATAAAGATGGAAAAGTCGAAGTGAAGCATTGAAACAACGGAAGTTGCTTCCCGCACCCCAATAAGCAAACTGAAAAGTCAATTTTGCCCTCATCTTCTTCCCTCTTCCCCGTGTACCTCCATATGCTATCTTGTGCCTTCCCTGATGCCAAATTATTCTTGAGAACACCGATGAAAATGCACCCCATAGAACACCAAGAACATAAAGTGTCCAATTTTTTTCTTTTTTCTTTTCCCTAAAAATACAAATAACAAAAAATCATAACACAAAACCTAATAAAAAAAATTATAATAGAAAAGTTAATAGAAAATCATTAGAAAAAAGAAAGAAGATATCTAAGATATCTCTAATCCCTCTCAAGGTGGACATAAGGCCTAACAAAGTAACATATTTGAAAAGTAGTAGGATGAAGAGAATCTTGAGATTGAGAAATTTGAGAATCTTAAGAAATTAAAAATCCTAAAAAAATTGAGAACTTTGAAAAAAAAATATGAGATCTATCTATAAAACTAAACTTGTTTTTCATTTATAACGATATAGAACTTAAGAGAGATTTTCATTCACATGGATATAATAATCACGTGTTGAATCGAGAAGAAGATGAAGTATAAGAAACAACGAGGAAGAAAAATGAAGATCGAAAAAGTGTGGAAGATATAGAAGGTCGTAATATCCTTCTTGTTTATGTATATAAGCGAGTAGGGCCGAGAAACACAACTTTCCACCACTTTCATCTTCTTTTCTTTCTTCCTTCAAGATCACTTGATTCAACTTCTTCAAGTCTAAGCTGAGCAACAGGTATCTGCTAAAGGCACTCCAACGCTTAAATCAGATTAATCAATGAACTTAGTGCACACATCAAACTTAATTAAGTTAATCTTACCTATGTAGCTTACCTCTATATTTATTGATGAATGTTTGGCAAGTGTACCATCCGTTATTGTAGTAACAAAATATCGTCCTCTGGGATTGAATGAGTTGAGTACTTCTAACTTACTTAATTTTGAGCAACAAAGTTTATCAAGTAAATTGATGAACATAAACAAGTGATAGAAATTCAAATGATATAAGCAATGTTAGAGAATGAATTTCATACTTTTTCATACAAATTCTTCCTCTTTTCAATCAATGTGTTAATTATAATTATCCACTTGAGTTTATTAAGAGCTTGTTTACCCCTGATCCCTTAGATAGACAAACTTATCCGTTGAATTTGAACCCCAATCCCTTAGGCCAATTACAAATTAAATAAGATCATGAAGAACAATTATATCTCAATTTCAAACTAACTAGTTGTGCCCAATTTCCCAATTATGACAACATCTAATTTGTTCTATTTATAAACGCAAGCAATTACCAATTTCCCAATTGTGAAACTACTCATAGAATAGACATTAGAACATAAATAGAACACTGGGATAATTAAAATTAACCAAACATCAATTGAAAAGGTTCAGAAAGTATAATCAAAAGTACTACATCAATTCTCAAACAAATGGAAAATTAGTTCTGCATAATGTAAAAGAAGTTCAAAAGCAAAGTAAGAAAAAACAGAAGAAGAAGAAGAAGAAGAAGAAGAAGAAGAAGAAGAAGAAAAAACAATGTCCGTGAATGTCCCGCCCTTTTATGTCTTCATCCCACGTTTTTAAATTCCCCCGTTCGTTTCCACTAATTCCTCCTTCTTAGGAGAGTGGTTATCCCCTCTCAATAACCTCCTTCCATTTCTCTTTAATTTAATCTCTTTAAATCAATCATAAAAGAGATTAGTAACTACTCCTGGAAAATTTCACAGCCCATGGAAAAATCCCCAATGTGCATATGCTCTTCTTTGTTTTAGTTATGCTATTCTGACCTAAATCCACAGGTTCACTTGTGAAACTCTCTATTTTGTCTTCTATTTCTCGAGCTAACTCCATAGATCGTGAAAACTTTCATAGCTCAGTTGTTGAACTCTCTGTTTTGCATCTGCATTTTGGAGCAAAATCCACATGTCATGGAACTATTTATCATATAGCCTACCGTCCACATCATATATTATACCACACACTTAATATCATGTGAGTAACATTTTTATAAAAATAAAAATGAGAGAAAACTTTGAAAGAACTATTTTATTGAAAATATGAGAACTTAATTGTTTTACGATAAAAGAATATGCTTAAATATAAAGAAAAAAATACAAGCAATTGAAAATCTTAAAAAAAAAAACTAACAAAGAAATGAAAACTTAATAAAAAAATCATAATAGAAAACTAAAATAAGATATCAAATCTAACATCTTCTTCAACAACCCTCTCATGTGCACATTCAAGGTCACGTCATTGGAGTTCAACCTCACCATAGTTGTCGTTCGCGTTGGCGTCGTCATTTTTGCGCTTGAAGGAGTTGGCCCGGCGAGTCATTGCACCGGAGAATTGCAGGTTGTTGACTTACTAAGAGACCCCATCGAAAGTGCTGTGATTTTTATACATAAGATTTTAAAAATCCTAAAATATTAACCTGGTTTTTAAATCGGATGAAAAAAAAATCTAATTTAAGGAATTTATCCATACTTTATTTCATTTTAAGATACTATTATAAATATTTGTAAGTCTCTTAAGTTATTAAGTTATGTTACTTTTGTATATAAATATGTTAATTTTGTTTCTATTAATGTTTTAGTTGTCGTATTTAATTCAGGATTTCATCTTCAGAAAAATTATCCATGGGTGATAACATGCATGTGATAATGACTTTATTTAAAATAATATTTACGTTTCTTTTATATATTCAAATAACGAATTTTGCTGTGGATATGGAAAGGTCCGATTAAGGATATCTTTTAGATAATTCCATAAATATTTATTTAACACTAACGTTCCCATAGAGATTTATAATCTATTGTGGACCAACCTATGAAAGTGATAAAAATAAAAACGTAATGACTCATAGATAACTCGTTTTTTTTAAATATAAGAAATTGACAATTATTATTAATTATTATTATTTTTTTTGTATAACTGGTCAATAAAATATTCGTTGCCATTGTAAACTGAAATAAAAAAAAAAAAATAAGTGACTGTCATTTATACCATAAAGCAGTAAAATACAATACAAGATAGTGTATATAAAATAGGGTTAATTCTAATAATAATCAATTGTTAAAAAAAGAAAAAACTCAATATACATAGAATATTATCACTAAAATGAATATCAAAAGTTCATAAATATAGAAATACGTATTAAGTTTATCATTAATAATTTTATTTATCATAAAATAAAAGTTCCACTACTAATTTGTCAATTCATTTCACACTAATACAAATTACTTTATCAGCTAGTAGTAGTAAATAAAATTATGTTAATCCAATCTTAAATATATACTTAATCAATTCTTTGTACTAAATAAAAGTATGTTTGTCCAATCTTATATCTTGTTTTTTTATACAAAATGTTATCATTTTTAATTTTAAATGTTTGTTGAATAAAATATTTTAATAACTAAATGCACAAAAACATTATTTAAATATTAAAAAATTATTAATGGTTAAAAAGTATTAATATTAATAATTTTATATAATTAATTTTAGTTTAAGTCAATATTAAAAAATTGTTAATATACATATTAATACGTTAATTATTTGTCATCAAATAAGTATTTATTGATATAAAAAAATTGTTTCGGTAGTGGGTCCGGTCACACTCACCTACACATTTACTTCTCACTCCTTCAAGCCGTCCGCTCCTCTGCCGCTTCACAATCCTAGGTCTCCTCTCCAAACTGGCCGGTCGGGTACCTGTTAAAGACGCTCCGACGCTCAAATTAGATTATGGTCGTTCGGTTTTTAAGTTCACAGTATTAAATGCTATTCAATTTAACCTACCTACCTCTTCCAGTTGACCTCTATATATAGTGCTAGTTTTGGGCCCGTGATTAAGACTTTATTAATCACGGCCCAATACCCTTTTAATCAGGGCCCAAACATGTTAAACTCTCATCAAAATTAACCTACCTCACGGTCATCGGGGATGACCGGCCGGTCGTCAAGTTCTCGATTATCCCTGAGGCCGGCCGACCATGAGTCCTGTGGGTCGGCCTGAAGCCGGGCCGGGTGACCAGTACATCAAGCCCCCCAAGCCCTAGGCAACTAGTTGCCGTTGGGTTTAGAATGGTGTGGAACTTTGATTTGGAACTTTGAGCGGGAAAAAGAAGCCGGCCAGGTCTTAGGCACGTGGTCGCCGCTGCATTTAAAATGTTTTGGAACTTTGCGCGGGAAAATTTTGGAATTTTGGGCGGGAGAAGTCGTGTCGCTTTGGGATTGGTTGAGTGCCTCGGGCAGTGGAGGAGTCCTTCAATCTAGGCCCTTAATCGTGGTCCCTTTCGACGGTGGAGATGCATGGGCGGTTTCAAAAATTTTCACTATAAATAGGGGGGACTGTTACCTCATTTTTCACCTTTCTTTCTTCTTTACCACTCTGACCGTCGGCTCTCTCAAAGATTTCTTTGTCTTCAGGTAAATAAATGGCTACGGTTTCCTTGTCTTCCTCTACAGGGTCAGCAGGTGGAGACGGTGGGGGCTCCTCCAACAGTGGCGGGGGGTCATCGTCCAGCGCGAACTCAGGTTCCTCGCGTTCGGGAGGTGACCGAGTTTGGCATGGCGCCATCCTTTTTCTCCTGGAAGGCGGAGTAGTGGTTGACGGAATGGATCCGTCCCCGGTCGGGGGGTGGCCGACCATAAATGGCTATGCTTGGGCGTCATCCGAAGTAGCGGCCCACGAAACCGATATTAGAAGCCGGAGAGACTTACTGGCCTGGTCCAACCAGTCATTTGTGGTTCGGGACGAAGAGGACGCCCGGTTGATACGTCTCGGCGTCTGTCGTCCTAACGAACGTGTCTTCCACGGGAAAGAGTCAAGCATTGAGGATTTCTTCTATGTATATACCTTTTTATTTACTAGGATGTTCGTTCGGATTCCTTTTTCCAATTTCCAGGCGGCAGTACTTCGCCGTATTAACGTCGCCCCCTGCCAGTTGCACCCGAACGGGTGGGCCTGCATCCAAGCGTTCATGGTGATGTGTGCGGCTTTGGGCATCACGCCCACTCTTAACGTGTTTTTCCATTATTTTCATGTTCGGCCACCACCGAAACACGGATGGGTCTCCTTGACATCGGTACAAGATGCTTGCCTTTTCAAAGCGTATGCCGATTCCTTCAAAAAGTTCAAGACGAGTTATTTTAAAGTAATAATAAAGGAGGCCGGTCGTTCCCAGTTTCGCGACTCCGCCGGCGAACCTCTGTTTCCTTACTACTGGACCGAAAGCCCCGTCAGGGTTTGTGCTGTTTCTACCGATGACATGACCCCCGCCGAACGGGATGCCGTGAAAATCATCAACGACCTTCCCCGCTGTCTCCATGCCCGACAATTGGTCGGCTGTCTTTGCCACGAGGATTTTACTCGCGTGGCGTTCGGTATGCTATTTTTACCCGTATTCTTATAAGTTCGTTGTCGACTTAACTGAATCTTCCTTCTTGTTGCAGATAGAATGGCGCTTCCTACCCCTCGCCGAACAAGCTTTATTCCTCCTCCCCCCAAAAGAGAAATTAGCCAGGCTGGCTCCAGCAAGGTGAACACGGTCGCCGAATCTCGCGCGCCGTCCGCAGGGGCCGCTAGCCCGAAGACCACGGTGGCCGCCCACCAAGTTCCCGTGGTGGAAATTGAATCGTCAGCGGCGGCCACCATCCCTTCCGCGCAGGCCAATCCTATCGGACAAGCTGGTACGTCCGCTCGGGGCACGTCTCAGGCCACTCCCTCTGCTCACACCAACCCATCCTCCAAGAAGAAGAGGAAATCCAGAGAATCCTCTTCTAAGAGGAGTCGGCGAGAGGGTAGTGATCCTCGCCCTCTGACCGGGGGTCTGCTTGACGCCGCCTTTGGCGTGAGTGACCGGATAGACTTCCGGATGAGTTCTGCCCAGAGGGAGATCGTGGAATCTCTTTCTGAAAAAGAACTTACGAAAGCCGCCCTCGAGTTCAACTGTCGCGGCGCCATGTTGAACTGGTATCTCAACCGGTTCGCCGATCGACGCGGAGCCGAGGAAATTCAGCACGAACTGACGACCTCGAAGAAGGAAACCGAAGACCTTCGGAATGAGCTGACCGTGCTTAGCTTGGAGCACTCAAAGTGCACAGAAGTGCAGGCGGCCCTGACTAAGAAGTATGAAGGCGCCTGCATTGAGGTGGCCACTCTCACCAAGCAATTAACCGGCTTGCGGACAAGATTCTCGGAAGTTGCCGAGGAAAATGATCAGCTGAAGGTGTCCCTCCATGAGGCGGAGGGGAAAGAAAAGGAGCAACAGGAGGAGATTGCTCGGTTAGCCGGAGAGGTTGCCTCGGCCAATGATTCCATTACGGTTCTCCGCGCCGATGTCCAGATCGAACATGAAGAGGGTTTTAACAAAGCCCTCCGTCAAGTGGCTTATTTGCTCAAGGCCGACCCCATGACAGTCGGTTTTGACATCGCCCAGGACATTTTTGACGGGGAGATGAGGCCTGTTCCTGGGCCGGATGAAGTGATCGGGGAGGCGGCGGAGGAAGATGGGGCAGCCGATGACGAAGAGGATGATGACCGAGCCGGGCAGTAATATCCGGGGGTTAGGTTTTTAGATAGCCGGGGGAAAGGGATATACTTTTTGCTTTTTGAACATTGTCCTCTTAATTGGTTTAGCCGGCGCGTTTTGTGGTCGTCGGATTCATGTACATCCGCCCCTTTTATTTTAATGCGATGAACATTTTCATTCATTTTTAATGCAAGTTACGCCGCTTTTGCTTTTAAATCGTATTGTTCTCGTTTGATACCCCGTCCCGGAACGATTTCTTCGCAAGTCGGGGCGGCAGGGCATTGCCATTCACCACCCCGGCCAGGTCGAGAGGATAATTCCGTTCCTCGACCTGGATTTCGCAAGTCGGGGCGGCAGGGCATTGCCGTTTACCACCCCGGCCAGGTCGAGAGGATAATTTCGTTCCTCGACCTGGACTTCGCAAGTCGGGGTGGCAGGGCATTGCCGTTCACCACCCCGGCCAGGTCGAGAGGATAATTCCGTTCCTCGACCTGGACTTCGCAAGTCGGGGCGGCAGGGCATTGCCGTTCACCACCCCGGCCAGGTCGAGAGGATAATTCCGTTCCTCGACCTGGACTTCGCAAGTCGGGGCGGCAGGGCATTGCCGTTCACCACCCCGGCCAGGTCGAGAGGATAATTCCGTTCCTCGACCTGGACTTCGCAAGTCGGGGCGGCAGGGCATTGCCGTTCACCACCCCGGCCAGGTCGAGAGGATAATTCCGTTCCTCGACCTGGACTTCGCAAGTCGGGGCGGCAGGGCATTGCCGTTCACCACCCCGGCCAGGTCGAGAGGATAATTCCGTTCCTCGACCTGGACTTCGATTGCTTGAATCCGTAAAGGTGTTGCGTTCGCCTCTTGGTCGAGGTCAGTGTTAAACGTTTCGTCGTTGGTCCGAATTGACTTGGAAAATGCTGCGAATTTCATTACATAGAGCATGTGAATACATAAAAGATTTTAACTAAAGTAAAATTTTAAATGAGAGGCATTCCAAGTGTTCGGTATGGGCCGCCCGTCCGGTTTACTTAAACGGTAGGCACCATTTCCCAGTACTTCGGTGATTCGGAAAGGACCCTCCCATTTGGCCGCCAGCTTGCCGTGGGACGTGTTCTTCCTAGCCTCCCCGGTCTTGCGCCAGACCATGTCTCCGTCATTAAAGTTCCTAGGTCGCACCTTCGTGTTGTATCGCCGCTCTACCATACGCCAACAGGCTTCCGCTCTCAATACCACCCGGTCTCTTCGCTCGTCCAGAGTTTCCAGCTCCACTCTGAGCTCTTGGTCGTTCAAATGTATATCCTCCATCTGCCGACGTAGAGACGGTTCTCCTAACTCAACTGGCAGCATGGCATCGGTTCCATAAGTCAGGTTGAATGGCGTCTCCCCGGTGGTGCCGTGGGGCGTGCAACGATACGCCCAAATGATCTCGGGCAACTCCTCCACCCAGGCCGTCTTTTTCTCCCCCAGACGTCTTTTCAATTCGAGAACAATGGCTTTGTTCGCGGCTTCGGCTTGACCGTTCGTCTGCGGGTGCTCGACCGAGCTAGTGGTGTGTTTTATGCCCAAATCCTGGAAGAAAAGTTCCAGTTTCCGGTCGATGAACTGTCGGCCATTATCGGTGACGATGGTCCGTGGCAAGCCGAACCGACAAACCAGCTTCCAACAAAACTTCTGTACCTGGGCTGCTGTAATCGTGGCGAGCGGCTCGGCTTCCGCCCACTTTGTGAAGTAATCGACGGCGACTAGAAGGAACTTCTTCTGAGCTTGGCCGGGCGGGAACGGACCGACAATGTCCATTCCCCACTGGGCGAAAGGCCATGGGGATACAATGGAGTGTAACGCGTGGGGTGGGGCGCGCGGGTTGTTAGCATGAGCCTGACATCCCACACACTTCTGCACAAATTCCTTGGCATCTTCCTCTATGGACGGCCAAAAATATCCGGCCCTGAGTACACGCCCCTTCAGGGCCCTCCGGCCAGTGTGAAATCCACATATACCATGGTGAAGCTCGTTCATCACGTAATGAGCCTCCTCTGCGCCGAGGCACTTAAGCAGCGGCGTTGAATATCCGCGTCGGTACAAATCCTTCCCAATGATTACGAACCGCGCGATCTTCTTGGTATCGGCGACGGATAGTGTTGAGCCCTCATCTTGAGCCTTCATCAGCTTCCGGATCTCCGTCCTCCAGTCAGTCCTGTCGCCCCCTGTTATAGCGTTGCATTCGATGGACGGCTGGAGCAAGACTTGCCTTATAATCGTGGTGAGTTGGCCCTTTTCTTTCCCTGCAGTAAGCTTGGAGAGGACGTCTGCCCGGGCGTTCTGCTCCCGGGGAATGTGCTGAATTCGAATGTCCTCGAACTCTCTAGCTAAGGCCGTCGCCCGATGAAAATATTTAAGTAGGTTCTCCTCCCTTACTTGGAAATTTCCATTCATCTGACCGACCACCAACTGGGAATCGGTCCGGCAAGTCACCTTTCTCGCGCCCATGTCTCGGGCTAGCTCCAAACCGGCTATTAAGGCCTCGTACTCGGCCTAGTTGTTGGAGATCTTGAACTTGAACACTAAAGAATGCTCGAGGAGGAAACCGTTAGGCCCCTCCAATACCACCCCGGCCCCGCTGACCGTTCGCCCGAATGCTCCATCCACGAATAGACTCCAATCCTCATTTGCTCCCGACGGTAGCTCGGCGGCGAAGTCCGCCAGGTGTTGGCCCTTGACCGACCCCCTAGGTTCGTATCGAAGTCCGAATTCAGACAATTCAACTGCCCAACCGACCATTCTGCCCGCGAGGTCGGGTTTTCTCAGAATCTTGGATATGGGGTGGTCGGTCTTAACCACTACTTGGTGACTTTGAAAGTAAGGCCTTAACCTTCTCGCTGCATGGAGGAGAGCCAAAGCTACTTTCTCGACCTGATGGTATCGGGTTTCGGCATCCAGCAGCGCACGGCTGACGAAATACACCAGCCTGGGCTCGCGGCCGCCCTGAAGTAATGCGGCACTCACAGCCGAATCCGATACTCCCAAGTACACTTGCAGTTCTTCTCCCGGCGCCGGTCGGTTCATGACCGGAGGGTTCTGAAGTATCATCTTGACGTCTCGGAATGCTTGCTCGCACTCGTCGTCCCAGTTGCAGGAATTCCCCTTTTTTAACTTTCGCAGTACGGGACGCACTCGTTCGGCCATCTTGGGAATGAAACGTGAGAGAGCCGTCAATCGACCGACCAGCCGCTGGACCTCCTTTAAAGTGGTCGGGCTCTTCATGGTTATAATGGCGTCGCACTTCTCCGGGTTGGCCTCGATCCCTCGTGACGTCAACATGAAACCCAAAAACTTACCGGCCGACACTCCAAAAGTACATTTGGCCGGGTTAAGGCGCATTCCATATTTTCTGATCTACGCGAAAACTTCTTCCAAATCTTGTATATGTGCCTCTGCTCCCCCCGACCGTACTACCATATCGTCAATGTATACGTCCATGCAACGACCGATCTGTCTGGTAACCATTCTGTCCATCAAACGCTGATAGGTAGCCCCGACGTTCTTCAACCCGAAGGGCATGACCTCATAACAATAACTGGCCCTTTCGGTGATGAAGGCCGTCTTCGCCTGGTCGGGCGCGTACATCGGTATTTGGTTGTATCCCGAGTAAGCGTCTAGGAAACTCAAAATTTTGTGGCTGGAGGCCCCATCGACAAGGGCGTCGATGCTGGGTAAAGGATGAGAATCCTTGGGACAAGCTTTGTTGAGATCGGTGTAATCCGTACACATCCTCCATTTGCCGTTCGGCTTCTTGACCATCACGACGTTGGCCAACCACGTGGTGTACGTTACCTCTCGGATGAAACCCGCTTCCCTCAGCTTCCCGACTTCCTCCTCGACCGCCCTCCTTTTCTCTTCGCCAAGCCTACGCTTCTTCTGGGACACCGGCCGAGCTTCCTTGAACAGCGATAGTTTATGGGATGCCACCGAGGGATGAATCCCTGGCATGTCGGCCGTTGTCCAGGCGAACAAATCTCTGTTATTCCAGAGGATGTTTCTAAGTTGCTCCTCCACCTCGGCCTCCAGGCCGTAGGCAATCGCCGTGGTTTGGTTCGGGTCTTCGCCTATCATTATTGGCTTGGTTTCTCCAATCGGCTCGAGCCGATCCTCCGTATTCGTTCTGGGGTCCAGGTCGGCCATGGCTACCTCAGAGCGGCGGGCCTTCCTCCTTTCCTCCCTTGGGTACAGCTTCAGCCCGGCGGCATAGCATTCCCGGGCTGTTTTCTGATCGGCTCGGGCCGTGCGTATGATCCTCTTATGGTCAGGATATTTTAACGTTAAGTGCGGTGTCGATACGATAGCCCCGAATGCGTTAAGGCAGGGTCGTCCAAGGAGGACATTGTACGACGTATTTGCCTCCACCAGCAGATATCTCACTCTCCTCTCGTCCCCTTCCCGGCCGGTCCCCAACCGGGTAAGCAGATCAACGTAACCCCTTGTGTCTACCCTTTCTCCCGCAAATCCAACAATTTGCTCATTATACGGTACAATCAGGTCCTCTGATATGTCCATCTGCTGGAAAGTTTTCCAGTAAAGGATGTTGACTGAACTTCCTTGGTCAACCAGTACCTTCCTGACCCCATACCGCGCGATCTCGGCGGTTATCACCATAGGGTCGTCTTGTTCCGGGTCGGGCGCATGGAAATCGTCGTCCGTGAAAATGATGGGTGGCATTGTCCTTCTGGGGGCATCGACGGCGTGGACCGACCGTAGGGCGCGGATGTGTTTTTTGCGTGCGTTGGATGAGGAACCCCCGCCGGCAAACCCTCCGGAAATGGTGTTAATCATTCCTCGCAGCGGACGGTCGTTCCCCCCTCCCCGACTCCGACTTCGTCTCCTGTCATCAGGACGGTGCTCCTGCCGTCGGTGTTGCGGGTTCCGGTCACGGGCACTTCTCCCATCCTCCCTTCGTCGAGGACTTGCCCTCCGGGGGCTTCGCTCCCGCACGGGCGAACGATCCGGCCAATATGTCTTCACGTACTTCAACAATTTCCCCGCACGAATTAACTCTTCTATCTTGTCTTTCAGGGTGACGCAATCCTCAGTGTCGTGTCCCCAATTCTGGTGATATAAACAGTGTTTAGTACCGTCTGCATGGAACGGTGTTTGACGCTTCTGCGGCGCCTGCAACAGCTGGGTGCTCAAAGCCTCGTGGAGGATTTGGGCACGGGAGGCGTTCAGAGCTGTGTACTGCTGAAAACGGGGTCCTCGAGGGCCGTCCCGAGGCCTGGGACCCCCGGCCCGATGGGTTTGGTTCTCCGTCCTCTTCCCCTCACTCTTCTCCCCCTTAGCCTCCCGAGTCTCCTTTTGGTAACCTTGCTTCATCTCTTCCACCCTGATTTCGTCAGCCGCCCGTTCGCGCAGTTCCTCCATCGTCTTGGGTGGCGTTCGGCACACGCTTTCTTTGAAGGGACCGGGCCTTAACGCCGGCATGATATGTTGCAACGCCAATTCTAGGGTCAACCCCTTCACCCTCCGGACGGTTTTTTGGTATCTGTCCATAAAGGTTTTCAATGGTTCTTCCTTTCCCTGCTTGAGATTCATCAAGTCGACGACGGTGATGTCCCTGGCTATACACGCGGCAAACTGTTTCTTAAACATAGCCTCCAGCCCTTTGAAACTGGCTATGCAACCGGTCGGCAATGCATTAAACCACTCTAAAGCTTCCCCCTCCAAGGAAAGAGAGAAGGCCCGGCACCAGATGGCATCACATCCGGTGCGGAACGACATGGCGTTAGTAAAAGATTTGACATGGGCGTCCGGGTCGGTGGTACCGTCGTACATTTTGAACTGAGGTGGGACGAACTGTTCGGAGATGTGCACGTCCATGATAGCCTGAACGAAAGGGACAGGCACGGTCGGTCCCTCGACCACTAGCGGCGGTGCCTTTTCGTCCCTGTCCCCAGTCGGCTTCTCCCGTTTCTCCTCCTCACGGGAGGGGGCGCTACTGTGCTCCTCCCTATCGTTCCTCGTCCCAATCACTGTTTTTTCCTGCCTCCGATCCTCCACATCCTCCTCACCACGGGCGGCAATGGCCCTGGTGATCTGCGCCGCGCACTCCGCCCTCACCGCCACCATTTCCTCCTCGTGTTGCTTCCTCATCTCATCCAAACGTCTCTCCAACATCCTCATCATCTCTCCCTGCTCGTCAGCATTAGTGGTTCTCGTGGTCACCATTGGTTTTCGTCCCCGAGCCCCACGGTGGGCGCCAAAATGTTTCGGTAGTGGGTCCGGTCACACTCACCTACACATTTACTTCTCACTCCTTCAAGTCGTCCGCTCCTCTGCCGCTTCACAATCCTAGGTCTCCTCTCCAAACTGGCCGGTCGGGTACCTGTTAAAGACGCTCCGACGCTCAAGTTAGATTATGGTCATTCGGTTTTTAAGTTCACAGTATTAAATGCTATTCAATTTAACCTACCTACCTCTTCCAGTTGACCTCTATATATAGTGCTAGTTTTGGGCCCGTGATTAAGACTTTACTAATCACGGCCCAATACCCTTTTAATCAGGGCCCAAACATGTTAAACTCTCATCAAAATTAACCTACCTCGCGGTCATCGGGGATGACCGGCCGGTCGTCAAGTTCTCGATTATCCCTGAGGCCGTGGGTCGGCCTGAAGCCGGGCCCAGTGACCAGTACAAAAATGAATATAAAGTATGAGATATCACACTAAACTCAAATATAAATTACAGCAAACAAATTTTATTATGAAAAAAAATATATAGTTTAACAAAATTGCAAACATCAATGTCATTTTCTTATAACATTTCATATAATCATTTGTTGATCAAAGAAACAATGAGAAACTAAAGTAAAATCACTCTTTAACTAAAACTTTTGAAAATCCTCCTTCCAAACACATTTTAAAGAATAAATAACCTTCATAAACTCTAGGGAAATAAAAGTTTACCCATGTATTCACCATAACTTTCTTTAAAATCAACACATGAAGTTAAATAAAGACAACTCCTGGTTGCACCTTCAATGAAACTTATCATATTACATCTTTAAATGAAATTATTCCTTAGTTTGAATATTAAAAAGTTTAGCACAAAAACTTTAAAGACAATATTACTCAACTTTTTAAATTTATTTTGATTCATACCTATAAGTTATTAATTTAAAAAATAACATAAGTAAAAATAATTGGATAATAAAAGTTACTATGGTCTCTCATCCTCTAAATTATTTAGAAAATCATACTAATAACCGTTACTTTAATTCCTTTAAAAAAAATTATAAGAAGATTTCATAATAAAACAACCAAATTCAGATAAGAAAAGAATAAATATTAGAAAGTTTCCTTCTATTACTTCCACAACTGCATAATAATAAAATAATGAAAGAATAAATGAGAGAAAAATTCAACATCATTCCCACACAAATAATACATAGCATAAAACTACTTCCTTTTTTATAACCTCACAATAATAGGTAAAAAACTATAGAATAATTTCAAAATAACCAAAATTTTAGTTAATAACATAATATTTAACAAAATCAAATTCCTTCCATTCACACGATTTATCATAGAATAATAAAAAAATTTAACAATTTAAACACATAAGTATCATCTAAAAAAAATCACATAAATAAAAAATAAATAAAACTTCCTTCAGGTCGAACTAACAACAAAATACCTTATTTTGTTAAAACGAGAATTTAGTGTTTATTTTACCAACTTTCAACTAATATCAATTAAAAAATATTCTCTAAGTAATATTAACAAAACAATTTTTATTAATATTCTAATCTTAACCAAATTGATAATTTCCTGTCGAAAATCGAATTAAAAAATACAAATGAAAAAGACATAAATTAATTTGAAACCGTAAAAAAATTAAGCAAAATTTAAGAATTTGTAATTTAAACAATTTAATTAGTTTCATATATTTTTTAAAAAGAAATATGTTTTGTTATAATATATTCCAATTTTTTTAAAAAAATAAAATATATTTTTAAAATTCTTAGTTAAACACATAATAATGGATATGGTTAAATGATGAAAAAAACATGAAAATAAATGCTAAACAAAGTATTTCTAGACAAAGAAAGAAATTCAATGAGAAAGAAGGAAACTTGAAATTTTTCTTTCCGTCCAAAAAGATATTACATTAGTTTTGTGGTCTTGGAGAAAGTGAAACAAGCCGAAGAATAAGAAGATCAAACCTCCAATTTTCTTCTAAGGTTGATTTTCTCGTGTTCAACGCAAGCAACACATTTCCAATCAAATTTTCCTCACAACTTCAATCATCATCATCTTCCTCAACAACTCACATTCCTCCATTAACATATTCTTCAAAACAATCCAACAAAGCATGGTTTAAACAAACAAACAAAAAAACATGGAGCACAAAAAAAAACCAACTTTGTACCTTAAATTTATTATTCCTTCCAAAAACAAAAGCCACGCCGATTCTCAACATAAGAAAATGATGCACTATTCATGAGACCGTCCACTATCCTTGAAGCCATTATTGTACCTTTGACCCTCTCAAACGTGTCTTTCTTTCACATTCTCATCATAAGATTCACACCTTCCTTCCACCGTCCACCTGTTAACCCAGTAATCTCCCTTTGTAGCCACCACTTTGCACTATATATATAAACCACCTCTACCTTCTTCACATCACACACTCCATAACCTTCTCTTTTCTTCTCATCTCAGCACAAACACTTAACAATGGCAGCCTTCTCAAGCCATGCCATCAAAACCATCCCTTCTTTTTCCTTTCAGAAATCTGTCACTACCAAACCAGCTTCGTTCCTCACACCCTCAAATATCAAACCTTCATCACCCTTTGTCTCATCAAACCATTCTCTCGCCAAAAGTCTCAAGCTTAACTCCACTTTGCCACACTCTTCTTTCACTTCAGTTCCCAAGAAATCTTTCACTTGCAGAAGCCAGGCTCAGCCTGTTGACTCTGGTAGACATACCCAATTCTCAATTTTGTTTTTTTATAGCTGAAATTGAACTGGGGTTTGTCTTCTTCGTCCTCTGACGTCACCCTTTTGCTTTCTTTGCTTGATCACTCTGCAGAAAAAGTCCAAGAACTGAATGTGTACGAGATCAACGAGCGAGACCGTGGAAGCCCTGTTTACCTTAGATTGAGCAATAAAAGTGTGAATTCCCTCGGTGATTTAGTCCCCTTCAGCAACAAGGTAAGTTCCTTCAGTTTCAGGACAAAATCTAGACAGAGTTTCAGGTATTTTTGATGTTATTATTCCACCAAAGTTGGAGTTTTTATAACCTAATCTGTGTTAATCTTTAATGTAAACTCTGTGGGAATCAGTAAAGTAAAATTTCTTATCCTAATCAGCAAACAACTGTTACCTTTTTTCTGCATTTGAAGATTTACTTTATGTACGCTAATTTCATTCATACTGAATTATTTGTTGTGTTGTACTATGTTCAAACCTTAAGTAGCTGCAGAAGGTTTAGACATAGAAAATGTTGGATTTTCATGTGGTTGATTTTGTTTTTGGACATGTGCAGTTGTACACTGGAGATTTGCAAAAGCGCATTGGCATAACATCAGGTATTTGCATTTTGATCCAAAACAAAGCTGAAAAGAAAGGGGACAGATACGAAGCAATCTTCAGCTTCTACTTTGGAGACTATGGTCACATAGCAGTGCAGGGACCATACCTTACGTATGAGGACTCATATTTAGCTGTGACTGGTGGATCTGGAATTTTTGAGGGAGTTAAGGGTCAAGTGAAGCTGCATCAAATTGTGTATCCTTTCAAGATTTTATACACATTTTACCTAAAGGGTATTAAGGATTTGCCTCAAGAGCTTCTTGTGAAGACTGTTGAACCCATTCCTTCTGTTGAAGCTTCCCCTGCTGCTAAAGCCCTTGAACCCAATGCCACCATTGCTGGTTTCACAGATTAAAGTTCATCTTTTTATTACTTTTTTACCTTTTTTGGCTTTTTGTAGTTGATGAGTTTCTGAATAACAAGTGGGGGTGTTTGATGCTTTTCTTTTTGTAGTAGTGGAGTTTCCATTTGATGAAAAACTTGACATTGTTCCATGATGCTGCTGTTTAAACAAATATCATGTGTAACAAAAACAAGTGTGTTTGCCACCATTGGTGTTTGACTTTTTATATGTTTTAGTTACTGTTTTTTATGCCTTTTTAAAGCAGCACGTGAGTTTTTTTTTTTCTACAATATGATGATGATAAAAGAATAATTTTTTGTTTTTTTTTAAATAAATAAATAATTAATTAAAAAGATATATATAGTATAAAAATAAAATGGTTATAAAAGAATAATTTTTTATATTTTTTAAGAAAAAATAAAATAAAAAGTAAAAAGGATAATATTAAATCAACGTAAATTTTTCTGTCAAAGTATTATTTTTGTTTTTTTTTTGTATGTTCTTATGTTTTCAAATTGTGGTTGTCATTATAATACTATTTTTGTATATTTTTTTTTAAAACATGTGCCTTTTTTCGTCAAATCACATGGTTGGTTTTGTATGGATATCATCATCATTAACTTTTTCCTTTTTTCTAAGTGTGATTAGTTGTTGTTACCTTTTAATCATCAAAATAATGATTTTGTTAGATGGAATTTAGTCCACCGATGTTATTTAATTCTTTTATCATATGGGTTTGTTGTTGTCATGGACTTTGTCATTGAATATTAATCTGTAAGTCAATACTTATGTTTTCAAATTGTAAATCTTAATTTGATTAAATTCCAAATTAGAAAAATTAATGAAACGAGTTTTGAAATTATAACCTATAAATAATTAATTAAATTTATATGTACGATTAAATTAACGACTACTGGTGACTAAAATTTAAAAATCGCAAAAAATAATTCAAGAAATGATAAATCTATTAATGGACTTAATTCCTCCATTAATAGTTGATATCATCTAATTCTCTCTCTATATATTATAATGCCGACAACTTCTAAACCCATTTGATCCAACCAATTTTATGATTATATTTTTTTTTATAAAATTTTGAAATCTTGTTTTTAGAAAAAAAATGTTTTTTTTTAATTAATGTGTCAATCACTGTCAAGAATTTTGCATTTGAGATTTTTCTTTTTTACATTAAATGCATTTGGGACCAAGAACATAAATGTTAAGATATGACTATTTGGATTCTTTATCATAATAATTAATTGCCGTGAAATCATAATAATTAATTTTTAAATTTGTTGTGTAAATATATATATATATATATATATATATATATATATATATATATATATATATTATTTTTACAAAGTTCATATTTATGACTAATTATTTTAGAAGAGAAATATTGACCATATTAAAAAGTAATTAATATTTAAATGTAAGTATTTTTTATATTTATGATACTATATAAATAATATGATATGCGGAATAATAATTACTTTTTTACTTTTTTCTTCTTTGTTGTTAATTTTTCATTACTCATTTTTATTTATCCATAAAAAACTTTCCCGTAATAAATTTAGTCTCAATTATTATGTTTATTTTACACAATCTTAATTTATGGACATGCAACATTTATTAATAAATATATCAAACGATCAGTGAATATACACAAGGAGGTAAAAATTATTATTATTTCTTAATGTTTTGGTCATATTAATCTTTATAACCTCACAAGCACATATGTTAGGAGCTCTTAATTTACATTTTCAATCATGTGAAACGAAAAGACAATAAAAAACTATTTTAACAATTTTTTTTCCATTATAGAAACCAATTCAATCAATTACTTGTGTGTTTAATAACTATTTTATTATTGTAAAATGAGTATATTATGGTATCACAACCTTAGGCTTCTTGGTTTTAATTAACCGCGATATCGAAAAATGCCTTTATAATTTATTCAACTGTCGTATTCAAATTTTGACCAATTCTTCTGCGTACTATTTACTTTTGTATATTTAAGAAACACGTGCAGCCTAAAACTATACTTTTTATATATATTATGATTATTGATTTTTCATTTTATAATCTTTGATTAGTTGTTGCCATGCATTTCAGATGGCTTTAATACTCAGTTATTCTTTCTAAACAGAAGTGACAAAATAAAATATTATATAAAGTTAAAAATTTATTAATTTATTGTTTTAAATTTTTTGATAGAAAATGTTTTTAATTCTTTATATTTACGTTTTATTGATGTTGTATTTCTTTTAATGAACCTCTTTTTCGATAAATTTAACAAATGATAGCAGAGTTAGATTAAATTGAGATGAGTACAAAAGGGGTTATATTTTTTGTTGTTGTGTTGTGTTTTGTTAAGAAGGTCAGAGAAACTTGTACATAGAGTTTTTACATAACAACATAAAGGTATTATTTGAAGGTGAATGTCCTCTGATATGAAAGCCATGTAATAGAATTGGTGTTTTACTTGCTAATTTTAAAGCATAGATGTGCAAATCTTCATTGTTGTTTCGTGCTCTGCTTTTCCCCTGTTTTTGTCTGCTATTAACCGATGATGGCTAGACATTTGTAAAATTATTAAACTTATTCGGAATTAGAGATACAAATTACAAAAGGTGAAGCAACTAATAATTATCTGGAAATTTTATTTTGAAATGTTTCTGTGAGTTTAGGAACTTTTGTTCAAAAAATTATATTTTAGGAATTTTATTCTGAAAAAATTGTTCCAGAAATCTTGAAATATGTAATCCCAAAGTCACTTTTCCTGAGGCAAAATGGTTATTCTGAAATTTTAGGGAGTGGGTGAAGAAATTGTGGGGGTACAGAAAGTAAAAGCTACATTTGAGCCCCGCGGAATGAACAGTTGGGCTTTTGAAAACAAATGCAAAAGAAAACCCGCCTATTATTTTCTTCACCCACTCCCCAAGTACTTCTTCATTTATTTAAGTCATTATTTTATTTTTGAATTTGTGATTGGTAAATAAATAAAAAAAGTAAATTTTTCCATCCTAAGAAACTTGTCATGTAACAGAAAAATTGAAGAGGTTAAACTAACGTACTATTTTATTTTATTTTCAATGAGATCGAATTCATTTTCCCCTCAAAACGAACAGAATCTCTTGGAATATATGCACATCATGTCTGATTTAACTTTCTTGAAGCTATTTTGGAAATATGTATATGGCTGGCTATACAAGGCAAATGTAAGAAGTTTTTGGAACTTATCAAATCAAGTTATCAATCATATATTCTGACGTCATTCCACAAATATATCACGACAAAACAAAAACAGTCACACAATTATTGTCTCTCGCAACCTAAACTGTTTCCAGACGTGCATGTTTCAAACCTAAGTTTTTCACTTCAACTTTCACCCTTCTTTTAATCCAAGAATATACAACATCAACTCACCAGTGGATATACACAAATCAACCCAAATCATTCCTATCACAAATAGACATGTGATACTTTTCTTTAGGAATCAAAATTACGAGTACAAGTCCCACATTGAATATAAATGAGAAAGTAAAATATTATATAAAGATGAAAGACCAAATGATGTTTATTTTTTATATAATTAGAAATATTGATATTTCTGTAATCCATCCAACATTGGTATCAAAATGCCGGAAAAATATAATAGATAATGATATTTAGACAATATTTTTGACAATATTTGAACATTGATTACGTGTCAATCTGTGATTGGTCAAAAATTACTCCACAATAATCACAGATTGACACGTAATCAATGTTCAAATGTTGTTAAAAAAAAATTGTCTAAATATCATTATTCAAATATAATATCAATTATATTTTAAGTTCAATCATATAAGAAATTCAACTTTCTATCAAAATCCTTATAATAATGGGTTAATAAATTTTGAACTTTATATAATATTTTATTTTTTTATTTTTATCCAATATGAAATTTAAATTCATTATTAAAATTTTAAGAAAAAACTTACTTGAAATAGTTGTGACAAATGATGATGGAGACAATATTGAATATTTTTAAACCACATAACACTCAATTTTCATTTTGATTGTAAGTGTTACCAACATGCTATTATAAATATAAAAAATATATTAATAGAAAGATAGCTTTATTATAAAGATGTCATTAGTATCTAAATTGATAGTATATCACCTCTGATAAACATCATAATAGGTTATATTGACATCCAATAAAAACTTCTACACCAGATTGACGAAAATGAGAATCCCAAATTGCATGAACAATACGTCTCATTTGTTATTTATTTAGTTGATGTGTAAGTTTCAGTCATCTTTTCCTATTAAAACATATATATTTATTGAATTAAATATTAATAAAAAAATAGTAAGTTGTATATTTAGGAAGAAGTGAGATATTTGAGAAAGTGAAAGTAATGAAGAGATTGGTGAATGTATATGAATGGCCTAGCCTATTGTGGAATTGGATGGTAATTGTTTGGAAATTTGCATTAAGACGAGACAGTTCACTGGGAAGTAGTTTGTGGGGACAGAGAATGGTAGAAAGTAGAAAGGCTTTATGATATAAATGAAGTAAATGGGTCCCAGAGGTGGGTGTGTAACAGAACCTCTCTCTTTCTTGATACTTACCTTGCATACACATCAGACAAAACTGACGGCTATGATGAGGTCCAGTGTGGGACCCTGCTCCTGCTTCCAACCTCACTCATTGTCAAGTGTCAAGACAAGAATGTGACATCCACATGCTCAAGAAGAAAGGAAACAAGACATTCTCAGTCTCACACAACAACACTTCACAACACAACACAAAACTCTTCACCATTCCCTGCTCATACAAACACCACTGCATCCTCTCACATCCACTCTTTTCATCTCCACCCTACACTGAAAACAACTCAACATTGCAAACTCATCATATTATGCTCTTCCTCATTATTCTCAACTCCATCAAACTTTTAATCCAATGGATTCACCCCATTGGGATTTCACTAGGTTACAACTACTCAATTTTGTACTACTCATAGGAGGGAAACTTCATTCATCTATTCTTGTACTACCCTTTCAAATTTTTCATACAAAGTAAACCTAATATATATATATACCCTAGTGATTATCTCATCAAATTTCCAACAAAAGAGTCATTCTTTACAAAAAAAACATGTCCTTTTGGTTGGTTTATGCATTCAATAATTGATTTGTAGAAGCTTCCGGGATACTTTCCTTCTTGTGTTTTTGTTTATTGAAAAAGCATCTGACTTAACTTGATTGGAGCTCAATATGGAGGAGTTTCTTGAATTGGGGTTCATTATCATGGTAAAAGATTGGTGTTTTATGAAACTGAAATGAGTGATTTGTTGTTGTGTATCAGTTTGGATAAGGTGATGGTGTTGGTTTTAATTTGTGGAAAACTACAGGAAGCATGAGTGTCAGATTCTCTCTATGGAATTGCCATTATTGTAATAAATGATGGTGTTCTAAATTGTATGGCCATTCTTTTTTTTTCTTGGATACAAAAAATTGCTATTTTTATTCTTGTACTGGACCAATTGTTTTTCTTTTGTACCTTAGGGTGACATAATTATGGTGCTGTCGTAGGGAGTTTAACATTTTTTGTTTAAATCCTCTGAGAAAAGAACAAAAAAACATGTTTTGCTCGATTCCTCACCTACTCTAATCATTCATTTGATAACCTCATCCTCATGTGGTTGTAACTAAATATATTGACTATAATGAATTGAAAATTGCATCTAAATTACACCTACTTTGACCACTTAAATTAAATATGATACGGCTATCGTTAAAGGTGGATTCGCTGAAGACTAGTGCAGGCTCTGACGAATCCTCTAACTCAACTTTTATCTAAATCATACTCAACTCGCTTGATTATTAATGATTAATTAATCAATCTCATGCTCAATGAATAGAAAGAAAGCTTACGAGTTCGGTATGTCATGTTAGTGTGCTGTGACAGTTCCCTACAGAAAATATGAGGAGCCATCATCACCAAAAGTGATGGTGATGCATGAAGCAGATCCATTATTTGGTGTTGCTTTCTGCAATCTGAATAAAATGAAAATTCACCGTGAAATAGATGAGAAATCCATTTCATTTTTCTAAAAGTTTTAACATTGTCTCCATGTGAAGTTGTGTGCTGGATGAGTTGTGATATCAGCGACATTTTTCCTGAATTAATGCATCCTAATTTTATGGAACTAGAAAGGAAATAAAAGATAGACAAATTTTTGATTTTGTCTTGCTTCAGCAATTAAAAAAAGGGACTAATAGTTAGTGTCCCATGATTCACTTGAAGATTAAACTTGCCAACTGGTCTAGGACATTAGGGGTCAAAGAATAATAATAGTTACTGAGAGAGAGTCCAATGAATTTAATGCAGAGGCCAAAAAACAGAAATAAGAAAGGTGTAATATAGAATGATATTATTTGAGGCATGCTGTTGCACCATGGAGATTCAAAAAGTGAAAGAGAGACAAACACTCCTCAAAGAAGTACTTAGGCATGCCTAGTCTTTGAATTGATGCCAAAGGCACATTCCACCTACCTATACCTTGCCTAGACAAAAAGCTTAAACTTCAGAACACTCTCTTTTTGTCATGTCTGAACCTGCAGCATCCACTTTCAAACCTCTGCAAGTTTGAGTTGGAGTGAGAGTAACTTGAATCAACATTTGCAACAACATTCCACCCTGCTGAATTATTTTTCCAGCTCATTCATGGCCACAGCTGAACCACTTCCTTATAGTTCAAGAAGAAGAGACGAGTCAGAGTTCAATTTGAGAGAATGGAACGTGAAAGCTCGAATCAGCCGTGAGAACACCAACTCCAGAAGGTACTCAGGATCTTACATGAGAAGCTTTAGAGAAGACACAAGGTCATTTAGATCAAACATAGCCATTTCCAGTACTGCTTCTTCACCCGGATACCCCTTAAAAGGTACACAGTTCTTTTTACGCCAATTCAAAGTAGTTCATGCTTTTAAATTTTTATCTCATTTTCATCTCAAATTGCTACCTTTGTTGCAGATGAAATAGACCCTTCAACATATTCTTTCACTACTGCTCTTAAAGGTACATTATAGGTGAATGAACAATGATAATTAGCATAGCAGTTCATATTTTTTTGTTGTGCTTGAGTTTCTGAATCAATTGAACTGTGATGGTTCATTGCAGCATTGCAAGCAAGGGCAGCCTATAACAGTTGGGAATGCTCATCCCCAGATGGGTTTGCTTTGAATTCCAAGTGGAATGAAGCAGAAAGGTATATATGCAACCCTCTTTCAGGGGAGGTACCATTGGAGTGTTTGTCTGCAAAAACTCTTAGTGGGAGATCTTTCAGAAACTCAGTAAACAGAATTGCCATGTCTGCTCCTTTAGTTTATTCCTCCAAACACATTCCAACAAAGTCATCAGCTTACACTCAAGAAGAAGTGGCTCTTCAATTTCCCAATCCAGGTTCACACACTTAATTAGTCAATATTCTTCTTGATCTTTCCTTTTTGCTTTCAAGAACAGTTAAAGTTCTCAATTCAACTTTGCCTCTGTATGCAGAAAAGAAGAAAGAGGGTATGACAAGAGATGTGGGTACTCAAAGCACACCTCGTTATCTCAGTTCAAGCAGTCCCAGCCCTGCTTCAACTCCATCCATCATGGAGAGATCAAAACCTCAAGCTGAAGACTCACCTAATTCAAATGCAAAAACAAAATCTGAGGAAGAGGTATTGTCACATATTTTTCACCGAATGTTCCTTTAATGAGTTCATCAGAAATTCAAAATATTATATATGTCTTAATTAACACATCAAACACTTTAGATTCAATTCATGTTTCCCCTTTCTTTGGTCCTCATAAATGAATGCCTCTCATCAAACACTAGACAGTAGAAATTCCAAGTTTCAAAATACTGTAATTGTTTGTGTATCTTTTGTTGTACTTAATTTGTTGTTTTTCCTTGTTTAGCATAATGAAATTATAAAAACTAGAGTAAACAGTGTATGCATTTATAATGTAAATAGTTTTAATATATATTGTTGACTTTTATTATAAATATTTTAAAACTCATAACAATCATAACTTTTGATTTAGCTGATAGTGTGGATTTTTTACATATAGTACATATATATTAAACTCTTAAACAATCTACAGAAGAGTCCAAAAAATCAGATACATGAGTCAGGTTCATTTAAAATTTTCAAAATTATTCAAAATGAATGGATAGAAAAATAACAATATCCTACAGTTTCCAAGATTAAAGAATCAAATCTGTTGTCTAGATTTGTAACCTTCTAATGTGGGGGCAGTGGTAGATATACTGTCTCTCAGTAGTATTTCATGTTTTAAGTGTATCTCTGGTTTTTGGCCCCTACGTACTTCCCCCTGGTAAGCTGTTTTTCACTACACATTCAGTTGCACTTGTCTCTGTGGTTTGGGAATCATTTTTCCTGCCATGAAACTGTTATCTTGGTTTCAACTTACAAGTGTTAAATTTTGTATACCATAACTCCTTAATCCAATATAGTTCTCCTTCTTGAATATGATTAAAACATTATAGTGTGTCTCCAACCTATGTAGCTCTTCCATTGTCTCACATGTGAAGCTACATAAAATTCTGAGAGTCAAAGTACATTGGTTTATATTTATGGTACTTCAACAAAAACTGTTTACTCACTGTCATGCTATGTACCACTCTTTCATTAGGATTACATACAGAGTAGCATAAATGTAGGCTAATTTTACATGACAAAAATAGCATCATGGAATAGTCACATTAATGGATAATGCAATGGTCTGAAACTATTGTACTAAGTATGCTACATATTAACAATAATGCAACTGTCAAATGATGTAGCCAACAAAGAAGTTAGAGATTGAATAATTCTCAAGCAAGCTGATTAGCAACAAGAAGTAAGTTATCACAAATAATGATTTTATGTCCTTTTCTAATTCAATAATGTAACTTCTCTTGCTTCAGTTTAAATTTAAATGGATTTTATAATTGATATAATTTGGCCTACCTCTTTCTTTGTCAGAAGAAATTGTCTGTTCTTATCATCCAAACAAAATTGGCATATTAGGTAGAAACAAGTGACAGCTGCATTAAAAGAATATTTTCTGTATAAAAATAAAATGAATCACTTTACATTTATTGCAACTTATCTTAAACGATATATACATTGGAGTTATTGTATATGTATAAGATTGACTTACAAATGTATGGATTATAGTTATATACATATGTAGAGAGCATGTAAGAAAATTGAATGAGAAGAAATTGATAAAGGAATATTTTGCACAAGATGACAGATAGAAGTGATGTTGATTAGTGTTTCCAAAAATAGCAACAGTGTGGGGTGAGTAATGGGATTGAGAAGCACATGATAGAAAGCATGACATTGAAATGTGAGAGTGGAAATGCATGTGCAGGTGGAAGTGAAAGATGAAGAAATATGGGAGACAAAAGAAACAGAAAGAGAAAAGAAGGAATGGAGGAAGAGAGAGGAACAACTTTGCAAACAACAAAGTGGTTGCTTTTGGTGGATGAGAAAGAAAGAAAAGGCAGAGAGAGAAAGAGAAAGACAGAGAAGGAATAACATGTTTCTCACTCACTTCAAAGGTAGCAAAAGATAAAGAGCATCAAAATCTGATAAAGGGTGTAAGTGCAGTGCAGTGCAACAATGCATGATGGTTAAGATTCTCTCTCACTCACTCATTTCACCAATTTTTGCAGTGCTTTGCTGAAAATAGAAAAGTTAAGAGCATTAATGCAAATTGCAATTGTGAAAAGCTTGTGGACTCTGCTGTGTGTGACTCTCTTTCTTTCTCTATCTGGTGGTCCCTTTTTTTTGTGTTTCTGCTAAATATCAAGTAATATCATATGATATGTTGTGTTCTTGTGGTAAAATTTGCCTGACATCTTAGGATTCACGTGCATCTTTTGTTTCTGCATTTTGAATTCTTATCCCTCTTCTTACAATTCAATTCTTAAATAACTACTAAAATTATGTTAATGAGTATTAAAGTAAAATTTTTAGATTTGTCAATACCTTTCAAAGAAAATATCTGTCTATAAGAAAATAAATTGATTTAAAAACATAATAAATAAGTAGTTTGGGATATGAAATTTTGTAATAAAGACGTCATTGTGGTGCTGAAAAGAGGAAAAAAAATTAAAAAAAAAATCTATTTTTACTGTAGAAATGATAAAGACAAAATCAAAGAACAAGAAGAAAAATTTACAAAATAATAAATTTTTATTACCATACAGTATCAGAAATAGAAAGAGAAATATCATGTGCACGCCACAGTCTTCTTCACGAAGTAATAGTGTCTAATTTTGGACTGTTGGGCCCAATTGGTCTTCAGTCAAATTAGGCTTGGGCCATTTTGAATAATAATTAAATTAATATACATTTTGACAATTTATTGCTTTAGAATTTGCACCAGAATAATACAATTTACAGTGATAATGATTGTTTTAAAAAATAAATATTTTTATTATTTTAATAGTGTTACACGAACCAATTTCTGAATGAATAATAGTATAAGAAAATCTTCCAACAATAATCCTTACTTTTTGCAGTCTTATATTAAATGAACTTAAATATTCTTTTTGACAAAATTCAGAAAAGATAATGATATATTTTTCTTTCAATATTTTAATATAATTTATGTGTTATTTTAAGATTGGTGTATGTTGGTGTTTATAATTATTATCATTAATTGTAGAGTAATTTTGGACCAATCATACAATGATACGTAAATAATGTTAAAATGGTGTAAAAAAATGTTGTTAAAGTATCATTATCCATCCATTCAGAAAACATGTTTTCTTCTAAGTTTAATGTTTGTATCAGATGTTTTTTAAAACTCAAATAATTAAAAAAATTAAAAACAAAAATTTAAGTATAGGATAGCTGTAAATATTTTCCATATAAAATTAATATGGTAAATTAATTTTTCTCTTACTTAAAATATTTTAAACTGTATTTTCCTTAACTTTTAGAGTTAAATATGTTTTTAGTCCCTATATTCTGGGGCGATTTTGGTTTTAGTCCCTTTTTCAAATTAAAGTACAATTTATTCCTTCAATTTTAGAAAACTCTGATTTTAGTCCTTTTTACCAAATTTTTTTAACTTTATTTGCTATTTCAAGGCATTTCTCAGTTAACCGTTAACATTGAAACAAAAATGTGTCAAACAGTATAAACAATCCAAATACTGTAATGAAATAGCAAATAAAGTTAATGTAAAAATGATTAAAACCAGAGTTTCCTAAAGTTGAAGAACTAAATTATACCTTAGTTTGAAAGAGGGATTAAAACCAAAATCACTTCAAAGGCTATAAACATATTTAACCCTAACTTTTATTTAAAATTTTACACTTTTCTTTTTGAAAATCAGGACACCGGTAGCAAATTAATTAAAATAAAATAAACTTTGATATAAAACTTTGATTAGAACTATAATTTCATTTGATCTTATATGCCTCTTTCCTTTTCTCTCTATGTAATTAATATATTTATTTGTTAAATTACTCAGTAACTCAATATATACATAGTTAGAGAGGACATATTTTTACCTAAATTATTCTTTAAATACTTTCCTTCCTCTGTGTAAATATATATTTAAAATATAAAGTTAACAAAATACAAAATATTACTTCTTTCTTTAAAACAACTTACATATTTAAGTTATATGAAATGAAAATATCGTATTTTTAAACTTACAGAAAAAGAAGAGGACTAACTAAGTATAAGTACAAGTGTGTGTATATATATATATATATATATATATATATATATATATATATATATATATATATATATATATATATATATATATATATATATATATATATAATAATAATAATAAATTATTATTATTATTATTATAATATGTTAAAAGGAACTTGATTCATTCAGTCACACGTTTCAACGTCCATTCAAACATTCCTTAAACGTCAAAGAAAATAACGAAATATTTTATTTTCTTTTAAATAATGTTTCACAATAAGAAACTATTTTCACGTTGAATGGTGATTATTTTTCATTTGATTTTCACATATAAGTTAAAAAAAATATCTTGACAAAAATTTATTATGTTAAGTAAGTTTAAGAACTCAAAAAACTGTTTTTAGTTTAGAACTTATATTTGAAGACATTACAAAGGAAATATGTTATACAATCAAGTCATGTTTGATATTCTCTTAAATATTCTATTTCTAATCTATATTTTTGATATTCTTAAAATTAATACAATATGAAGGGACTTATCTCTAAATCAACAGAAAAGATTGCTAAATGAGAAATAAAATTTATTAAATTTATAATTGTTTACTAATTTTAGGTATAATATAATATTTTAATGCGTTTAGAGGGCCCAAAACGACATCGTTTGTTTGGTCCTATAAATACATCATATGCCTCGTTATTATAGTGCTGCCCAAAACGTCATCGTTTACTTGGTCCTATAAATACATCATATGCCTCGTTATTATAGTGCTGCTATCCGGCAGAACCCGAATTCCTCTCAGCTTGGTTCTCAACTGCGTGAAGGAGAGGTACTGAAATTGTTTCTGATTTTTTCTTGTCGATTTCTACGAGATGTTGTTTCTTTCTTGTGATTATTCAGTTCAGCTGTTGTTCTTAGAATAATAGAATATGTATTGAATTCAGATTTGTTGTTTGTGAGTGCCAGTAATGGAATACGGTTCATCCTCTGATCCGAGTCAGTCTACATTTTCTATCATAGATGAGGATCATACCTTGGCAAACTCTGTCAGATTTACCTTAAATCAAGAGTAAGCCATACTCTTCTTTTGAGTTCTTAACTAACGCACTTCCTTTCTTAATTTTGGTAATGAGCTTGAAAGAGTTATTCTGTTTCATCTCTCTAGGGTTCTTCTGTGTCTGATACACTAAGGAAACTGGAAAAGGGAAGAACTATCCAAATAAAAATGAAATTGATTTTTCTTTTCTTTTCATTTAAGATGTGTTATTATATAGATAGTCTTTATTGAAACATCTTTTCAGTATCATACTCAATATTCTAACAAGAATCATTCTTCTAGAACAGAAAGAGTGCAGCCGTCATAAACCAGTCAAACATAGTCTTTGAGCCATTTAGGTTTAGGGTTGATAGTGCTTCTAATGGGCCCAAGTAATGTGGCCCACTATTAGTGTCTATGGTAAGAAATTAAATTGCTTGAGGAAAAATTATATATAGAAGATTAGAACAGTAAACACAAATAATAATAGTATCACCCGACAAAATTTAAAACACAAGGAACAAGAATACTTATAATAACCGACCAACATGAAAAATAAATATAATAGATAAAAAGAGGGTAAAATGGTCTCGATTGAAGTGTGTAATAATGCCACAACGCAGCGAATTGTAAGGAATTGAATAAAAAACAAAAATGCAAAAGCTTTTGGCCAACAGAGTAAAAATTTTGTCAAATAGCATTCCTAAAGCACAGGGAAGGGATATTAATAATATGTTTTTATCTTGAATAAAAACTGACCAAATAAAAATATTTTTACTTTAAATTATAATTGTAAAAATAGTTGTTGGTCAGTGTCAGTGAAGTGTAACTTTGCAACTGGAGGATAAGATATTCATCTCAAACACTGAATTCTACACAGAACAAGGAATGAGAGACTGAATTTTGAAATGTGTGCCTAAATTCTCTTGAGAACATCAAGTAGTGAAGCCATAAACGGTTGCTTATTCATTGCAAAATTAGAGTCTGAAAAATAATCATGCACCTGACCTGAATTTCAGTCTGCCTATTGTTTGATCCATTTACATTTCTGTTAAATATAGTTTGAAGGATTTTCATTTTAAGACCTCGCATTATAAAGTACTGTATCTTTTACTAGACTTTTCCATATCTCCATTGTGCAATATGTGCCGATGAGGCAATTTCATTGTATACTGTTGTCTTGCAGCCCGAGAGTGGCGTTTTGTGGGTACAGCATTCCTCATCCTTCAGAGAATCGTGTTAATATCAGAGTCCAGACAACAGGTAAGTAACAATGACTGATTTGCAAATTTGTTCTGCAATCTACTGCTATTACTTTTTATTTTGCATCAAAATCACCAGAGAGTACTGTGTACTTAGTTACCAATTTCATGTTTTGTTAGACAACGTTCTATATTCTGCCGAGGTGCCATTTTGCTACTTTTGATAAATATGAAGCTGTGAAAGGGAGCCGAACTTTTTTAAGCCAATTATTCTATCACCACAAAAATTGTGATACTAAAATCTCTCTCGTTGCATTATATTCTCTGTTGAACGTAAAAAGTTTTTCTTTTGAAATTTAAAATATGAACAGATTACAAGGTTTAGGCGCTGCATTCATAAAAAAATTAAATTGGAACAGTCATATAAATTATACTAATTATTTTTCATTCCAATAAAAACATTATAAGACAATAGTAGGTCGTTCACGAATAAGTTTTTCATGATGACTATTTTCGCCCATAGGCGTATTTGTTTAGCTTTTCTTGTATTTTCGTGTTCTAAAACTTTTATAATTTATATATAATTCAATATCACTGCATTGGTAATTCAATATTTCTTTGTATCTGTAGGGGATCCAGCATCCGAGGTATTAAAAGATGCATGTCAAGATCTGATGCTTATGTGCCGGCATGTTAGGAGTACTTTTGATAAGGCAGTCAGTGATTTTAAAAAACAGCAAGGCTAGGATAAAATGGAGATCGAGTAGTATACTGGCTATAGTTTCAATTTGTTTAAGTTGATTTTGCTTTGAGTCATTGTTCTTGATAGTTTTATTTTGCCCATGTAGCAGATACATACACTAAAATATGATGAGCAGGAAAAGGTATGTGCCAAAATAGTATTCGTAATCAGTTTTCAAATATACTTCATTACTGAAATTAGCTTGTTTGCTTTTCCGTTTTGTTGGAAAAGACTTGAGTTCGATATCCACGTCAAGGGAAAACCTACATGGGATGTGGGAAATAATCAGACACCAAAATGGCAGCCTTGGTTTTGAATTTTACTTCACATATGCTTAGTTCATAACCTCACACGCACAAGATAAGGCAGTAGATTTAATATTACAACATGCTCATAATTATGAGAAGAGAATCAAACGAAAAAAATTTGTGTACCTAATACAAAGCTGAGTCACTGTTTTTTTTATGAGATGTGGATGGAATGGGCATCAAGATGCCTAAAACATTTTTCCATCATTCATTCATACTACTAAAATAGAATCTCCTAAAGGTGGAAACCCTGGCATGTTAACTAGGAAATGAATGATAGGAAACAACATCATAATTTAGCAAATTAAGCCTGTCTAGCATTAGAGAAAAAAAGAAAGTATTACACAAGGGTTTAGATCTAACATGGTCACTGTTATTATATATTTGTACATTGAAAGAGGTAGCAAATGATCGTCCTTAGGTACAAGAACTCTGCGGATAATCATTAGAGAAATGGGATTCATAGTATATATCAAGATTCAATCATACTCTGTAGTCTCTCTACCATCAGCAGTTTCTTACACAGTGAAGTGTATCCCTGCAATTTGTTACAAGGTGGAAACAGATTGATAATGAAAGTACACTCCATGACATCTTGTTTTGTACGAATGTTGTGGTTGAGTATTTTTTGTCAAATAATGTTATATTTAATCAATTTATTTTGTTATCATAATGGTTTTCCATTTTTACCTTTTTGTGAACTATTTTCCAGTTAGTTTGCAAACATAAGTCTCAGTCAACCCCTAATTTTCTCAACTTAGTAAGAAACTGGAGTTTTTGATATGGTTGTTTCCGTGTTTTTCTCCATGCCAAAGCTTATTCTGATCCTAACGACCATATTCACGTTCATTCTCCAATCATAATGCCAATCTCATCACCCAAAGAACCCTTCCTCGTAATCATCACAATCATTATCTTCTTCTTACTGGGCCCACGTCCAGTCCCAGTCGTCGCTCGGGATGCCCACGTCATCAATTTCCGGTCATCGAATCTCTACCCGGAATCCCTCGCATGGGATCCCCTCATGCAACACTTCCTCCTCGGATCCCTCCGACAAAGAGTCATAACCGCCGTCTCGGACTCTGGAATTGTCGAAACCTACATCTCCGACACCGACCTTCCTGCAGACGCCTCCATTCTCGGCCTCGCCGTGGATACCCCGCGGAACCGCCTCCTCGCCGTCGTACACTCGTACCCTCCCCTTCCTCCGTTCAACGCCCTCGCCGCCTACGACCTCCGGTCCCGCCGCCGCCTCTTCCTCAGTCCCCTCCCCTCCGAAGGCATCGACGCTGCCAACGATGTCGCTGTCGATTACAATGGCAACGCTTTTGTCACCAACTCGGGCGGAAACTTCATCTGGAAGGTCACCGCCGACGGTTCCGCCTCGATTTTCTCTAAATCGCCGAAGTACTTGGCGGAGACAAACAGTCCGGCGGAGGACGACGACGACGACTCACCTCAGAATTACGTAGGGCTGAACGGAATAGCTTACGTGAGCAAGGGTTACCTCTTAGTGGTGCAATCGAGCACTGGGAAGGTTTTCAAAGTGGACGCGGAAGACGGGACGGCGAGGAATGTGTTGTTAAAGGAGGAGCTGATCGGCGCTGAAGACATCGCGTTGAGGAGCGACGGGATGGCGGCAGTGGTGGCGCCGATGAAGGAGCTGTGGTTGTTGAAAAGCATGGATAGTTGGTCGGAGGGAGCGGTGTACGACAAGGCGGAGGTGAATGTGCAGCGTTTTCCGACATCGGTGGTGGTGGGAGATAAAGACAGGGTGTATGTGTTGTACGGACACGTGGATGAAGGGAAGAAGGGGGATTCGGGAAGAGAGAGTTTTGGGATTGCTGAGTTGCGATCGAAAAGAGAGAATGAAGACGAGAGTGTTTGGATTTTCGTTCTTATTGGTTTGGGTTTCGTTTATTTTGTGTTTTGGAAGTATCAGATGGCTCGCCTTCTCAAGAAGATGAATAAGCTCAATTGATTTTATTAACAAATTTCACTTTCTCTTCTCTCTGTTCTTCACTTCAAACCCACATTTTATAATCAACTCTTCATTTTTTCAAACACTTTCTCATGCTTTCTCTCTACCAAAATTGCTATTTTTATTTTCTCCCATGTACGGAGTGAAAAATGATGAGATCAAATGTATATTTAACAAAATTTGAAAGTACATATGATTACCAAATACGAAATCCGTTTATTTTTGAAATTTTGATACAAATATAAGAGTAAAATGTAAAATGGTCTTAAAATTATTTTTCTTTATTTTTTTCAATTCTCTGTTCCCAAAAATTAGGATTTTCTTTTTCGCATAGTTCTTTTTTTATTTTCAATTTAACAAATTTTTTAAATTGCTTTTATTATAAAATTTAAAAAGTATTTAGTTTATTTTAATATAATTTAATGTGTTATTATTTTAATTATCATTATAACAATTATAATAATAATAATAATAGTATAAAATCTAATTTAATATATTTTAACATATTAAATCTTACCAAAATGTTAAAATAAATTATTATTTAATTTTTTGAAACGGAATTCTAACCTAGCTCTTTGCAAAAATTATTGAAAAAAAAAACAGCATCAATCTTTCATAAAAGGGTCTTTGGATACAGCAAGTTAGATCTGGTTACGATATAATAAGAAAAAAGACCTAGTTTCAAGGGTTATAGCTTTGAGAAAAGAAAGATCCAAGCTTATATCGAATTCAGAATGAATGTACCTTGAACTTCTTCGAGTTTCAGATATTTAGATCAAGATAGTTCAGTTCTATTAAGGTTAATTACAAAACCATACTGTCCAAGTAAATATGAGCTACTATCTAGTAAACAAAACAAAAACTATGCTATGTTGAAAAAAAAAATTCTGAGAATTACATTACATAGTCTTACGTTTCTCTTTCCCTTAGAACTGCAATAATGTTTAGTCAATATTCAGCTTGAATATGGTAAATATGTATTTCACAATTGATAATTCACATGTATTGTGCCATCTTTTCAATTTACCTTTGTCTATTCAACGAGAGCGTCATCGGGCCTTACATGTTACTCATTACAAACTCTAGTTTCCCTAGTTTCCCTAGTTTCAATCCTTTTGTCGATCAAAACTAAAATTTGAATTTCGTCTCTTTACAAAGAGTAATGTTCTACTTGTTTATCCTTTTTATCCGAAAATTTCTTCAAAAAGCTCAGGGTTTGAAATTCTGGAGTCTAATAATTACACCAGTATTCCTTTTCAAATTGCTACACAGTCTACAACTACTACTTGCCTACAACTCGTTGTCCTCTAATAACAAGTTTAACAAAAACTCGAATTTTGGAAGAAATCAATAAAAAAAATATCGCATTTCTGAATTGTTTTGTAATAATATCCAGGATAAAACAATATCCTGATATGATATCACCACTGGCCTAGACACAACAATACAACTAAACTCATTTGAAGTTCTTGTTTGGGAGTTGCCATGAAAATTCAAAAACGATCAATAATAACAACCCGTCATGACATTTGAAACAAGTATGATGAAAATAAAATTATATTATCTCCATAAAAATTGGCACAATGAAACATGATTAAAATTCAAAATTACTTGATGCTCAGCTAGAATACCCAAAACCCATGCACCTTACATCAAAAGTCTACAACTGAATCAGATACTTTTTCAGCAATGTCTGAATCAACTAACAACAGAAAATATAAAAGCATGCAACTCGAGTACTACTTTATAGTTCACCAGGCAGTGTCTTGATGATATCAGAATCACCTGAAAAAACCAAAACAAAACAGTATTAGAATAAACAAAAACATCAAAACCAGTTTCTAATAAAAAATTGAAATAAGAAAGGAGGCATCCGATACCAGGATCAATAATGCTGAGACAGCACACTCTGTAATATTTGCCGCATGCAGTTCCCAAATCAACATTGTCTATAAAACATAAATATTTTGTTAATGAGAAAGAAATACACCGAATCTTGAAAAGTGTCACAACATTTCCTACCAAATACCATCTAACATCGAACAGCTAAAATCATATCGAATGCATCAACATATAAAATTAAACCCTGTTGATTATTTAGCAATTTATACATCAGAACAGAGCTGTAAGTGTAAAATCAAAAAGTGCGACCCATATAACTGTTGATTTTCAATATAAAGATAGCTGAAAACATAAACTATAAAAGCATATCGAATGCATATTATTTAAAATAATTAATGGTTAGATGCCCTAAACCCTAGTGCTAGATGTTTATTCCTCTATAACTTAGAAATTTAAACAGACATCCTGACTTGAATTCGGAAGAAAATAATAGATGAAATATAGTAATAATATACATAATAAAAATCACAGTCAATAGTCAGTTGATCATAAACACAATACCCTAAAATAAACCAGTTAAATACAACAAGATTCTAAACCCGTTAAAATAAAATTAGTTCTGACGAATAAATTACCTAGACTAACATAAATAAGAAACCTGTAATTTTTTACCTATCATTTAATCATGCCAACGCAAAGGGGATATTAGATTGAGTACTTACTCCCATTGTAGTGATGAACTCCGACCTTTGCTAACATAGCATAGTATTCTATCTCCGACTTCCTCAAAGGAGGGCAGTTGTTGGCAATGATAATCAGTTTTCCTGAAACGAATTCAACAACATTTAGATATCGTTTTATACATGTACCACCTAAACATCAACCAAAAGACAAAATCCACATTACGTAAAACAAAACATTAAATTCACAGAGACCATCGGATCTATCAAATAATTAAATTAAAAAACAAATATTTACAACAGCAGCCTGTTTTGCAATAAGATCATAAGACATAATTGCCACTTCCATTAACAGTGACATGGCAAGTAATGCTATGAAAAATAAGATATTGCCAACAGTAAAAACTAGCAATGATAAATAGTGTAGAAAAGTGACACCTTTGGAGCTCCTGAGCGATTTGAGAACGGTCTTGTAACCAAGGGTGTACTTCCCACTCTTCATGACAAGAGCGAGCCTGTTGTTGATACTCTCATGGGTCTTCTTCTGCATTTTTCGAAATGAAACATACGAAACATAGTTCCATTAGAATCGACTTCGAATTGAAAACTACGAACAGATCAAGAACGTTAATTGCAGAGAAGGAAAGAAAGCTCACGGTCTTCTTGGCGGCAACCATTGCTGCAGTATTGAGAAAGGAAGAAGAATCCCTAAACGGAGGAAACGGCGACTGAGAGGTTGTGAGGTTTGGGGACTAGGGTTTGATATAGTGTACTTATTCATGCTCCATTTGGATTGGGCCTTTTGTTTATTTGAGATAATGGGCCTCACAAGTTTCTCAACGGCCCAGATGTTATTCTTGGATCTGTTTTTATTTTTTTTTTGTCATCATTTTTGGATCTGTTTAGATAAAAAGTATTTTATATTCCTTTCACTAATAATAATAATAATTATGAACAAAATTGGAATATAAATGAAATAAAAAATTAAATATTAGATGAAAATGAATTTTTTCTTATACAACCCTCACATGAAAAGAATGAGCGAAAAATAAATATTCATTAAAATTATTATGTAATTAAAATATAAAATACGTTTTTTTTTAAAAATCTGTTTTTTCTTTTCAAATAATTAAATGATTTAATTGAATTCCTAATATATTTTTATGAGATTATATAACTCAATTTTATATGTTTCATGTCAATATGAAGATCGTTTCTCACATAATACGTTCCCAAAAACTATACCATTGACGAGTAGAAAACAAAGTATTGATAAAAATAAATAAATTATACCCATATACTAGAATAAAAAAAGGACATAAAAAATAAACAAATTACTGAATTTCAGTTTTGTGTGAGAAAAAAAAAAGGAGGTGCGAACATCAATAGCGTAGATGCCGAAATGGAAAAACTCAAGGCCCATATATGTTGGCCATTTTAGATCCTTTTGTTGTGGGCAAGAAATGGGGCACAAAGGTGCGGAAGAAGAAGAAATGGAGAACGTGGAATTCGAGGCATCGGAGATTGAGTACGTTAGCTATGGCGGCGAGCATCACCTCCCTCTGATAATGAACCTGGTGGACCAAGAGCTCAGCGAACCTTACTCCATCTTCACGTATCGTTACTTCGTCTATCTATGGCCTCAGCTTTCTTTCCTGGTTCCTCAACTTTTCATTTTTTTTTTCAATTTTTGGTAATTGAATTACTGTAAAACTTGTGGTTTTTCCTTATGCTGATTTGTTTTCTGCATGTGCTTGGTTTTAGGCGTTCCACAAGGGTAAATGCGTGGGCACGGTGGTATGTAAGATGGGGGAACACCGCAACACTTTCAGAGGCTACATTGCCATGCTGGTTGTCATCAAGCCTTATAGAGGAAGAGGCATTGGTAGTTCTTATTCTATGTTGTCCTTTTTTTTTTATCTCTTTAATTTTTATCTGGGAAAGAAGTGAAAAATTTAGATTTTAATGTGAATTTGCTAATATCTTTTATAAGTTTCCTGGAAGAGCTTTTGATAAAATAGAATAAAGGGAAAGTGTGTTTCAAGTCTCGAAAGTGTGATGGATTTTTTCTTCAATCTTTTAAAGAAACATCTGGATTTAGTCTCTCATTTCTAGAGAATTCGTCATTTATTTTTTATAGTTAGGAAGGATTATGTTTACATGTTTAGTAGTGTTCGAGGACCAAATTCATAATATGAAGATACTGGGACCTTGGCCACGTTTACTCGACAATATAGGTGTACTAAGAAACATTTTTTATGATTTCTTCCAAAACGCACTTCTCAATCTAGCATAACGAATTTATGAGTTGTAGTACACGTGTCCAATTTGTTATCAGTGGTTGATTTTTTATGTGTTAATTTCCTGTTCTTGTGATGTTATTATTGGATATTGTAAAAGTGTTAAGTGTTATGTTACTAAATGCTAATGTTTGGGTTTTACGTTTTGCTTAATTTTTCTGCAGCTACAGAGCTTGTTACTAGGTCTATCAAGGTGATGATGGAATCAGGTTGTGAAGAGGTATGTGTGTGTATTTATGTTACCATGTTTGGTTGTATTGCAGTGTTCTGTAGACCTGTGGAAAGGAGTCAAGGCTGAGAGAAAAAAAACTTTTTAGTTTCGCTGTTGATTGATATGACAAACTGAAAACGGAAATTTCATTGTGCTTTCACGTTAAACAATAGAAGTTCACTGGATGATTTGGGAATGATGGTTATCCATTTATTATACAATTCATGTATGATGATTGCATCTTAGTTAATGTTTTGGTGTTCTGGTCCAAAAATGATTATCATGTAGATGGGATGAAAATGGCGAACTCCCAAACATGATTTATACTTATTTTATTCCTTTACCTGAGGAGCAGAGGATTAGTTTTTGCCTTTCATTGTCTATCACTCTTTTATTCATTTTATTTTCATTTTTTTACCTTTAATCTTATGAATATAGAAACTAAATTCTGGATAATATTCAGCTTAAAGGAATGAGAATACAGCCCCAAAATGCTATAGGATAGTGCACTCTCCTCCGCATGCCAAGGTCACCTACTGCCTAATGTACTCATACCCTCTCATGTCCTGGCTTATTCCCTAAATGAGTTCTCATTATTTTTCATATTATTCACCAATTTTTTCTTCTCAATCTCCTTTATTAGTTGTCCCTGCCTTCTGTTAAACACTTCCCTCTTCCAATCAAATTCTTTACTACTTCTCTTCAAATTTTATCCTGGCCCCCTTTTCTCGTTTTCTCTTAAACACTGAAAGGTCCATTTTCCCATTTCATCATTTCCTTCCGTATGTGCATTCCAATGATTCATCATCTTACAGCCAGCCTATGGTTTCATGTCTTTTATCAGTAAGTTTCATTATGATATATTATTACAAATAGAGAAAATGTAGAAAAATTGGTAGGAAATTGAAATTGGAACCAAGAGTTTTAGGGTGATTATTGTATAATTTGGTTGACTTTGATGTTGTTTTACTAAAAAAGAAAAACAAGGTATCATTAGCATTGTAGTACAGTGCAGGTCATGCCAATAAATTGAATGTATATAAAAGGTTTAATAGCCAATTTAGTCTCCACTTTGGTTGAAAAAACTCAATTTAGTCCCTCGTTATAAAAGTGTTTTACATTAGTCCTAACTTTTAAAATAGTGGGTCAGATTAGTCCCTTTCGTTAAATATAACTTAACGAAGTTAATGGATGATGATGTGACACAGCTTAAAGCTGATGTGTTAGATTGGTCCTTCGTTAGATTAAACCTATATAACTTTTAAATTGGCTATTAAACCTATATCAAAATATCAAAATCTTTTATCATGTTGAAGTTTTATTCATGCAGGCATGCACCTCTTTAAATACTAGTATAATGCTCGAATACAACACAAAAACTGTGTGCTGATTTAATATGTTTGAATATTTAGTCAGAGAGAAAGATTGAGTACCAAATATTCAACTTTACTTTCACCTATCTGCAAATGGAAAGATGTTTATTTAACCTGCTGTTTCTAAAGTTGAATCACATGTACAGTGAGAACAGGTCCATGTTATGGAGCTTTCCCTGTGTATCCTGATTCTCCAGTTTCTATAATTAAACTAGGATTGTGATAATACACATGCCTCTTTTCGGTTTTCCTCTAAAACATCAATTCTGTTTTTGTCTCTTTCAGTTTGTTAAAAACTCCCTTTGGAATGACATTTTTTTTTGTCCCTCATTCTTCTATTAGCCTTGTGCTTAAGTTTTTTATGTTTCTCCTTGTTGAATGCTGACAGCTTGTTAAGAGATAAATTCATTTTAAAGAAACTAATCCTACTGCTATGATAGATTTTAATTCTTATCATGTAGTAGAAAAAAGGTAGAGTCAGAGTTATATTGAATATCATACATATGTAGTCGTAGTAGCTTAGGCCTACGTTGTTTAGAATTTGACCTTAGGGCCAAACGTAATAGTTAGACTCACATTCTTTGTTATTTATATGTATAGGTTACACTGGAAGCGGAAGTGACAAATAAAGGAGCACTGGCACTGTATGGTCGCCTTGGCTTTATTAGAGCTAAACGGCTCTTTCACTACTATTTGAATGGTGTTGATGCTTTCCGTTTGAAACTTTTATTTCCCCGCTCGGAGTTGCACCCATCTCTTCCTTTGATGGCAGATAAATATGAGAGCCAAATGCAAAGTGACCAAGGTGATACACCATTTAAATAATGATTTTGTTCTGTATTTTAAGGAAACAGTTTGGGCATATATTTGTAAAATTAACCATGCAATAAATTCGGGTATAATTTTTTGTAGAATAACTCCTTCCTTTGAAATGATTATATAGGAAAAACATCATGTGCTTTGATATCAATGTTCAGTTTTTTTTCTTTTGGGATGAAAAGCACAATGACTTCTATCGATATGAATGGTCATGTTCAAGTTTTGAATGCAACTTGTTCAACACTTAATGGGAAAATAAACATAAGCTTTGTGCCCTGTATATCAGAGAGGAATTATTTCCTTTGTCTTCAGTTTTTAAAATGTCTGTCTAATTGTTACAACCTCCTTAGAAATTGGAAAAGTGATTAATAGGAATTTTAAAACTTTTTGTGAATAAATGTTTATTATGTAAGTATTTATGAGAACTATTTTTGAAATTGAAGAGGGGTTATAATAAAGAAGTAATAAATAACATAAAAGAGTAAAATTTAAGCTAACCCTTTTATACGGTAAAGGACAAATAACACTGGAGTGTTTTTTGTAAAATGGAAAAATTAATTACACGACCATCAACGTCACATAATCACCCATTCAGCCATTAATGTGACTCGAGTATCTTAGATTTTTTATTCAGAATTTATTCCTTTTTAGACAAGTTATATGTGATACTGGTGCCATGCAACAATAACACACCTTCTCCTTCATTCTTTCCAAAACTAAAAAATGATGAAATGGGAAAAGTTACGAAAATGGTAACTGGACTAGTAATGAGGATAAGTGTGTATTTTATATTAGGATAACGATAGTTTGACAACATTTTATTATCATCAACATGTGATTGGTCTAAAATTACTCCACAATCAATAATAATAATTATAAACATCAACATGAATCAATCACAGAATGACACAGATTATATTAAAATATTGTCAAAAAATATTGTCAAAGTTCATTATTCTTTGTATTAATATTTCATTTGTGATTTTAAATATCATTTTGTGTGGTAAATATAATTTTTTTCGTCTGATTTCTATAAATTACATACTTTAACTATTAGTTCTTGTGTTTGTGTTGTGTTTAATTCGTGCTTATATGAAATCTTAAAAGATGTTACACGTTTTAACGATACACCATTTTATTATGTCATTATTTTGTTATGCAATACTTGTTAATTTTTTGTAGTAATTCTTTTGCTCCAAAGACATTTTTTAAAAGGTAAACTTAGAATGTATTTATGTTTAAAGTCTTTTCAATCCTATAATACTATAAAACTAATGAGTTTTGGTTTTTATTTTTGTAAAAAACTTTTTTTTTCGTTTCATTAAAATTAAAAATTATCACTTTTGATCTTTAGTATTATATAATATTATTAAATACTTGTCTTAAAACAAAAACAAGGACTGTTGTTATAATATAGTATGTGTCAACTTTTTAAAAGTCTTAAAATTGATAAAATAATTCTTTTTTTTATTTATCTTAAAACGAATATTAGAAACCCATTGAATAAATAATTGAGAGTTTTGGAGAGATAAATGATTTAAAAATTACATAACAAAAACTAAAATGCAGACAATTTATAAAAATTTCAAAAAAGTGATTTCTAAATTCATAAAAACAAATGAATTATCCTCTATTAATGAAAATAAGTAATTATCCTCTTATAAACTTATGAAAATAGTAGATTTTAATACTTAAGTGTCTAACGAGAATTTTTAACAAAAATAAATATATAAATAATATATAAAATTGTAGTATTATTCTATAATCATATTTTTTATATTGATAACTCGCATCTTATTAAATATGATAAGAGAACATGATAGTAAAAAATGTATTCAAATTTTATAAATAAAAATATCTAATTAAAAGTGTTTTATACAACATAAATCTGTAAAATCACCAAGAAAAATTAATTATCTAGGTCAACATTGAATATACTATATTATAATGTAGTAGAAGAAACATTTTCCACTTATAACAAATAAAGATTAAAGTAATCAATGGTAGCATTTCTTTTAGCACACATAGGGTTACAAAATATTTATGCTCTACACGTCAACTTATCAAATACATTTATTTTATATAATATCTTCTTATTAATTTATAAAATTATACAATATAATTTGGTTGAATAAAATCATTATTGAAACTCAAATTACGTCACTTGAATGTAAAAAAAATGAATAATCATCTCAAAGTATTATTATTTTTATAGATTTTGATGATAATTATTTATTGTTGAGGAGAATAATAAAGAAATTGGAAAGTAAAATGAAGAAAAGTGATAATAATTGGTAGGTGACACATCAGAAATCCAAATACTTAAAAGTAAAGCAATAATCAGCGAACTTTCCATAGGAAGCATGCTTCATGGGTCATCATTTAATCTATTTCAATGTCCTATTCTGTACTTCTCCTCATCGCATGCAAAATGAACAGCTCAAAAAGCTTCTTCAATCAGAATCAATTTCACTTTTTTTTCCTTTCTCTTTTCTTTAATTTCGCCAAACATGCCCACTTCCGTCTAACCAACCACTCATACTTCATAATCTATTGCTATTTGCAGACTTATGTTCAAAGCCAAACAAAACTTTTTACACTTTTTCTTTCTCTTGTATCAATTCAATAGAAAAACAAAACAGTAATGAAACCCTAGTCACGTAGATCGAGACATATATAGATCTCTCACGAATTTGTTTTTGGTATTATCTGAAAAGATATTTGACCAATAAAGTTATCTTATGTATATATAAACTCATTTCCATATCTAACGTAAAACTTTGTTTGTATCCAACATTTTGATTATATATGATTTTTCATTTTCTCATTTTCATAGAATTTAGACTCGTATTTGAATTCATAACAAATATAATATTACAAACTGATTTTTATAATATTAAATAAGAATTAAAATTTATTTTAACATTTTACATATTAAATTTTTTATAATAAGTTATGTTTAAATTTTCTTTCGATCTCAAAGTATGAAAATATATTAAAGATTTACCATGTCTAATATTAATTAAAGATAAAACAACTTATAAACTCTTAAATGTTTACACCATGCATGTAATTACTAATAAGTACTTATATAGTCACACTTCATAAGTTCAAAGATTTTAGGCAAAGAATATAAGTGGTTGAAGAAAGGAAGAAAATGGTACAAATTGAAGAAGAATTTTGACATTAAGCCACCACCCTTTTGCTTATATTTTGTCTTTGGTTGGGAGATACTTGAGGCATTGAATTTGGTAGGAATGATTGCTTAAACGAGTTATTTTTCTTAAAAAAAAAAACATAACATATCTATCAATCGATAAATAAAGCTAAATTTCAATACATCAAAAAGTGTTCACCAAAGCTCTTTCTGATTAATTAATAACTGGAGATTAGTCTGAAGTAAAATATGATCTGCTTAAAATAATTATTTTTGTCTCACTTTGATCGACTAAATCAAATCACTAAAAACTTTCCAAAAAAAAAAAGGTATCAACATAGAATAAATAGCATTATCCATAATGGAATTTGAAATTAAAAGTGGGATCCATGTCTCGTGCAAGCTTAAAGAAAGATACACTAATCCTTCACTAACAGTTACATATTCTACTAAAGTCAAGCTTTATAATCGCTTTGCCAAGATTTTCAAGCCATGTTTGGATTAAAGCTCATGCAAATTCAAACTTCCAACAGCAAATTTTGATGTCCAATATCTTCATGGTTACACATCTCAAAAATCTTGTGGATACCTAACGCTGATGATGTCAATATTGCAGTTGCAATATTGTGATTAATCAAGACTTTCAAAACTTTGATGTCACGATTCAATTACCATTACAAATTAATCAAGACTTTGAAAATAACCCTACTGGGGTGAGTGATCAGGTCCCTGTTCATCAAATTGTTGTTGGTGGTTGTAGAAGTGGGATGCTTGAGAAGAGGTTGAAGAAAAGGTGGTAGAAAACTGAGAGCCGAAAGGATCTTGTTGTTGTTGCTGTTGATGCTGTTGTTGTTGTTGATTGAAAAGATGGGATGTGTAGTAAGTAAACTGTGCATCATCACTTGAAAGAATCTGAGCATATTGAAGGAGGTTTGGAAAAAGTTGGTGGCCAGGTTGATCGTGTGTGGAAAATGAGGATGGAGCAGAAACATGAACAGAAGAAGAAAGAGATTGAGTGGCAGCAAAAGTGTTTGATGAAGGTTGATGCATAAAAGAAACATTGTGATGAACTCTTTCTGGGAAATTAAGCTTTGCTTTTGTGCCTTTGAACTTGAGTGCTGCTTTGTCATATGCAATGGCTGCATCTTCTGCTGTTTCAAACGTTCCTAACCACACTCTTGCTGCTTTTTTAGGGTCACGAATTTCTGCTGCCCATTTTCCCCATGGTCTCTGTCTCACTCCTCTGTAATGTGCCTTCTTTGTCACTCCTGCGTTATCAACATATACAAACCAAATTATGAATAATGATACAACCATACATACATTTTTACTGTTGCAAACAAAGTTTCACGTTGAATAAAAGAAGAATAAGACATGACTTTATATACACATAGATATTTCTATTAATAGAAAGTATTTTAGAACGGTATTAAAAACAAATATGTAAAAACTTGTCTCAAAGCCGATAATATGTTATAAGTGTGAAGTGAGAAGACTAACATAAGAGTTTATATATGTCAAAACGATCATTTTTCATCAACCATATATTCAATATATTTTCCTTCTGTTTTAGTACATTTTCATCTTTGTCTGTTTTTCTATTTCACTTTACTACCGCTCTAATGGAATTTTTACAAATTAAAACATTACTTCAACCTATCAGATCACTTTTGTACTTATTCAATGCTACCTTAAAAGCCTATTTCAGTCATCATGCTATTATCTTATTTTATTAGATAATATAAGGGATGGATTTGGTTAAATGTAAACTAAATAATTTCAAAACTATCTATTATTAAAGGAAATGTGGGACTTTTAAAATAAGTTCAATCTATTTATAAAGTATTGATATTATTTCATCTCAAAATCTTAAAATTATGAATTTTAAATTTTTTTATATATAATGTTTAACTCTTCTATTTTTATATGGGAAATTTATATTTACATTTGACTATTTTAATCACACTTAAATCTTAATATTATAGATTTTTTATATGATATTTTTATATGTGAAATTTATACTTATATTTGAATATCTTAACTCACACTTAAATATTCTAGCAGGAACCTTAAAATATAAAATTTTATTTTTAGAATAAGTAAACTAAAGAAATTAAATCTATTAATTTTATTAAAAAAAATATATGACAAACAAACTACAAACATATTGAGAATTATAATAATAAGATATATTAGGCGTATAAAATAAATTAATTTCTTATGTCACGGTAAGAAAAAACTCAAACTTAACCTACCCTAAGATTAAGATTAATTTAGTTGTGAGGGGATGTAGGTTTTAGGTTGAAACCCTATAAAGAGGCATTGTAGACCAAAAAAGAGAGTTTGAAATTTATTAAGTTATTTATTTCTACAAGGCCGAATCTTGAAACAGAACATGCAATTATAAAGGTGGGATTTCGAAACACAATGTCTTATAATAATGTAATTGATTATAAAAGAATGAAAGTGCTTCTGTCTTAACTTAAAAAAAAAGGAGACCATATCAAATGTTTGATGCAAATTCCGATGTAACTATGCTAAGCTAGGCAAGGTAGGTGTAGATTTTATGTTCCCCACTGCATAAAACTTCTCAAACTATGCAGATATATTCAATATTAAATCATTTGTAATTTGATATTTATACTTTATAACGAAATTCAAATTAAAAGTTCTAAGAATTATGCATGCAATGTGTGACGTATATGAATCATGGGAACAGAAATATTATATGTATTTTATTCTATTACGTGAAGAAATTCTGATATGTTCAGTTCTTGTTGATGTGTGGTTCTGGGCATTGGTCAAAGATGAGATAAGAAGAAAGAAGAAAAAACACGACAACTTGATATAAGACAGACTCATGCATTGAATTTCTTTACTTACTAAGTTGTCCACATGCCACTTATGCTGACCTTGTCTTTCTAAGTTTTCATTTTTCTCATTTTATTTTTCTAAAACGTGTCAATCACCGAAAGTTTATTCGTTATTTTCAATTTAAATTGACAAGCTAGACTTAGTTTTTTAATTATTACTTAAATGAGGTTTTTAACGTTTTACTATATATGAATCTCAATGTTATAAATTGTAGAGGTGATTTTTTAATTTTTATTATTAATTTTGGAATTTTAATCTCAAAGTTGATAGGCAGTGGTTTTTTAAATTTATATATATTAAAAAAGGATTAGTAAAGCTTTTTTACAATAGCTATAGTGATATATATAGTTCATAAACATGCTATACCAGAACTATATATATAACATCAAAATAAACAAAACTATGATATTCTTTCATGAAAAACTAACCTGTTTTTTTCAAAATTCAGTGTAATTTCGAAAAAAAAAATGTATTTCAAGTCAACAAATAAAGATCACAGATCGTTGTTCGTGGCTTGGGGTGTAGGACATTTCATATAATTATAAGTATATACTCATTTGAATTAAGATAGATCAGAATATTACACCAAAAAATGGATTCTTTTACTTTGTTTTTTGATTTTAAACAGATTGATTCTACATAAGACATCCAAAGATGCACCATTTCTTCCATTCATCGGAATTTAAAGACAGAAAAAAGTTTTTTCTTTTTTCAAGAAATGACATATATATATATACATAAATGATGAATTGAAATAAGTTAATAGAAAGGTTGCAGACCTTGATCTGAAGAAGGTTGAGGTTGATCTTTGGTGTGGAAGTTTGAGAGAGGAAAAGATGACGATTGTGAGATGGGAGGGTTCTGATTTGCAGTTGCCATAACTTGAGCAAGAGCTGAAACCATTGCAGACATGTCAGTTTCCGAAGACCATGATGCATAAGCATCAAATTCTTGTACTCTGTCGTCTTTCTCTTCCTCCTTTGATGTTTCTGAAGATAGTGGTAGTTTTCCATGCCTTCTTGGATCCACTTTTAGGTTTCTGCTCTATGCTCTTTTTGTTCTAAGATATGATCTTCTGCTCATGTCAATGCTGCTATATAATAACCCTCTTAGACCACTCAAATGTAACCAAGCAAAAAAAATATATATATCTATTCAACTTTTCCTCTCTCAACTTTCTTTTTTTCCATAATTAACCATGATTCACTCTCTTTTCAATTTTTATTTAAAGTGTTTTTTCTTAAACTCATCATGTAATTAGTTATCATAAACTCAGTCAACAATGAGATCTGAACTTAATTATATTAATATTACTCTTTATCTAAAATCTTAATATGTCTTTATTTTTATTTTTATATATTGTATTACTTACTCATTTTTATCTAATATAAAATTTAGACTCGGTTAAATTATCAACAATTTCCTTTTTCGAAGGTGAGTCGCTTTTATATGCTTAATGTTTTTCTTAAACATAATAATGTAAAATTAAAATTCATGGGCAAAGTAATAAATTGTTTGAGCTATGATGTTAAAAAGATTTTTTTTTTTGGTTTAGGATGTTCACTTTATGGTAGTGAATGTCTAAATGACATTCTTTTTTACAGGTGTGAGTTTTGAGTTATGAATTTGTAGACCAAATCCATATCTATTGCCATATTCTTCTACACCAATTGTGTTTGGAACAAGTGGCTTCATAACATTTAAAGAATAATGACAGTGACATGATTATAAGTGGCTAAAACAAAGACACATCTCTTCTTCTTTTTTTCTTCCTTTTAGTAGATCAGATTTTCAACACCTTTATCAATTTGTAGGATCAATTTTAGGATGGTTCTTCTCTATCATTTTCATAATTAATATTAATTGGTTAATAGATTTTAGAACTAATAACCATCTTTTGTATTTATTAGAATTTATTTTCAAATAATTAACTTTTTTTGGATAGGGAATAAAAATATTTTTTATATATTATAACACATGTAAAAGATATGTACGAAGCTAACAAAATTTAACAAAAATTTCTTCGAAGGAGAAAGGAAAATTGATGAGAAAAACTTGTGATACATTTTGAAGGAGTAAAGTAAAACTTAGTTTTTATTTAAGAATTTTTTTTTTATCAACTTTTAGTTGGTGTTCAAAAAAAACTCACGAAATATAGTAAAATATATGTTCTTTTTGAAAAACTAAAATAGAAATTTTTTTAGCTGTGGAGCATGTTTGGGAGAACTCTTATCTACTTTTCTTAGAAAAAAATTATTGACAAATTGGGATGACTGCTAAATTTTTTAAACAGTTGTTCTTATCCATCTAAAAATTTGAAATTTATAATTAGTTTCTAATACTTTTTCTAAATATTTTCTTCAAGGTTCAACAGCTTTTTTATCAGCCTTATTATACTTTCTGGAACTTATAATATGTAAAGTTATATATGTGTTGTTGATTCGAAATAAAATTAACCATCTAACGTATATAATAGTTAATTATAATAATATTAATCAAATAATTATATATAATTGACTTTTTGAAATAATCCTTTTTAGGTTCTTCCAAACATTTGATTCATAATTATGAGAAGACTTACTTATCACTTCACCTTCTTTTCTTTTCTTTCTTTTTCTTTTTTTTTTTTTGTAAATTCAATGTAATAAGCTAGAATTTAATTTTAATATTTTCTACAATGTTGATTAATTAAAAATTCTTAGAAATAAATTTAAAGTAACTACTATTAAAAGATTAATAATTTTTAATTATACGACAGCGACAAATGACAGTATAAACAAACATTTAATTATTTCACCACAATTAACTATTTAAAAGGGTGAAGCTTATATAACTAAACATTTAACCATAAGATAAAACATGAAGATTTTCTGTCTTGTTGAAATAGACAATGAATATATATTACACAAGGAAGAAGAAGACAACAGACAAGATTATGATTATCATCAAAGATTATAACAAAGATTTTGGTGATGTTAACTTGACACTGACACAGTTCCTTAAGTACATCCATCAATTTTTATGAACACTAAATAATTCAATGATGTTTTTTGATACAGCAATCTTCATGGCGATCGATTCAATCGCCAAATTGCATTGCATGTTGTGACGGAAATGGTTTCTCTGGAAATAGTGCAGAGTGAGGTAAGAAATATCTGGTTTCAATTGTCGATATCCCATATTTCCAACAACTTTCTTTCGTTCCAATCTCAAAAACTTAGTTCACACAAAGTAACCATTGCAACTTACAATCTGCACTGCACGCCGCGTGCATGAAGTACAACGTTGTCCTCATTCATTCACGCATGATCTTTGGTCTTTTCATCACATGTGTAACTATCTTCTTTCAGCGTCTCATGATACAATCAATCCCACAAAATTGACTCATAAAATAAGGTTTACATCTTCATTTATATATTATGAATTGGTCACAATGACTTTGATACTATGTTAGAAATGAATTTTAAACCTAATTTAATTGTAAAATAAAATTTGCACCTACTTATATATTATGAATTGACTTTATCTCTAGTCAATATTAAATAAAATTGTAAGATTGAGAAGTGCTGGTAGGATGAAAATGAAAGAGACAGAAGGTAAGTGAATGGGTGAGATGAGATGGTTAGAAAGAGTGAATAATGAGGAAGAGTACTTTTCACTCCTAATCGTATCCCATGGAATGATTGGTGATCTTACTTTAATACTTTAGATTAGTTGAGTTGAGAGACAACACACCACAATCTCTTTTACTTGCTAGCTTTATGAGTAGTAACATAGAAATGGTGTACTTAGACGATAAGCGGTGATTAATTAAGTAATTAATTAGGTGATTTAATTTAGTGAGGAAGGAACATTCAATGAATGGATTTGGAAAGCAAAAGAAAAAGGGTGTCGGCGTGAGTGATTGATTGATTCACCGCATCACATGTGTGAGCCGCAAAGCAAAGAGCATGCATAATGCAACTTGCATGGGAATGGGATGTGGATGTTGATGTCTACGCATGCATTTCCATCTGCATCGTCTGCATGTGCATGTGCAGTTTCCTCGCATGCTATCACTGTCCTTTCATGTGTGTCAACATCACTCTCACATGCCTCCAACATCCCACCACCTTATGTTATTTTTCTCAAATTTAATAATTATTAAATTAGAAAGAAAAAAAAAAAAGTTACACACCTTCTTTTTGCGTTTTAATGTAACATCTATAAGCTTTTTTTTTAATAATTTTAAGGTTTCCAATTTTGATGAATGAAAACATATATCATTGTCTTTATCCATGTTCTTTGTGAAATTACAACTTATAGTGCTTTTGTTCATAATTTGATCACAAATTAGTTCTCTATTATATATATATATATATATATATATATATATATATATATATATATATATATATATATATATTACATGTGTAATCTTAATTTGCTAAAGTTTTTTTTTTCTTTTTGACATTCTTCATTCTTGATATATTGATATGTCATATGAAAATTCCTTTTTAACTTGAAAAAAAAAATCCAAAAAATTATTCCAAATGGTTAATTGTTGATAAATGACTAAGTCCTTTTCTTTGACACTTTGGTTGATTGAAATTTAAGATATGAATGACATATATTTTGGTTAATTATTTGAATACTATTTTGTCTTTAGCAATAGGGCAATTAATAGGGATGTCATTTCAAAACTGATGAATTCTGACAAGTGCACCACTCAAATCTACTCTCTTTATTCTCATTATGGATATGTCAAAAGAAGCTGCTTCTTTCTTTCTTCTCCCCCAAATATTAGATTCTATTTGCTATCACACTTTATGAAGACAAAAATGTTGCTATTTCTCTACCAGTGACAGAAAAATATAAACACAATTTGTAATTTCCTTTGTTTTCAAATTGAGGGAAATCACACTCACATCTATCTTTTTTCTAAAAAGATGGTATTCAATATAATTTTAATCAGATTATTCTAAAAGTATTTTTCAGGTATAATATAACAAGTTACTTGTTTAAATAAATCAAATCATATTACCATTTTTATATTATATTTTGTTCAGTTTTAAACATAACATTTGGAAATTATACAGTTTCTTGTCGATTAACAAACAAATAAGAAGATGAAGAACTGTTTCATGCCTTTGGATTGCCATATGGGCACTTTTTTTAATAAATAATGCAGTATATGTTTGTTAATTTTTTTTTCAAATGGTTATTCTTTTAAAACTGTCTTGATAAGAAATTGTAAATAAAATATTTTTAACTCAGATAAGTAATTCAAACTAGTTCAACAAAAACTAATTCACCGTCACTAACATGGAATAATTTTACTTGAAACGAACATAAATACAAAAACAAGAGAAAAGAACTCAAAAATTAAGTAAGATTATTCAGCTCTTTGTAGCATTATGTATTAATACAATGGAGCATACATGTAAAGTTCCTTACATGTTAATTTCACCCCAAAGATACAAAGAAAAAACATTAGAAAAATAACAAATTAAAAGAATCAGAAATTGCCAGTTTTGATGAATCAGAATTCACATGAAACCTTCTGTATTGAGTCTCCTCTAGTAGCATAATTTGATATTTGAGTTATATTTTGACAAGTGACAACAGAGACTCAAAAGACGAGACACGACAGGTACATTATTCAAAGTGTAACATTTTCAAGGAAAAAGTGAATAGAAGAGTGTGCATGCACACCAAACATCAACAATGATGAACAGTCAAAGAAGGCTTCAGCACAGTACACAAATAGTTGATAAAAATTTCACCAGTTTGGGATGAGAAGGACTCCAAAATCAACAATATACAGAAGAAAAAAGCAAGGAGAGGAAGAAGGAAAACAAAGGTAAAATTGATACAGACTAAGTTCTCCTCAAACCACTTTACAAGCCTCTCCTCCAGTCTCCAATGTGAAATTCCTGTACAAGTAATCTTTTGACACAGTAATCTTGCACATGAAAAGTTGTGATTTAGTAACAAAAGCCAGAAGAGCGGGAAAACTTCTTGCCTTACTCAAGGTTAGTGTTGGTAAATATGTACCACAAACATACTTTATGAATGTGACTGGATCACTTGGCTTCCAAAGGTTAGCACCCACTAAAATTAATGGTATGGCAGAAGGAACAAGGATGGCTTCCTTAGTCTGACTCCAACGAATGACTGTCTCCATCAGATGATAGCTTGCTGATTCCCAAATTATGTTGACTCCCTTGGAGGCTATCCTCCTGAGTGCTGCTTCTCACTCTTCCAGATTTGTTGCGAATATTAATGCCCACTGGGAAAGGAACCTGTGTTCCTTGCAAAGTTAGTAGTCATTTTGCATGTAGTTTCTTCCTCTCTTGGTAAAAAACGGAAGTGCAAATTTCAAATGGCTTGCTTAGATTCCATATTATTCTTGAAGCAGATAAGAATACATGCTATGTTATGCTTCAAGCCAGTAAGAATACATGCTAGCTACATTATGCTTGAAGCCAGTAAGAATGTATGCAATGTAACAGATAAATGGATCTTAAAAAGAAATTTATACCTGGTCACCGGCATTAGGGCCATCTGTATTGAAGAGGATAGGCCTGCAGCGCTTATCCTCATTCATCAAGCTTGAATTTTGGAAGTGAGCAATGAGTGCTGCTTTCCCTTGTATGCGAGCATATGCAAGTGATGCCACTTTCTCACTGTTGAATTTCTCCCATTTCTTTCCATTGAACACCTACCACAGTTGCATCATATGATTTAGTTAATTGGTAAGGGTGTGTGTGAATGTAATGTGATTATAACATATTCAGTGTATCATCATTTTCTAAAGCATACCTGATAGAATGGTATAATCAAGTCGGGATTGGTTATGTTGATGAATGCATATCCCACATTACATTTGTTCTGCAATTAATGTTGATTCCGTGTGAATAATCAAACGAAAAATGAGAAAGGAATAGTAAAGTAAATTAAATTTCGCAGTAGAAATGTTCTATAAAAGGAACCCGTTTTCATGCAAACTAGTATATCTTACTAAAGAAAATAATTCAGATGAGAGTTGCATTTTCTTAAACTTTCTTATTGTTTGATTTGTTCATGAAAATGACTTTCCCTGCAAGAAGGTCGGTTCATTATTCTTCTTTTTGAATTTGATGTAAGAAACCAAGAAAGTATTTTCATTTTACTGCAGCATGAAACAGAGAAGGAAACAAATATGATCCTGAAAGATATTCTCTATACATAAAATGGGCGATTAAGTTATTTTAAAGGGAGCAGTCACTTGCCCTGAAATCAATTGGTAGGTAAACAAAATCATAAGTCCCTCTATGGCGTTCGTCGATAGCAGCCAACAGCATCTTCGATGTATACCTGCAGGAGAATAAATCAGGAGTCTAGGAAAATGATAAGATTAACAAAATTAATGTAAACGAGGTGTAGAATTGAAATAGAATTCGCAACATCAAATTAATAATAGGTCTGTCTTAAGAAACCATATATCCTAAGGTTGGCTGAAAACTCCAAAATCTATTGCAAAGTGAAAGTACAACCCAAAATGTAACAAATGAATGTAAAAACGTTTTCATAAGACAAAGTGAAAAAGTAAACACGAAAGAGTAAAGCTATTTAATGTAATATATACATTGCTACTTACTTGTTAGGAATATTCTTTATCATAAGTGTTGTTCGGATATCTTCCCCTCTCTTTATGCGGTCAATATCAAGTTCATACTGTTTCTTGTCAGCCAAGTCTGACACACCTTCAGTTCTCCTGCTTCTAGTACGTTGTTTGTGAGTCTCAAATGAATTAATCATATGGTTTCTTCCAGGAAACATTAGGTCCTTTTGGTTATGAAAATGGAGTCCAAGGTGCTTGGGGAGGATTCGAAAATCAACACAGTTTCCCCCAAAATGGGGAATGAAATTGCAAGAAACAAAGTCAACACAATTTGATGTTGTATTACCAGAAAAATGCATGTTCCCAAGAGATTCCCCTGCATAGGTATGTCTTCTGTCCCAAAAAGGAGCTGAAGCCACATGATGGCTATTTATGGGTAGAACAGTTGTCATCATATTAGATGGTGACCTAGGAAGTCCATGCAACCTTGGCAGGGTGGGGGATGGACAAACTCCATCAAAATATAAAGGTGAATTTGGCCACATCATTTCAGGAGGCTGATAGAAGTTCCCACATTTGTAATGATGGCTAGGAGGAAGAGGGAAGCTTCCAATGCCAGAGGATTTGAAAACTGAGAAAAGGGAGAGAATAAATATGATCAATTTGATATTTCTTATACATATCTTAAAAATTAGGCTTTTGTTTCCCATTTACTATCCAGGAAGTTCCATGATTATAGATTTGTTAGCCATAGGAGGAAGAAAAAAAGAGAAACGACAATAAAAAGTTATTACACATTCCAGTCTATTGCTCTTTATAACTTACCACATTCATTGAATTCCATGAAGCGTCCATTGGAGTTTACTGGACAGAACTGCATGCTTTCTATTCTTTCTTGTGTTTTAAGATTGATGTTTGCTGCCACCTCAGGAGAAATACGGCAAACACTGTTAGCTAAACCATCATGAAATTCTGGAAGGAAATGGGGATGAGAAGCTGATGCATCTTGAACATCAAAATTCAACTGGCCTGGTGAATCGTATTCAGTAATTTCACACCTGTTGTCAAATGATTTAACACTGACCGGTGATGGTAAGGACTTAGGAACACCTGAAGAGACCCCATGAACACAAGCAGTTTTCACAGATGGTGTACATGAGGCAAGCTCAACACCAAGAATTCTTCCACCATCCATCTTACCAGGTTCAGAAATGCCATGCAAACCTGGTCCAACGTACAAACATCAGAGAGGGAAAAAATATGTTTCTGCTGCTGAATTGATAGTTGATTGGCATATGTTGTACCTGGGAAGCTAGTTGGTGACTTAAGAGGAGGGCTGTTCTGATGCAGATAAAGGCTACTTTCTTTCCGTTCTAGTTCTGGATGGATCTGTTGAGCCATACTGCAGCCAAATAAAAGCAAAGAAAAATTAGCGGAACAAAAATTAAATAACTAACACTTAAATGGCTTCTGATCCTGTAATTTGCTTCTTGAAGCAATAAGGAACATAGAATGAAACACTGATACTATTTTAAAAAAATGCAAACTAAATTGTCATAGACGTTTCGAGGTAAGATTTGACTGGTATTGCCAGTGTGACAGGAGCAAAATTAAATTGAGAAAGCGTATGTAGAGGAAAAGCACAATTGAACCCAAAGATTACCTCCGGTTTGAGTCTTCCGATAGGTATGGTTCAACCTTTAGCCTCTTCCTGATAGTATCATCTCTATTTAAAGCGTGGAGAGCTGCCTCTGCTGCTCTAGAATCATAATATTCAATCAACTTGTGATGTAGCAGATCATGTGGGCTTTTACGAATCTGCAGTTCAAGACAGTTAGCCAACTACACACAAATTGTTCTGATCAATATTTGTGCAATAAATTAATTGGTAACCAAACTCACCTCCTTTATTTCTCCATATACATTAAATATACGGTGAAGCTCACTATTCGAAACAGATGAATCATATAGAAAGACCACAAGGGTGCCCTGATTCATATCTTTCTTGGAAGGAGTATCCTGATAAAATTTGTGCCACAAGCAAGACATCATTATCGAACTCAAAGCAAGCAAACACTTTAAGTGTTACGAGGAATCAGACTCTCAGCACAGTACGTTGTAGCATTATCAAAAAGACCAATAATTCAACTACAATATTGGATGAGCTTCTGTGTTCTAGGAGAAATTTCTTTTAAGACTCAATGTAGGGTAAGACTCAATGTCATATACACAAATATAATCTCTCCCTAATAAAGTGTTTGAATATTCCCAAATTGCTTAAAGAAATTCTGGATAAAGAATTTGTCTACACAAACAAAAGGACAAGAAAACAGCAAAAGCATACCTCAGAAAGAGATCTCAATTCAGAATCTTTGACATCACTGTTAATGTTTCTCACAGCTAATGTTCTAGAAGGGTGTTTATCGTAACACTGTTCCCCATCAATTAAGGCACTACACAGTCCTAGTTGACTGTTACAAGATCCATCAAGGATTTCAGAATTCTTTTGTCCAGAAGATGGACTATTATCATCTCCTAAGTCCATCCCTCCAAGACTACTGAAAAGGTCTAGTTCATCCATGTCATCACCAGAGCTGTCTTGGATGATCTGGTCGAGCTCAAGTTCATTTGTCACTGCAGAAAGGAAATCATCATCACTGGGGAGTAGATTTCCAATAATTTGAGCCTCAAGTTCTTCAAGAGAGTCAAATAGTCTTTCTTCCTCGTAGTGGGAAGCAACAGTGTCAACAGAATGCCCATATAAAGCATTATTTGCTGATGATCTCACTGCACCAATAGAAGTCATACAATGGCATTTTAGCTAGTAGTTTTCTTTAGAAACCTCAGCATACAACCCAAACTCATTTTAGAAGTTAAATCTGAAAAGTAGAACCTCATTCACTTATCCACATAAACGAGGTGAAACATGCATTAAGAGGCAAATAAAACTTACATTTCCTGCTAAACAACTCCGACAGAGAACTTGAAAAGAGGCTACTCTCATTCTGAGTAGCAACTATATTGACTTTGCTACGATCTGGCAAATGGGATAATGCTTGTACACTCAAGCTGGTTTTTATTCCTTGATCAAAATCTACATGACATAAGAAAGTCAAAGACTGATTAATAGGCCATTCTGTACCAACAAAGTACTACATCAATGCATCTTTGAGTTACTTTCAGTTCATACACTTGGCATGACAAGTAATTTTCTAACTGCTAAGTGCCTTGAATCTTGTACTATCCTAAACTGATAGTGGAAGGTATTGAGAAACAAACTAACCTAAAAGCTTATGTTGTCAGAAGCAAGGTAGAAATGGTTTTCAGCACACCTTAAAAGCCTTTTCGGCTTGAAGCAAACAAAGCAAAATAGCACTCAAACATGACTAATCAAGTTCTTCTAGTAATGAGTGACCAGATAAAAGTTTTAAAATTGCTCAACATAGGCAATCTGAGATTCCTAATATAGCAACTTGCAAGTGCAAATCGAGCAAATGACTCCTATATCCTTAACAACATATATACAAAAATCATATAAATTAGGGGGAAAAAGGTATTTAGCAGCAGATAACTGCAAAACGGATCCACTCCAGTAGCGTGCAGTCGTGACAACAACAATAATAACACAGTCAAATAGATTAGTAATACTAACCATAGCATTTCGGCATGTTATCTGATTTCCACAAGCTAACCTGCCTCAGCAAACAGAAAGAGAAAACAGGAATAAATAAGGACTGGAACCGCAACAGTGTTTCAATTTCAATTTTTTAGAAATGCCCCTAAAGTAACACCATGTACAAGTGTGTGTATGTGTATGCATATATATATATATATATATATATATATATATAAGGAAACGAGAAGATACCTCATTAGAAGAACAAATATCTTCAGATGAATACAACGATGAAGAGAAACAATTAAGGTCAATTGTTTCAGAAGGCATGATGAACCCCACAATGTACTATGCCTCAAAATTGAAAATCTCCTAACTTTTTATATCTGTTGAGCACAACATAACATGGCAGTCAATTCAACCTTTTACCTCCCCAGCAAGAAAGCTACGAGGAATTATAAACCTTCCAAGTTTTCAACACACGGTTAAAAACATAAAACTTTATAAACATTAAATTTCTTAATTGGGATAGATTGTGGCAAGATAAAACTCATTAAACTAAGAAGAATGTGAGATGTTGTGTGGCTCCTAACAATCTCCATGTGACATGTTATCAATATTTCTTTTTTGTAAATTTAAAACATGATTACGATTCACATGATCAAAACCATCCAGTTCCAAATCACCTAATAATTTCTCAAGATCATGACCCTCTAACATTGGCACGCAACATTAATTGCAAATCCACCGACATCGTGAACGATCAAGAGGATTTCAAACAGTTGAACATCTTAATATTCACCCCCCTAAAAAAGCTTAGGTACTTAACCTGTTGAACATTCTAAAACCACAAAGTCAAAAACCAAAACTTGAGAACAGAAAAGACAAAAATTGACGTAAACCCAAAACCCAATGATGAAAAAGCGAAAAGGGGTGTCAAAAACAAAGACAATACTGACCTTGTGGGAATTGGAAGAGTATAAGACAGAAGTGGAGGGAAGAGGTGAGAATGAGTTAAATAGTGGTAGTATTTGGAAAGAAGAAGATGAAGAAGAAGAAGAAGAAGAAGTGTGAGAGAGAAAACGAATAAAGTAGGGCATAAGGCAAGGTGGGAATTTGCAAAAAGGGAGGATCATCTTTGTAAATTGTAGGTATCAATGCATGTGTGGCGTGCAAGATCCTCCATCCAAACCTTCTCACAACCTTTTACCGTTCCCTGCATTGCACGTTAACTAACTACTTCAACTTCTCTCCTTTCTCACCTTCACTACTTCTTCTTCTTCTTCTTCTTCATTTCCAAACTTCATCGGAATTTTGAGCTCTCGCCGGAAATGTGATTTTTCCGGCAAGCAGGGACTGGTAGACGACTGTTTTTTCAGTTTATTCGTTAACGGCGTGAATACGGTTTCATACTATGTTCCTCTTGAGATGACTTTCTTACCATTCTTCCAATCATTCAAAATTCCGTACATGTGTTTAACAACTACATTACATTAAATTACATTAAATTGACTAAATTAACACATTGATTTGATGATTTAATTTTTTCAAATTAACACATTAACTTTATTATTATTTTCTAAAATGACAAGAGTGTTGTTAACTTATTTTCTTTTAATGAATAATTAACGTAACCTAATACGGTGTTTTTTAGTAGAAATATTTATTGATTTGTTAATGTGTGTGTGTGTTTTTATTATTTTGCTGCACATTTTTATTATTTTTTTGTTTCTGAAATTTACAAAAGGATTGCTGTTTAGTTTTGTTATATATAAACAAAATTATCCAATTTCATACAGCAGTGATAGTTAACTTTGTCTGGTATTTTTTTTTTATTTCATAGAATAAAAATTGTACTTCTTATTGGAAATAGCACAAAAATTGAGATAGTTATGAAATAATATTACAACTGATCATAAAATTAAAAAGGGAGAAAAAGGAAAGTTGAGGGCAAATAGAGAGATTAATTTCCAAAAAGGATAATAATGTTTGTTCGATGACAGAAGCATTCATTAAAACCTACTTTAGCCTAAACATTAGTAATAAGTAGTGATTAGAAGAATCTAATTGTGAACAGTTGTTCATAATAGGAGAATTGGGCTAGACCTACAATTCGGCCCAGTAAGAGAGAATGAAAAAAAAAAAGATGAAACTTTAAAAATAGGTTTAAACCTTTTTTGGTCCTGAGTTATAAAAAATGTATTAAATGAGTCATTTTTTGATTTGAAATACTGTTTTTGGTTGTTTCTTAACAACTGTTACTATTTAGATTGCTCTGATTTATTTCTTAATAATAACAGCACTTTAGATTGCTCTTTGTATTTTGACCATGAACATAAAAAAAGGACTCATTTGAGACATTTTTTTATAACTAAAGAACCAAAAGTTTACATTTTTAAAAACGGTAACTAAACTGAACATCCACTCATAACTTAGAGACCAAAAAGAGATTTAAATCTTAAAATAACATAAGTTGAAGGGAATGAAGATCAATGACGCTATTTAAACTATGTAGCCAAAATTAGTTTAATTTAATCTACCTTATACTTTCTTTAACTCACTCTTCGACTTATTTTAGGAGCTTTATTTGCACGCATCCATTCTTGAGGATTTGAGAGAAAACAAAAGAAAAAACAGAGAGATTAAAAGGAAAAAAAAAAAAGAAGAAGAAGAAGGAAAGAGAAAGAAAAATAGAACATATGTCACGACTGAATTTTTTAATCTGAATTATAACCAGAAAATGGTGACAAAGGTTGTCAGAGGTTATTAAATATTCAATTAACAAATCCGATGTTGTCTCTTTGTCCATTGCAATCATGTTAATAACTTGTCCAGGCTCCAGCTTAAGAGTGTTACAAACAAGTCGTGATGGAATACGATAACAACGAATTGGAGATCGAGTACTAATAATCTCTACTTATTATTTGAGTTGTAAAATAAAATTTATCTACTGTAATTCATCGCTTGTACGAATATTTATTTAAAAAATATTTACAAATATTTTAAAATCCATATATATACGTGGTATCTATAAATATTTAAAAAATATATATTTTATAAATTTTTAAAATAAAATTTCAAAAAAAATATAAAATACAATATAAATTAAAATTAAAATTAAATTAAAATTAAAATGATAAAATATAAATTAATTTTAATTTTAATTAAATTTAACTTAACAAAATATAAAAAAAATTATTTTTTGTGAATAACGAATACATGCGGATATTAATAGTATAATATCCACATCTAACCTATTTTTAAATAAGTATTAATATATTTACTACTCACGAATAATAAATACATGTGAATACTAATTGTACTAGATGGACCAGGCCACAGAAGACTTATCTTAAAAAAAGATACGACTAGGTGTCTCACCAAAGACGGCCAACCATAATTTTCGGCTTAGAACATGATTAAGGTAAGACGTATTAGAAACTATTAGGTCAGTGTTACGCCGTGATTAAGATTCACTAATCATAAGCTCGTGTTAAAAACTATAAATACATATTAAAGGTATGAGGTTGGTGATTCACATTTACTGCACATTTATTAAATTCAGAGTGAGTTGTGTACTGACTTGAGCGTAGGAAAACCTTTGATAGGTACCCGACCGAACGATATTCGCTCGAAGGAGAAATCTGAGAACAAGACCAGACGATATTCATAAGAAGAAGATAACAAGAGGTGGAACCAGACGATCTAGAAGATAAATTGTTAAGGTATCGAATATAGCTTAACTCCACAACCGAAACACTGATTATGCATTACAAATTTTATCCAATATCCCTGAGTAAGGATATTTTTTGTCATCCAAATAATGGGAGAAATAATTCTCCCTATCTAACACTACATTAAAATTCACATTTATAATGTGATCTTGAATAAATTTTGTCATATTTAACCTTGTAGTCAAAACTACAAATATTTAAACATGATACTTTAAAATATAGTACTCAGGTACACAAGTGAAATTTTATCAGCGTGAGTTTATATCTCACATTATATTAAAAATGAAAAAAATGAGTATTTTTTAAAAAAAGTTCATAAATTTACTATTTTTAGATGTAGGTTAAAATTAGTATCAATTTTTTTATTTAAATTAGATTTAGATCTTATTGGCATTGGGTATTTTCAGTTATACAATTATTGTAGGACTGTCAATTTAAATGAACAATGTATTTTTGTGAAGTTCTGTGAGAATGATGTTTGTTTTGGTTATTACCTGATTTTGAAGATTTGATTCCTTAAGGCAGAAATTGTTTTTGGTTTATTTAGCGAGAATGTGTGAATGGCAGCTTACGTAATAGGCGTGCGATAAATTATAATTGAGTGAGAGAAGTGAGTAATGAGGGTTTTGTTATGTGAAAGCAGAAAGGGAAAAAAAGAAAAAGAAAGTGGGCTTAATGGAGGGGCCATTAAGTAAAGATTAGAAGATAATTATTCGATAAGATAAGAGAGGTTGAGAAAGGAAAGAAAGGATTAGTGAGTGGTAGGGTAGCATGCCCTTGTCAACTGATCAACAACTATTTAAAAGAGGATTTGGTGTCATTCCTCCTCCTTTGATTGATGCCACATTTATTAAAAGATGTACTGTATGACACTTTGATCAATATCGATATACAGATCGACGAGATCATACACAAAAAATTAATAGTAAGAATAATTATATTAATTTTAAAATTGTTATTGTAAAGATAATAAAAAATTTATTTCAAAATCTATAAATATAGATTTGATAGTTTTTTATTATTATGCATGCATTTGTCAAATTATTGAGAGAAATATCAATTTTAACATAAAGTAACATAGAGAAAATTGAAGAGAAAAGGTTGATCGAAGTTTGGAATTTTGAAAAAAATCTTAACCTTAATTCTATGAAGTAAAAGAAAAGATTAAAAAAAGAAAAAGAAAAAGCTCATAGTAACATCAAGGGGTTGAAGGTGGAATTTTAGACGTTACATGGAAGCCGGAAACAGGAAGGGAGAGTCAGAATTTCACATCTCATAGGGTTTGGAAAATGACCAAAAGCAGGAATAGAAAAAAAAACTGAGGATGGACAATGAAATGAAAGTGCTGTTTGGGGAATTTTATGTCAAACCAACCCAACAAGTAACCTTTACAAACAAAGAAAATCCCATTAATTCAGAATTAAAGATAAGGATATGACCCCAATAAATAGTAATCAATAATAATTGTTAATAGCAATAATAAATTAAAGAAACCCTTGTTAAGGGGTTAAGGGTCAAAACATGATTAGTGAAGTAAAAAAATTAAAAATAAAAACCCCAAATTCACTGGCAAAAGCCACAAAACACAAAAACCCACTCTCTCTTTCTCTCTAATTTTTTTTTTCTCTTCTCTTCCCTCTCTTCGTTCTTACGGAGAGAAACATAAATAAACAAAACCTAAACCCTCTTTTTTTTTTTCTTAACGCCGTAACGGGCATTCCCAAAGGCACCGTCACAATTTCTCACGTGCCAGTCACGTGTTTTTTCACAATTCTCTTTTTCATGGCTCTGGACCAGCCTTCCAACCCCAACGCCGTTGACGGGGCGGGTAACGGCGCCGCGCCGTGCTCCGCCGCGGACGGAGGCGACGACGGAAGGCCGCCGGCGAGGCTGCCGCGGTGGACGCGGCAGGAGATTCTGGTGCTGATTCAGGGGAAGAGTGACGCGGAGAACCGGTTCAGACCGGGTCGGGGGAGCGGTTCGGCGTTCGGCTTGAGCGAACCGAAATGGGCGCTGGTCTCGGCGTACTGCAAAAAGCACGGCGTGAACCGGGAGCCGGTGCAGTGCCGGAAGCGGTGGAGCAACCTCGCCGGCGATTACAAGAAGATCAAGGAGTGGGAGTCGCAGGTCAGGGACGAAACGGAGTCGTTTTGGCTCATGAGGAATGATTTGAGGAGGGAGAGGAAATTGCCCGGTTATTTTGACAGGGAAGTGTATAATATTCTCGATTCTCCGTCCACGGCGGCTGCCGCGACTGTGGAGACTCCTACGGCCGCGGTTGAGGTGGCGGTGGATGAGGAAGTGCACCTGTATGATAGTAATCGGAGAGTTGGAAGTGATGATGGGTTGTTCTCTGATTGTGAGAAGGAGGAGGTTTTGCTTTCGGCCCTTTCCAAGGTTGTTCCTGCACCCGTTCCAATCTCAGGTTCGTTTTTTGGAATCAATTTTGGACATGCCTTTTGTGATTTTGTGAACTATTGTTGTGTTATAGTAAGGGCTCTTTTTTTTCCCCCTTTTCCTCTACTTTTGGTACTGTTGATTTGTCGAGGGTGAATGCATTACAGAAAAGTTATGGTGAAATTTATGGTAAAAAATTGTCTTATGATAGATAAAATCCATTGGTGAGTAACTGTGTATTTTGAATTTCAGTTTCATTCAGCTGAATTTGAATCAATCCAAAACTCATAATGCTCCTCTGTTTATGCATTGGATAGTACCATATCTACGAACAATTCTGTTCTAATGGATTTCCAGACATACTCAGTGACTTAGTGCGTATTCTGTAAAACCGATGTCTCACATTTCTATGATGCAGTTGAACAAAAGTTTAAACGTCACCGAAAGTACCAAAGGATGAAGAAAATTGATAAAAACTTAAAATTCCTAAGAAGGATTTATTGGGTATTTGGATTTATCATTTTTACGTTGAAATACAACTAAGATGGTTTTAGGTAAATATTCATGTATTTGGTTCCATGTTAAGAAATTAAATATGAATCTCTAGTTGATTTTAGGTTGAAATAACTTTTTTGCTGGTTCATACAAATTCCATACTATGTTTTTTTATCATCTAGATCTAGAATAAAAATGAAGTACTGCAGTTTAGTTTTAAATCAATTTTAGCTAATTGTGTGCTTGGTTGCGAGTGACTTTCTCCAGCAAAAAATAGTTTTTTTGTGTGGTGATTTCGTGTCGATTTTTTCTTGAATATTGTTTTTTCTATGGCCGATCCAAACAGACAATTAATCTTGCGAAATCAATTTTGACTTACTCATATATACAGTGTGTGTTTTGAAATACTCATCTATAGAGTGTGTTTGGTTTGGTTTGGTGTTCGCAAGACACTGAATTTTTTCACTTTGTTCCGAAGCTGAAAATAGGGAAGCAAATATGTTGTTGGATTGGAAAAAAGTGGCTCTTAGGTTAAACCCCACATTTCTTCTAACACTCACACACAGTGAATTGAAAGTTATATATATTCACTAATATGTAATTTATGCGACAGATGCAACTCAGTGAAAAAAGTTTTTGTTGATATCATTGTTGTTGGTAATGTCTAGCATTTATTGGTATATGCTAATGTTGTTGGGTTGTCTTTTGTGAAGTTGGAAAGTGTCTAGACATGCTACTGGCTTTCATGGCTTTGGGAACACTTTTCTTTTGTTATGAAAGACTAAATTTTAGCGGGCTTTTTCTTTTCGTTTTTTTTTTTTTTAATTTTCGATTCTAGCAATGATGTTGTAAAGTTGGAACTTTGGAGTCAAGGGTACTGGGATTCCCGTGTGGCATTCTTCAACTATATATATATATATATATATTTCCTTGATTTTTCTCTTCCTTCTGATTTGCAGAGAAGCAGTTTCAACCACTCCTTCAACTGTGTGAAGGGGAAGGCAATGCTGAAGGTAACAGAGTTTTTTTACTCTTTTATTCTTAATGCATTTGAATATTTAATGATGGATTAAAAATCATGATTATTGTTTTAAGATTGGAATAATAGGGTTAGCAGTTGTATTGGCACTGGCACCATTCTCATTGAAAGTTGAAACCTTGTATTTTTTCCGAAATGGATTCTTGTTGTGTTCTGTAGACAGCCTTGATATTTTGGCATAAAAGCTTAGGCCCAGGGTCTGCTGATGTGACCAACATGATGTAGTAGGCCCTAAACCTAGTGTCTATGTTTGTTAAAGGGCATCCAATGTCAATGACAGGATAGCCAAACAAAAACGTGGAAGCTACTTCGGTGTCCTTTCCATGTCTTCAAAATATCATGAATTCAGTGCTTATACAAAGCAAGCTAAAAACTCGTTAGTGACAGCTTGCTACCTTGTCCGCTGTGTTTGTTTGCCATTCTTTCTGTTGCTGCTGCATTCTAATTAATTGGTTACCTATTTTCTGCCATAAATTTTTGCTATTGCATTTAGAATTTCAATAATGCCAGGTCCCTTTTTTTCATTCATTTGTTATCCATACTGGTACCATGTTGCTTTTACTGGAATCTAAATCCGATTCCTGGATATCAAATTTGTCTACTTTAGTACAAACAGAATGATGGTTTATCTGAAGATGAAAATGGTACTAGGCTTGCAGTTAGCCCACCTTTTTACTTTTGGGATTAAGAATTGATAGGATTGGAGCATTCAGTGTATGATTGGTTACTTAATAATATATTGGATGCTAGGTATAAAACATATATCTCTACAAAGTGAATTGGATCAGGATTAATACATTGAATTGGATGATGTTTACTCCTATAATTGCCAGAGTAATGGTGCTTACTCATGCTTAACGTTAGCATTTTTCTGGAAAGTCATTGTATTGCACTTTGGATCTCATTGTCACTTTTCTTTTAACATTCCACATTCTAAACCTACCCCAATAAATGAAAAACTATCTTCCGCAATTCATGTCTGAAAAGAAAGTTCTTCTCTTTTAATAAATGCCAAGCTATGTCTTAGGCACAAGCTTTCATTATGCTATTACCTAAACTTTTGAGCTTTAGCTGCTAGGCCGTAGCTTACTTAAATAGGTATAGGAATAAGACCAAAGCTTCTATTATGACAGTCACAGTATCGAGGACTTAACTGATGCCATTATTGTAACTTCAATGTCTTGACATTCCTTAATTCTACAGGTACTACCAATGAGAAAAGGGCAACCCCAAATCCGGAAATGGGTTCTACATCTCAAGGGGGTCGGAAGAGGAAGCGATTTTCAACCGATGCAGAGGAGGAAAGTTTGCAAAGTCAATTAATTGATGTCTTAGAAAAGAATGGCAAAATGCTTCGTGATCATCTTGAAGCTCAGAACACCAATTTCCAATTGGACCGTCAGCAGCAGAAAGACACTGCAACTAACATAGTTGCTGTACTTGATAAGCTGGCGGATGCTCTAGGGAGAATTGCTGATAAATTGTAGAGCGAGGAGGATCAGAATAGAATAGTGTACAGAACAATTGGAGTCAACAATAGTGGTTCCCATAATTTATCTCAGGGTAGTTTGTAGAAGATGAATGTCACACACACTACTTACTTTTTTTTCTTTATCTCCAGTCACTGCATAATGTCACTTTTTTTTTTGTTGTTTATTACTGTCACTACAGCATTTTATACACAAATTTGGAGGTTACTACATTTATTTATTCTCTTCTTTCGATGAGGTTTATATAATGAATATTTCCAGGTCAATAATAGCGGTTGTACAGATGAATTACTGTTACTAATTTAAGGTACATTTTTATTAGTGGTATCCCTTTGCGTGCTCTTGCAATATTTTTCTTCTCTTGTATAATTCATCTTTCCACCAATCTTTGCTTTTTTAGGTTGATTTAACCATTAACCATACTACTCCATGTTACTTTCTCTGCTCTTAAAGGATAATAGCACCAAAAGAAAGAAGTGGAACAGAACCGGTTAACCTCGAGTTAAACGTGGTTTCGTATTAATCTTTGGGTGAAATGCTCTGTCTAGATTGATGGATTTAACTTAGTTGACTTGAGTAAATTTTTTTTTTTAATTAAAATGGATTTGCCTTTAGCATATCAGAACCTGATAACAAATCTGTCTCCTGTGCACATCTTATATGTTATTATTGATTGAGGTGGGTTTTCATGACTTGTTTCTCGTTGTGTGTGCATTTCTTTAAGAAATAATCTTCTTAGTTCGCAAGTGATAAGAAATTTTATTTCTGATATTTTTACATAAAAACATATATTAGGTTTTGCTCGAAAGATAAACCCATTAAAAAGAATTAAGGACTTTAAAATAGGAGTCCATGCACTCTCTAATTTTGTGTTCTCTAATAATACTTATGCTTAGTAGAAAATACTTAGGATTCTGAATAATTTGTATGGTGATGCGTTCTTAAGAAAAACATATTAAATTGTCTGTTATGTTCAAGCATTGAATCCAAAAAATTCAATAAACTTTTGTATGTCACAGTAAAACATGAATTTCTTGCACATTAAGTTCTGAACTACTTTTAAGACTAAAATTATTTTAGTCTCTTATTCTTATTTGACAAAATTAATGTAACTTTGCACTGCTTAAAGGTTTCAGTGTAGTGAAAATGACATAATAACTGTTTTGTATCAAGTGATCACTTGAGATATATATTATGCACACAATAGTTACATGTAACAACAGGTAAAACTTATATATAGAATTGTCATGCTAACTGTAATTTATCCAACCACCACTTTATACTAGGTTTACATATTTAGTTATTTACTTCTTACTAAGTTGTCATCTGAAATATAATTTTAAAACACTATCGTTTTAGTTATACATGTTAATTATGTTTGGAAAATAGAACAAAGCCAAAAAAAATAAAGCCAATCTATCATGTTAAAATTAATTTATGTAAAAATAACACAAAACTATGGTTATATATTTTTATGCAACTGGCTGCATAGTTTTTTTAGTTATTTTTGGATCATTTAGTTTATCGATAAACTAATTTATTAAAAAATAAAAATAAATGTACACCAATTAAAATAAATAGTGTAATGTTGAAGTAAGAATAAAATTTACTGTAACAAATATCTTATTTTATAACAAATAGTAAGAGGAAAATCTATTATATGGAAACAATTGGTAATAAAAAATGATAACTTATAAAATTAATCTTATAAAAATAATTGAAATTAGTCATATAATAATGCATTGGTGTTCGCATACAATTGCACAGGTGTCAGTCGTCTTGCCTACATAAAATTGGAATAAGCAAAACAAATTATAAAAAAGAACATAAAAAAAATAAAAAACAGAAAAGAAGATTATTGTTGATAGGTGTCAGTTTTTTAGCATAGCCAAAATAGGAATAAACAGCAAAAAAATCAGAAAAATAGAAAATAAAATAAAAAAAGAAAAGAAAAAGAAGATAGATTATTATTGATGAGCATGCGAGGAAGATGTATTGGGAGGAGAGATAGTGGGACCCACCTACTGCCCAAGAAATGGAGGGAAACTAGGTTTTGGCCCACAAACCATTCCTTCCCCACAGCTTACACAGACAAACAATTATTCAGGCCACGCTCAGTGTAGCGCGTGCTGAAACTCGCCCATCAAACAAGGCCTTGTTTGTTACCGGTTTTGATAATGTGTGTGTGAGTGAGTGACGGAAGAAGGTTTAGATTACAATAACAACACCGTTCTCTTCTATTGTACGACAGCGTACAACGTTGTTTTTTCTTTACATCAAACTTATATTTCAATTATCATATTTAACTCTTAGTAAAAACTAAATGTTAAACTATTTCAATTCATTATTGGATAGAAAGAAAACGCGTACATAAATAAATAAATCCAATAATTAGGTTATAAAAAGTAGCGGAATTTTTTTGTATTAACAGAAAATAATGAATTATTATTATTATTATGTATATTTGAATTAAAATAGTTGAAGGAATTAAAATTTGAAAAGGGTGTGGTGATGGTAATTATTATGAGGGTATTATAATAATATGATTAAAAAAAAGAGAAAGATAAAAAAGAAAAAGAGGGGGGCAAGAAAGGGAAAGGTGCATGAAAAGGAAGTGAATGGGTGTGACTTTAGTCCAAGTGAGTGTCTGTTACACACATGGGATTCCAGAATTTTGGTTTGATTAGTGAAATTTTTGTTAAACAATTCCCAATATACCTTTTACTTTCTCTTCCTTTCATTTCATTTCTCTTGTTTGCTCAGAAGAGAAAGAAGATGCAGCAGTGAAACCAAACACCAACAACAACTCATAATACCCAACACACATCAAAATCAAATCACATGCTACCTCCAACTCCAAGGTTGTCTCTCAGCTAGGGTTTTCGGTTCGCCACCAAATCCGACTCAACTTCTCGCCCCTGCAAATGGTCCTCTTAGTCTTCGTCTATTCGATTCCGAGATCGACCATTCGTGCGGGGATAATGCTAAACAATACTTATTCTTAGGCCTGTTCAACCACCATCAAGTGCGAATCCTTTGCTCCGATCAAAATGCAATTTGCCAAGCTCGATGACTCTCCCATGTTTCGTAAGCAGGTCATTCTTTTTTTTTTTTCTTTTGATTTGTTGCTAGTTAGTTTTGATGTTGTGGGTAATGTATAGTGAGTTTTGTTTGTCTTTGAGCTTGATCGGGTGGTTTTAAGGGTTTATGGAGTGATGCTTTAGGGAATGAAGGCTTGATTTTTGTGCATGTTTTGGTCTTGTCAAATGGAATGTGAATATTCTGAAGTCTGAATGGTCTTGGCTAGCTTTGTCTGTGCTTGGAATCCTGAGGATTCTTTTTTTTTTTTTTTTTTATTCTGGGAAATCCCTCAAAAGGGAACGAAGTGGTTCCTTTCGAGGGATTCTCTGTTTTTTAGCACCGGTTTTGGGCCCGCTGTTTGCCTTCATCGATTTACTGTATGTGCTACTGCCAAGCATATTGAGGGAAGTGAGTCTTTAGTTTCCGGTTTGTTGCCCTCTGAGGTTAGTCAGAGATGGGAGGATATTTTGCACTTGCACATTTGATCAGGCATCAAAGATGGGATTTGGTAGAGCTTGGGTGAGCAGTGAGAGTGAGAGAAAGCAACAACTGTATCAAGAAAGTCCTCGTACATTTGATCAGGCATCAAAGGTGGGATTTGGTAGAGCTTGTGTGAGCAGTGAGAGTGAGAGAAAGCAACAGCTGTATCAAGAGAGTCCTCGTACATTTGATCAGGCATCAAAGGTGGGATTTGGTAGAGCTTGGGTGAGCAGTGAGAGTGAGAGAAAGCAACAGCTGCATCAAGAGAGTCCTCGTGCTTTTCCCCCTTTGTTACTCCATCACTAATTGGGGTAAGAAGACTTGGTCCCTAAAGGGGGGAAAATGTCACTCCAAGAAAGCTTCCCCGTCTTCTGCTGATATGGCAGGCACACATACAAATTCATATGATTTTACTCCGTGAAAAAAGTCACCCCCCTTTCTACCTGCAGACCAAACTGATCCTTATGTTAATACTTTTATAGAGTGTTTAGGCATTGCTCTTTTTGGTTACTTCACGAACTTAACCATTAAGTCCCTTTTATATGTTAAATTATATTGGTATTATTCTTAAGAGAAATCCGTTCTTCTCTATTATTGGTTGTAAAACTTGTACTTATATTTTAGTTTCTAATAAACCATTTGATCATCTACTGAATATTCTGAAGTATAGTGTATTTCTTGTTGGTTGAAGGATATGATTTTTGGAAAGCTTTGTAAAATTTGAAATTTAGTGGTTATTGGATGAGGTTATTGTCAATGGGGTTGGAGATATTTATCCACTTTTGGCATAGTATGTGTGATAATTTGTTGTTGCGTTGTATCCCATCTGACAATGATGCTGGTCTTTTCACTTCTTCCCTTTGTTTCATATGTTTCATTTAATACAGATTGATAGGTTCTCTCTTAACTGACTTGATGTTCCTAAGATTGCTTCTCCTTGAATTCTTTGATGAGCAGATACAATGCATGGAGGAAAGTGCTGAATCTTTAAGAGAGAGAAGTTTAAAATTTTACAAAGGATGTAGAAAATACACGTATGTATTTTTTCGCTCACTTAACTTAATGTCCCTTGTGTTCGTGGAAGCATCTCTGCTGTAAAAATTGCAGTTTATTTATGCTTTTATATGCCTTTATTTTTTAACCTTGATGTATTTTTCTCTTTTAATTTCTTTTAGTTCTGTATTACTTTAGCTCTTTCATATGTTAATTTCTTGGTCGGTTTTTGTGATTTGTTTTCTTCATGACTAGATGAAATCAGGATAAAATATTTTCTTTTGGATAGACATTTTAGATTTGATAACCAGGGAAAATGTCCTTAACAAAGGCTCTGAGTAAATCACGACAAAAGCAATCAAGATAGTAGAACACCATAGTAGCATGAAAACAGTCATATGTGATAGCATGTTTAAGGACAGAAGTATTTTTGTTTGTAGGAGCATTCCTTTCAACCCAACAACAGCATAAGTTGCATGACACCATAATATTTTAACATCTTATTTGTGCCAAACCTTTAATATAAAATACAGAAACTTCCTTGAAAGTGGCTATTGGCTAGTGTAAAAGTGAGTCGCATTTTTTTTTCCAAGCTAGAGCCTATTGGCATTCAACTTATCCTTTCAACAACTTTCTGTATTTTTTTTATCTCAAGAACATTTATTTTCATTATGAAGGAGTAAATATGATGCACTTTTAAAAATAAAATTAATAGTTTTTCATTAGGTAGAAAGAGGAAACTCTTAGTTCTACTTAATAGTTTGTTACAATAGTATGTCCTCTATGGAGGATGTTCCTCATAGTAATTGTCCTGCAATGTCTGTCAATTTATCCAAAGGAAAACTTTAGTCTTTTTTTTTTTCTCTTATTGGTTGTTAGGAGTATCTCAGCTCATAGTTACATATTGATTTTGAAGCTGTTAGGTTTGTCTTTTGTTTATAAACTTTAATTGCTTTCACTTTTGTACTTTCCAGTGAAGGTCTCGGGGAGGCCTATGATGGAGACATTGCATTTGCCAGTGCCCTAGAAACTTTTGGTGGTGGACATAATGACCCAATCAGTGTGGCTTTTGGAGGTATGCCCCTCTTTATATCAATCTTATGATGGTTGACGAGAGTTTCTCTGTTCCTCCTAGAATATTTTGTTTCCTTTTTTGGCACCCCAGATGAACTGTCAATAAAGGATGACTTTTAATGCTTGACTATGTTAACATTTCATTCTAATAATTTCAGTTCTTAGTGAGATAATTTGTTTTCAGTTTTTCTCTTTAATGCAGTGGCCACTGACTGCTTGGGATTAGTTGACTTCATAATTTGATTTTAAGTCTGTACTTTATCTTCAACTCTAAGTTTATTGGCGATGAAATACTATCTGATTGAGTTTCCACCTTCATTCCAGGCCCTGTTATGACCAAATTCACCATAGCCCTAAGAGAAATTGGGACATACAAGGAAGTCCTTCGGTCACAGGTAGCTATTGTGTTGTAACTTATAAGTATTTTTTAATACTTGTTGTTAAAGACTCCTAATGATGCATTTTAAAAGGGAGAAAATGTAAAATAGAGGATTTCTTAATTCAATCTGTGTTACATTTTTTTATCTTAATGAATCTATTCCTTTCCAAAGAGAAAGAGAAAAAGGAAAAAAAAAAACTTATCAATAATGCATACAACTCAGAAGCCGAATCCCATTATGACCTTTTACAGTCAGCTTTTTGGGAGTCTCTTCCTGGATATTTGTCCTTATCAATTAGTTCTTAGTGACACATTGTCTGCTACGCTGCTAACATAGATTGCGATCTTTCTGTCAGGTTGAGCATATGCTAAATGACAGATTGCTTCAGTTTGTCAATATTGATTTGCAAGAGGTCAAGGTACTCTTTTTTTATAAAGAATAAAATATTGAAAATTTTTATGTTTATCCTTTCAGTTAGATGTGTACGAAACAGATGTGAGAACTGATAGACTTTTCCAGTAATAGTATGTAGACCTGTGAAGTAGTAATAGGCATGTACTTGGTTTTCGTTTCTTTGGTTAGTTACTTAGATTTTTAGGAATGTTAAGTTTGAAATAATTAATTGTCTTATTTCCCCCTAAAGCCCTACCAAGAAGCTGCCAAAAAAATCATTATTTCCTCAAAATGAGCTAATCCATACATACATGGATTGATGATTTGAGAAGGAATTCTTTTGATGCCCCTGTGGAAAGAGTAGTTTGTCAAATATTTGGGTCTTTCAACCAAACTTCAGGATCCTATGTAGGAGTTAAATTTGTCTTTCTACTCACAATTTTTATTATTTCCATTTTAAATGAGCTAAACTATTTGGGTTTCATTTTCCGTGTTTGGGATTTTGTGAGTGAGTATATGAAGTATTTTAAACTTTATGACTTATATATGGTTTTTGTTTTGTTAATATTGATTATAAATATCACCTAATAATAAGGATAGTTGATGTTACTTTTGTGAGAAATTTATACACTTAGTTTCTGCTTTAAGGGTTTCTCTCTTAATTCAGGAAGCACGGAAACGCTTTGACAAGGCTAGTCTTATCTATGACCAGGTGCGTTCTCATTATCTAACTTTTTTTGTCTTATTTTCCCACGTGGTATATTCCTCCTGTGTTGAAAAAAAAACATGGATGCTTAGCGAACTGCCTATGATATGAGTCATTCAAGTAGAAAGAAATCATTGGAGATATAATGAATTTAACAAAATGAATTGACTATTAAGATGAACCAAAAGTTCAGGTCTGTTAGCAGAAGTGATTGAATTTCCTGGAAACTTGTTTTGAAACAAGCAGTTTTAGAAGCTGCAAATTTCTCTTTTTAACGATTGCCAAATTTTCTATTCGTGCAGACTCGGGAGAGGTTTCTGTCCCTAAGAAAAGGCACAAAAACTGATGTAGCTACTGCTCTGGAAGAGGTAGGCCTTTGTGTGTCTTACCTGTTGATTCGGCTTAGATTCATTCTCGTGTATGTATTCTTTAAACCTTTAAATGTTTGGAGATGTTTCAGGAGCTTCATAGTGCAAGATCAACATTTGAGCAAGCTCGATTTAATCTGGTTAGTGAATTTATTTGATCAGAAGTACTTAAATGATTACTCTTTCCATGACATGTTTTCACAAGTAAATTATGAGTCTTTTGTCCAGGTTACTGCATTGTCAACTGTTGAAGCAAAGAAGAGATTTGAATTTTTGGAAGCAGTCAGTGGGACCATGGATGCACATCTTCGTTACTTCAAACAGGTAGGCATATTTGTTAAATTATTCTTTTCCTACAATCTGTTTCAGCTTGCTCAAGTTCAATGTTTCACTTGTAGGGGTACGAGTTGTTGCACCAAATGGAGCCGTATATTAACCAGGTTTAGAATCACTTGTCTTTACACTTATTTTTTGGTCTAAGAGGGTACACGTCAGTGTAAAAACATTTATTGAATGGTATATTGTTGGTGAATTAATTTTCTAACAGTTGAGTCAGTAAAAATAAAATTGATTCACTCCAGGCTAGCTGTTTTGCAGGTCTTGACTTATGCTCAGCAATCAAGAGAAAGGTCCAATTATGAGCAGGCAGCCCTGAATGAAAGAATGCAAGAATACAAACGACAGATTGATCGGGAGAGTAGGTGGGCCTCAAATGGTTCTAATGGGTCTCCTAATGGAGATGGTATACAAGCTATTGGTAGAAGTTCACATAAGATGATAGAGGCTGTTATGCAATCTGCTGCAAAGGGAAAGGTTGAATCTAGGCCTGAAAATTGTTGATTGAAGTTGTTAACTACTTTCTCCCAGTGATTTACTTGAATACTTGTTGTTTCATCATTTTAGGTTCAAACAATTCGACAAGGTTATCTCTCAAAGCGTTCCTCAAACTTAAGGGGTGACTGGAAGAGGAGATTTTTTGTTCTTGATAGTCGGGGAATGCTGTATTACTATCGTAAGCAGTGCAGCAAATCATCTGTAAGAAGTGTAATGCAAAAAATAAGTTGGTTTTTCAAGGATTTAATCTAAGTCAAAGTTTGTTCTGAATGACAAATTTCACCTCGTTCTTGTTATGTATGATGTATAGGGGTCGAGTAGTCAACATTCTGGCCAGAGGAATAGTTCTGAGCTAGGTTCTGGACTTTTAAGTCGATGGCTGTCTTCTCATCACCATGGTGGTGTACATGATGAAAAATCTGTTGCTCACCACACTGTGAACCTGCTTACGTCAACAATTAAAGTAGATGCTGACCAATCAGATTTGAGGTTTTGCTTCCGGATCATTTCACCAACAAAGAACTACACTTTGCAGGTTATTTGATGTTATTTTTGGATTTCTTTTAATTCATACAAGGATGGTGATTAAGGCTTTATAGTTTCATTCCTTAATTATGCTTGTCAGTGCAGGCAGAGAGTGCGCTGGACCAAATGGATTGGATTGAAAAAATCACTGGTGTTATTGCCTCATTACTGAGTTCTCAGATCCCTGAAAGGGTAACTTCCAGGAACTTTTGTTGGTCATGTAGAAATGAAGTAAAAGTTAATTTAATTAATGTTAAGATTGTTTATCAGATGTTGCCTGCAAGCCCAATGGGAAGTGGTCATCATAGGTCTACCAGTGAGAGCAGTTCTTTTGAAAGTTCAGATTTTGATCACTCTGCTGTTGAAGAATGTGCAGCAGATAGAAGTCTTTCTTCTGCACATCTGGAGCGCCCCTCAAGAAGTTTGCAACAGCAGCGCTCCTGCACTAAAATTGAGAAGCCGATAGATGTGCTGCGAAGAGTTTGTGGGAATGATAAATGTGCTGATTGTGGTGCTCCTGAACCCGATTGGGCATCACTAAATCTTGGTGTTCTTGTTTGCATTGAGTGTTCTGGTGTGCATCGCAACCTTGGTGTGCATATATCAAAGGTAGACCATACAATTGCACTGTTTTGATCCTTGTTTAGGTTTTATCTGCAAACCATTATTTTACTTTCCAGTATAATTTGTAAGGATGCTTGACAATGAGCTTGGTGTAATTAAAGAAAAATGAGGTGATATAAATTGTGTAATTTGGAACAGTTGGTTGTCTTTATAAAATAACTATGGTTGAAGAGCCTTTGTTGGCCTAAATTTCAGCAAACAGAACTCCTTGTTGGATATACAGAGGAAGGGAGAATTTTCAGTATTTTTATCTCAGTAAAGTAATATATTTTACTTGTATTTTATTCTTTTTTGATTCGCCTATTCTTTGTGTCTTCTCTCTTATGATAAATTCTTTCATGAAAGAAAACTCTGAAATCTAACTTTTATGATGTACTTATAGATGTATTTATAAAATGCAACCCACCTTGTGAGTGCTTTTTTTATATTGTAGCTTAATGAGGATTGCAATTGAATTCGATTTGTAGATGTTTGGTGCCTCCTCCTTATAATAACAGATAATTGATTTTTTTTACTGCATTCCATAAGGTAATTGACTTCATATACATTGGAGAAGATAAGCATCTCTTGTGAAAACTATGAACATTTGAACTGGGTAAATGTAGGTACTCTTGATTGGATGTGTAGGAATATTGGCTTTCCTTTACTGATCATGTTTTCTTGTATACTTGTAGTTTTAGGACAAAAATCTTCTTTGATGCCATATAAAATCAATACTTGTGTCTGGTTTAGATATTTGGGGTTTAGCTGGTACTTCCTTTTTGTGATGAGGCTTTTAGATTAATCATCGAGCACCATTTTGTCTCATTACAGGTCAGGTCTCTTACTTTGGATGTTAAAGTGTGGGAACCTTCTGTCATAAGTTTATTTCAGTCTCTTGGGAATACTTTTGCCAACTCCCTGTGGGAGGAATTATTACAATCAAGAAGTGCCATTCAGGTTGATCTTGTCCCTACAGGGTAAAGAATCCCCATTATTATATCCTTGTACTGAAGCCATTATTATTACAACTATTATTGTTTGACCAAGTATTGCTGATATTCTCTTCTATTATTGTGAAGCTTAAGCAAGTCTGATAAGCCGCTGATGTTCTTCTTTCCCAAGCCGTGTCAATCTGATTCTCTATCAGTGAAGGAAAAGTTCATCCATGCAAAGGTATGCCTTAAAAAAAAAGAAGAGTATTCTCAATATTTGTGATAACAATCTCAATGTACATGGTTCCTATTTATACAGTTATAACAATAGGGAATCAATCTCTAGAATCAAGGAATTCATTCTTTGCTGATTATGCTAAATATACTAATTTTCAATAATAGGGAATAAATTAGAAAACCAAATGTTTTTTATAATATTTATAACATTATGTCCGTACTCTGTACACTCAACTCTTGCTGATCGAAAATGATGTTCTGGTTTTGATCAGAAAAACCTGTGAAAGGTTCAAATGCTAATTGGATATATAACTTGAGACAAAACTAGTGGCAGAAACTTGGAGACTTAATTGTCACTGAGCCGACAGCTTATAAGTTTGAATTATTTATGAAAGCATACGTGTTCTGGCAAAAAACTAAATGTCTTTTATCAAAGACAAAAAATTATGAGAACCTCTTTTAACATAGTTTGTGACTACCTTTAAGCCAAAATCAGTTCTGTCCTGTGGTCGTGGGAGTTAGCATTTTATTTATAAATAAAACAATTGCAAATCATTTTTATTCCCAAAAGGAAAAATATAAAAGATTACAAAGATAATAATAAAATAAAATATTTCAAAATAATAACCACATACCCGATCACCTTTACAACGATATTTATTAATAAAATTTAAATTAAATTTAGGACGAACTTAGGTCTAATTTCTGGACTCATAAATTTTAAGTCGACTTTTGGACATCTAATATTCATCAATGAGTATTGAGTTGAGCCCTAGATGAATGGGACGGTACAATACTCTTTATTAGTTGCATTAGAAGTTAGTGCAAACATGTACAGGTAATGAAAAAGTAATTTTAATATTGAGATTTTAACCTTGTGTTTTAATGGAATAGCTTAAGCTCTTAGGGTAGTTGATTCATGACATGGTATAGGAGCATATGATGGATTGATCTATCGTACAATCCTTAACGCCACTTGCCTGTTAATTTTAGCACAAGGTGGGGGAGTATGTGCATTATGTACACTTCAATCCCAAAAGCCTCTTTCATGAGGGGTATTTTAGAAAACATTCATGTGTTTTTTCTTTTTACCTATCAGCTTAAGCTTTGGGAGTAATTGATTCATGAAAAAAAGACAATTTAATATTTCCTTTTTCCGATTCCCTTTCCTTCAGCTTTCTTTAGAAGCTGAGCTATGGTATTAGCTACAAAATATTGCTTTTATCTGCCATAATGTATTCAAAATATCTATGTCTTATAGTTTTATCTTGCGACGTTCTCCTGATGCCAGTGATGTCATGCATGGGAGTCTATAGAAAACAACTGTTCTTCAGAAGAGATGTTTCCATTAAAAATGGATTTGTGCTGTTATAGATACCACTTATCAGAATAGTCTCGTTTTATGATAATATGTTGATCGAACACATTTATCTAACTGAATATCAATGTTTCTTGTCAGAAGACTCGATTGAGTACTTTAATTTTTTATTAATAATTTGTTAGTTGAGACTAGTAGTTTCTTAAAAAATTAAGGTAGCTTTTAAAATGACTGGAAAGGGTAAATGGGGTGGTGCTCTGAATTCGACTTGAGATTTTGCTTGATAATTACTTTTTGTTTGTATTTTGGACTTCAAGCCAAACCGTGCTTATTCAGTATGTGAAGCGTACTTAGGTATTTATTTTTATAATATTTTTGCTTCTATGCTATTTTCTGACTCCATGAACCATTTCTGTTTCCATGGCAGTATGCAGAGAAGCTTTTTGTTCGCAGGCCAAAGGACAACCGACTCTCGGTGGCACAACAAATCTGGGAAGCTGTTCATGCTAATGACAAAAAAGCTGTATATCGATACATTGTTAATTCTGACGTTGATGTTAATGTTGCTTATGAGCAAATGTGCAACAGTTCCCTAACCCTTGCCAAAGTAATGCTATTACAAGAGCAGACTAGCCATGATCACAGCTCTTCTTTGGCCGGCAACACATTGGACTGGTCCTCAAGTAAAGAAGGCCCGGTCATGGACAATTTAGATGGGTGCACCCTACTTCACCTTGCATGTGAAACTGCAGATATTGGCATGGTGGAGCTCCTCCTACAGTATGGTGCAAATGTTAATGCAACTGATTCAAGAGGTCAAACGCCACTACATCGTTGTATTCTCAAAGGCAGATCTGCATTTGCAAGATTAATGCTTTCAAGGTGCGTTTGTGCAACAACATATATGATGATATATCTGGTTCTTTCAATTATTTATGTATTCAGCTTTAACTCTGATATTGTCATTTAAATGAGCAATCAAGGGACTAATAAGCTATTTGTCAATTCACTTAGAGTTTCATACTTATTTTCATTATAGTTTTGGCTCAATGGATGATATTGAAATCTTTAAAATGCAGGGGAGCAGATCCGCGAGCTGTGGATGAGCAGGGAAGAACCCCAATTGAACTTGCTGCTGAGTCAAATGCTGGTGAAAGAGAAGTCCATGCTCCATTAAATGACTCTAATGGATGAGAGTGATAGGCAAATATTTCGGAGTTTATTACATATATAAAATATGGAAGATTGGATTATGTAAATTTGTATTTCATAAATTGAAAAGCTGGTTTTTTTTTTTTTAGTAAAAAGTCCCTAGTGTGGAAGATTAAGGGAGAGGTAGGTTTAAATGCCTGCCCCTTAGTCATCTTGTGCAAAAATAGTGCTAAGATCTGTAATGTAAAATGGCCACATTGGTCTAAGTAAGTTGAAGAGTTATGCTGCACTGGTAGCACCCAGCCAGCGCTTTGTAATATGATGTTTGTGTAATTTTGTTTACTTTTGAGGTGAAGCTGCGATGCACACTAGGCTAGGGATTTGTGTATGTTGTGTACATTGGTTTTTGTGAAGGTGTTGTGGCTGTAATTCAAATTTTTGTATTTTTGGGATTACTTGGTAGGACATGTACCCATGATGTCATGTCCCTAGCTATCTAATATTCGGATGTATTTATATATATATATATATATATATATATATATATATATATATATATATATATATATATATATTGTCAAAGGCAAAAAGATAAAGAAAACCATCAATCACCTGCTGTTTTAGAGTGACCCCCTACCCCCCAAAAAAACTCAAAATCATTGTAAATTTAATAAAGTTTCAATCTTGAAAAGACGGAGTGGGACACCATGTTCGAATGCATGGGAAATTTTTGGTCAATTTAATCAAAAAGTGAAGTGGTCCATTCCATCCCAGTTTTCAGTATTGGAAAATTATGTCGAAAAACACTGTATTTTTCGTACCCAGCAATGAATAATTACTGTTCCTGAACTGGTACATCGTTTGAAAAACGAAGTTTAGATCTTTTTCAAGCTTGTAATGAAAAAAATTTCACTGAGAGACATGTTTGTTGGACAAAACAAAGCTGAATCTAGTAGGTTAGGGTAACACTCATGTTATGTTTTAACACAGCTCTAAACTAAAAGCTCAACTTTTGTCACGGGTGACCTTAACATAATTATTGAGATTAGTGACAGTCTAACAAACACCTGAAGTGGACCCTCCTCAACTGGGCTATGACTTATGACCAGACCACATTTTAGAGGAAAAATCGGTTGTAATCTTTCAAATATACAATAGTGATATGAACTTGGTCTTTATTTTTAAAAAATACTCTTTGAAAAATATGAACACCAATTCTGTTTCTAATTATATAAATTAATCTTCATTTGATTTTCTCTCATAAATTAAAGTAATAATTTTCTTTCAGTTGAACTGTTTAAATTGATTTTTATTCATTTTAAGTCAATTTTAATTTCTGTACAAGTATTCCTTTTAAATGTTAATGAACTTAAAAACCAAACATTGTGGAGAATACTTTCAAAGGGAAAATGACTTATTTGTTTAGCGTGTGTTTTAAGCTGGACATTTTGGTACGCAAGTTTGATTAACAATTAATAAATCAATTTACAAAGTTGAAGTTCATTTTCAGATTATTCTATTCTCTAGCACCCCACCTCTTTTCATGTTTGAATTTATGACTAATGGGTCAAACCAAACAATGCCTTATGTAAATAGTTTGTTAAAAACCAAAATTTTCACTCTTCAAGTATTTTCATGAAATTGGTAGTTCCACCCAATTTCTGAATTTCACAATCAAAACTGTTTATAAAATAAAATTTTACGTTATTAAGCTAAGAAATAAAAAAACAGAAATTCTACATTAAAATACAAGTTATTTCTTAATTTTAATTTATTCATATTCCTATTCCACAAGAGAACTTTGAAGTAAAAATGTGGTTAAAGTCATTCCTAATCCTAGCAGCTGCTGCCACCAATGACAGAGAAAAGAAAGAAAAGATAAGATCATAAAGAAGGAAAAGCAAAAGCATGCAATATGTGTCTATAAGAAATATAAATATATATAGTAATTAAAACGTAAGTAATTAAAGGCAATTATTTGATCGAAAAAAGAGATAACTTTACTAATGACACACACCAAACATAACACATAGCTAGAGTTGTTAACCACTCACTCATAGCATATCACAAATTCCCAGGCAGCTTATTTCAACGGCCAGATGCGTTCTGATGAGATCGGACGGTCCACGATAACTGTACATTGCCCCTCTCACGGATTACAATGTTTCGCTTTCGGACCAAAGGTGGGCCCCACATGGTACTGTGTCCTGAGTGCTGGCTCCTCACAAAGGCGGGAACCAGTTTTTTGTCGCAGAGGTATGGTTCTTTGTTGTCTTCAGAAAGAGAGAGAGAGAGTGTAGAGAGAGAAATAAGAGACAATCACTGAAGCACTCTACATGCTGTGTGCGTGACTCTGTCACTGTTTGTGTTTAAACACCTAAATCCAATGACATTGCAGTTTCTGAGGAGCATTTGGTTGTGTCTGTTCTAGTTGCAGTTATTGTTGTTGTTGTGGTTCAAGTTTGGTTACTACCACATGTTCATGCCCCTTCAATTCCTGTTCAACTTTTTGACTTTCTGTTTGGTTTCCAAGGAAAAAGATAGCAACTTGTTTCTGGGGCTAGTTTGCTTTTGGTTGGGTTTGTTAGTCCCTGCTGGCACCTAGGAATAGTGGGGTTTTGGTTTGTTTTTGTTTTCAAAAGGATCAAATTCTTGTTCTGATTCCTGTGAAGGTAGAAAATTTATGAGTGGTGAGAGGAGTGAAAGGATGGGATTCGGTGGTAAAATGTAAACTATTCGGTGGCAACATGTGTCCTTGCTTTTCTGAGGTGGCTTTCTTGTGAAGATTTTGGTTTGAAAAGGTTGAGGAGGATGCTTATGCTTATGCTTATTCTTGTTCGCGTGCTTGAACTTTATTTAACCCATTTTAGCATCAAGGGTAAAAAGTTGTTCTTGGTCTTGTTTCCAAGTGTTGAGGTAATGGTGGGTTTGGGCATGTGAATGATTCATGCCTCATTTTGGAGCTTCCGGGATTGGTTTCTGGCTTTGTTTGTTTGTTGTTCTTTGATGTTTAGGAAAAGGCACATCGCTTCTTCTCTTGTTGCCAGGGAATTGTTGGCACTTCAGCCACTTTTTATTATCTTCTTGTTCAGCTTGCACCACAACACTGTGCAATGTCAAGGAAGGCTGAGTAAACATGTTTCTTCAGAGCCTCCATCGCCTTCTAGGCCATCACCACCTTCATCATCAGGATACAAGGATGACCCCAAGAAGATAATTTTGAGCTTGGTTTTAGGAGCAGTAACTGGACTAGTTTGTTCTGTTTTCTTTGCACTTGTGGTACGTTGTGTGGTGCAGTACCTAAACCGCACACCAATCCTCAAGGGGCCTGTTATTTTCTCCCCCAAAATTGCCCCCAAGACTCTCCAATTAGCTTTGGCGAAGGAAAACCACTTGCTTGGTTCGAGTCCTAATGGGAAATACTACAAAACTGTGCTTGACAATGGACTCACTATTGCAGTGAAAAGGCTAACACCCTTTGGAAGTAGCTCCCCAGAGGCTAAGAAAAAATCAGTGAAGAGGCAGATACAAACTGAGCTAGAGCTTCTTGCAAGCTTAAGACACAGGAACTTGATGAGTTTGAGAGCCTATGTACGTGAGCCTGATGGTTTCTCATTGGTTTATGATTATGTGTCCACTGGGAGTCTTGCTGATGTGATGAATAGAGTTTGGGAGAATGAATTGGCCTTTGGTTGGGAAGTTAGGCTGAGGATTGCTGTTGGTGTGGTGAAGGGTCTTCAGTATCTTCACTTCACCTGTGCGCCTCAGATACTGCTGCACTACAACTTGAAGCCAACAAATGTGATGCTGGATGGTGATTTTGAACCCAGATTAGCGGACTATGGTTTGGCCAAACTTCTACCCAACTTGGATAGAGGAACTTCTCTCTACACTCCTCCTGAATGTTTCCACAACTGCAGGTAAGACAAATCACTCGGTTTGAATCATGCTCACTCACTGGTGTTTCAAACTCAGTCTATTTCTTTTCTTCGTTTCTGACGTCAAAAGGGTACCTAGGTTGTTGACATCAGCTATTTGTTTGATTCGTTTCCTTTTCAAAAGCTCCAAGCCTCATTGTAGTTATTCCCTTTTGAGCACCCTAATCAAAGACTCTTGTTCTTCAATTTTCATTGTGTTCATTTGCGGATGGAAAATGGTATTATTTAGTAAAAACTATGTAAATTAGTGTTTTTGTAACTAGCTATTAGTATTACTTCCTAATATAAAGTTTTAGACCTCAGGCTCTTTGTCTGGTCCAAACGAAATTTCACATGCTGCAAACTACTGAAACATAGATTGGTGAGTAGGAACCCAACTAAAAATTATAGTTATTATATCACTGGACAAAGGTTTGTGCCCACTTTAACTTTATGTATTTATAGCTTTTTTTCATTGGTATATATGCCCCTGGATGCATCAATAGTACTAAGTAATATCACTAAAAGAGGTTGCTTGTTTGATGCATTGAATGTTTATGAACTTCATTCCGTTCCTTCTTGTGAAATTTCATCGTATTCAGATTGAATGGTATTTGTTTTGCAATTTCAGCAGGTACACTGACAAAAGTGACATCTTCAGTTTTGGCATGATACTAGGTGTTTTGTTAACTGGTAAGGACCCTACAGATCCATTCTTTGGAGAAGCAGCGAGTGGTGGAAGTTTGGGAGGTTGGTTGAGGCACTTGCAGCAAGCTGGTGATGCGAGGGATGCCCTTGATAAGAGCATGTTAGGGGAAGAAGGAGAGGAAGATGAGATGCTAATGGCTGTTAGGATTGCTGCTGCATGCCTCTCTGATATGCCTGCAGACAGGCCTTCTAGTGACGAGCTTGTTCACATGCTAACGCAACTGCACAGTTTTTGAACCAAACCTTCATTCTTGGGTTTCTAGAGATTTTTTCTTCTTGTTCTCTTATCCCTATATCTGTAATAAGATTATAGGGGTGTGTGGCTGGCCATGATTCTGGTGTAATTGATTGTTTTCCTTGATCTTGGTTTTTCATGGTGTGGTTTCTAATCATCTACTTTCTGTTTCTATATATTCTTTTGGCTGATTTTGCAGGTTGTAGTTGGTTTAGGTCACAATAGCACATTATGTTTGTAAATGACTTAGTCATGTTAACAAGAATTTTCTTCTCATGTGAACATTCAAAATATCTCTTTTCTTCTCTCTGGTTTGCATAAATAAAAGTGAAAGCATTTGATGCAAACCCAGCAAAGAAAAAAAAACATAGAAAGGAATAACATTCCTTAGCATGGAAAGTAAAAAAAGAGTAGAACTAGACATGTTGAAATATTTTACTGATATATCTCAGATGTGTAGCACTTCATCTAAATCAAGTAGATACTGAAAATAATTTTGTTAAAGTTGTTTATATGTAAAGTTTGTTGGTGAATGATGTGTAACACAAATTTCCTCCCTAACCTAAATTTCAAATTGATACTCCAGTAGTGTCTTAACAGTACAACAATTGAATCGGTAGAATGAGCTTTTGTTTTTGTTTTAAACAGCTGTTAGAAACTAAGATCTAACATGAATTCAAACAAAAGCTGTCACCAAAAGGGAAATATTAAAAGAGAAAGCTAAAGTATACATGTGAAAATGTATGTCAAATGTTTTAACATTCTTAAATCTCTTACATTATTAATATGTTTTATCACTACTTATTCTATGCGTATGAATGATAAATTTATAATTATAAAATGAAATTACATGTAATACTTTTTTAGTAATAATTTATAGATAAGTGGGTATAAGAAATTTGAATTATTTTTTTAGAATGAAATGTAGGGAATGATTTGTGTATAAAAGTGTGGTAGGAGCTAGGCCAATGAGATAGAGATAGCGTGTTATTTTGTCATGGAAACTAATGAGTGATGTCAAACCATGTTTCAAAATGAATCTACTAAATAACACAATGGAAGCAACCATGTTGAAACAAATCACCAAATGCACTTGTAATGTGGTGCACTCAAAGTTAGGTATTCTAGGTCAATATAAGTTATGCTTTTGGGGTAGGTCATCATTGATACTAAGGTCAATTAATCTTCGATTGCAAGTGAATATTTAATTTTAAGCAATATAAAAAGAACACAGTATTGAGTTTAAAAAATGCAGATTATAAACAAGAAGAAACTGTGATGGAGAAAGAAGATAAAAACAAATTCCCTTCGTACTTGGACACTTTACAAAATTTTCTACACTCCAAAATGGCACCATTGATTAGCAGTGAAACCAAATAAACTACAATGCAACAATCACGTCTTGCCAAATCCCCAACATATATTTTTTCAGTTATCAAAACTCTTGTGGCATTGGTCGTCCTTCTAAGAAGGACTTGAACAGCACAAGTGACCTCTCAGGCTGTGAAAATGGAGCCTCATGTGATGCTCCCCTGATGGTGGCAAATGAAAGGATGTCACCATAAACTTGAGTCCACCCACCCACCTGAAAATATTTCATAAGCACAACAAAAATTCAGTTACAAATTCTACGAACAAGCAAGCTGAGTTTAATTTGTATATAATCTCAGCAAAACTCAATAGAATAGTAAGGTTCACCTGCTGCTTCTCAAACCACACCCTGTATGGCACAGTGGTTTTCAATCCTAGCTTTTTTGCCAATTTATGTACTAATGTTCTACTTCCAGTCAGAGGGATTACTGAATCCTGATCACCACTGCATAACAAGAGTTATGAATTCACTCTCAAAGACAATAATACTAATACACACTCTAATTAATGATTAATGCCATGCCAAATTCCAATTTGATCTGCAACAGAATTTACTTCATAATGACGCAAACATGTACCTGTAAACTAGTACTGGTATTCCCTCCTGTACTAGCTTCCCCACAACAGTGATTGTTGGTATTTCCAAGTCACGCAGCTCATAATCCAGGACACTGACAAGCATATAGCATAAAGCAGTTCACAAAGAAAGTTAGAGATGAATATTTTAAGACCAAATATAAAGTAATTGGAAATTTCTGTCCAAGACTCTAGAGAGTAACATTAAAAAACATGTTCACGAAGAGAGGCAATGCAGGACACTAATGTTTGACTACATTAGTTTCTGAACATGAACATGTTATCCTATCCATGGTTCTTGTTGGAAGTACTAGAGATAGGCCGAGTTAATAACACGTAAGTAGGTGTAAATTTCACCTTAAAAATTGATTTTGTGAGATTGAGTTAAATATAAAATTCATTTTTCAACCGATTTTTAAAAAACAAAAAAACACAATACAAATAATGAAGGCAAGAGAAGGGGATTACTTGCTGCAAGCAGACCATCTTTGAACTCCAACAAGACGTGCATGCAAAGCTGATTGCACATCTTTTCTGTTCAGATAATTGACTGTTTCATCTTCCACACATACATCTATGGTCTCAGTGACTTGCTGTTTGACAAGGAAAAACAAGACCAGAATTTCATGTTCAGTACTACTTTGATTCAGGTTGGATAGAAAATCGAGTCAAGTTTGTTGGTGAGAAATGGAATTAAAGAGAGCTATAAGATAAGCTCACCTGGGGATTGAGGACTTTGGTTTGTGAAAACACTGAAGATAAACAAACATCAAGGGTCACATCATACTTGTCCACAAATCTACTTGTTTCTGTACTAACTTGGCTCATAACACTTGAACAGACAGGAGAAACAGCACCATTGTAATATTCCCTCACATATCTTGAATAGTTACAAACAGAAGTGAACACTTCGTACGTTGTATCTGAAATTAACCCATGCGACCAGAAGAACTCTGCTCTCGAATTGAAATCCGTTGCAAATTCTAGAACTGGATTACCAAGCTGCAATGAAGTAAACCAGCTTCAGATGCTTGAATTGCTTAGTCAAAATGAAAAACTGAGATAAATCTTTGGCTGAATTTTTTGTGTTTTTTAGTTTTCACAAAATATTTACAGATACCAAAAGATTAAAAGAAATCTGACACGTGTCAGGAATCACAGAAGAAGAATAATTGGAAGTTTGTGCCATAACTCACAGCAATGCCTTTCAGATTGAACAGCTTCTCCTTTTTGTTGAATTGGAGCATAAGCTCAGCCAGTTGAGGAACATAATGGCCTAATGATAAATTGCAAAATATATAAATAGATACATAATTTAACTATTGCTTGCTTCAGTATACACAAAAGACATAATAGATGGAAGGGTTACCAGCATAGCTTTCTCCTACAATGAATAAACTTCTGTTTCTGTATTCTGGGAACTTTATAAACCAGTTTTTCAAGAACACCAAGTTATCCCTGGCTATAATAAAGAATAAAAAAAAGGAAACCAGTTTCAGAAAATCAAGGCAATCTTTAAAGGAGCAGATCTATCAATTTTGTAAACAAAAACAACAATAATTAGTCAGTGGACAAGGCATAACTGTAAAGTAAATTAGCAACTTGCAAAATAGCAATATTGTTAATAAGCAAACTTTGGGGGAAAGAGACAGAATATTGCAAAAGGTAAAGATAGAAAACAAGAAAAGCAAAAGGGAGACAGTGAGAACTAAGAAGGGGAAAATGAAGAAAAAGAAAGTTGACCCGAATCTTCCTTGAGCAATATTTTCTTTAGCCAGGTGAAAATGCTGCATCTAATGGTCCTTTACCAATTACCATTCTAACCAATAACATTGAGAATTATTTTGTTGGGTACAAAAAAATTATTGAAGTTAAACAAAAGGATGAACATTAAACTTGCCTGTAATTTTGTCATTCACACCCTCATAAGCAGAAGTATCACTTGAGTAAGAGAATCCAACTCCAATTGGCGTTTCCAAATACAGCATATTAGCTTCTGCAACTCATGTGCACAATGCTAATTGGCATGCCATAGTTATGCACTTATGCTAAAAATGAAAGTTCCCATTTACTAGAAAAAAAATACAAATGTGTAAGAAAATGTTGGTTCAGGAAGATTAGGTAGGTACCTCTGTTCCAGCTGAATTGATTCCTAATCAAGCCTTCACCTTTGGGCCTAAATGGTCCATTCTCTGAAAACGCACCAACCCCAAGAGAAGAACAACCAGGCCCTTCAAACAAACATGAAACAACAACACTAAACATAAGTCTCAAAACTTAAAAATTCTTATCAGATTGAAAACTTTTATCAGCAAGAAACAAGGAGTGAGGAGCACCTCCATTGAGCCACAGAACAAGGGGCTTGGAAGCTGCATCCTTTTCAGCTTCAGCAAAGTAGAAAAAGAGTGCTTGCTGGTTTCTGTGATCAACATTTACATAACCTGAAAACTGCTGAAACTCAACTTGGGGTTGGCCCGGTAAGTGAGTGATCCTGATATGAGAGGATGAAGGGTGCACAATGCCAAGCTGAAGAAGTTGAAGTGCTACACACATAACAATGGAACTCCAAAGAAGAGAACACATGACTTGGCTTTTGCTTCCTTACTTTCACTTTCAGTTGCACTACAGAAAAAGCTTCACAGCTAGTTGTTATTGTTGTGTGAGTAAGTGGTGCCTATATTGTATATAGAAAGTAGGAACGTTTTTGCTTTTTCGATGCTTTTTATTATTTGAAGATTTGGTTTGTTTGGAAATTTGGGGTTGGAAATTGGCGAGGGAGTGAAAGTACAGTGAAGGGTTGAGTGAAGTGGTGACGAAATGTGATGTGTTGATTCGAATCACTGTGTAAATGCACGTATGACAATTTTGAGTTGTTTTATTATTCTCACTTACTGTTTATTTCCCCACTTTTACTTTTGCATTTTTTTAGGAAAATATATTTTGACAAAGATTACAACATTTTGACATATTCAACATGTCAATTTTGTCACTGTTATGTTGTAAATCAAAATGTTACTTAAGTTACAATGTTCTGTTAACATGTCTGTCTGGTCAAAGGTTTTTAACAAGATTTCAAATATTGTTTAAAGAAATATGAAAGATATTGGTGAAAATATATGAGGATGGTAAGAAAAATAAAAAAAGTGAGACTGGAAACTTTGAGAAGATAATTTCAAATCTTGTTCATGGATAAGAGTGAAACTGTGACAGAATATTTTGATAAAGTATAGGAATTTGTCAATGCTATGTGGGCATACAAAGATGACATTACATACCAATATGCGGTGGACAAAGTTCAGATAACTCTGACTCCAAGATTTGATCATGCGTTTGTGGCTATTTGGAGATCTTGGAGACTGAAGAACTAAAGCATTCACTGGAGGTACATGAATACCGTATTAATGAGCGAAGACAATGTCAAGAATAAGCACTTCAGGCTCGACCTCAATATAAAGACAAGAAAGGGTTCAAGAAGGATGACAATGGTAGCACTAAGAACAAGGAATCACAAGAACAACAGAGTGAACATTCTAATGATCCTATCAAATGCAAAAAGAAAAAATCTTGCACCAAATCTGATGGAGAAAAAGAATGGAAGTTTGATCAAATAAGAGGTGAGATGCTACAACTGTCAGAAGTTTGGCTATTTTGCCAAAGAATGTTGGAAAGGGGATGGAGCCAGGAACAAACTGAAAGATAGAGCTCATCTGGCATAAGATGATACTTTAGAATCAGAGGTTTTGATGTTAATGGCCAGTATAAATGAAAACTAAACAAAGGATGCAATTTGGTTGGATTCAGGTTGTTCAACACATGTGACTGGAAAGAAAGAGTGGTTTGTGACAATGAAAGAAGTCATGCAAGGGAGGATCAAGTTTGTTGATGACGGAAGTCTCATAATAGAAGGATCTGGAAGGGTTGTTTTGAGATATGGTGATGGGAAAGAGGTTCTGATTGAAGAAGTTTTGTATGTGCCAGGGTTGAAGACGAATTTGCTAAGTCTAGGCCAATTGCTCCAAAAGGGATTTGTGATGAGAATGGAGGATTATTGTCTTAGTATTTTTGATCAAAACAAAAGATTCATCATCCAAGCACATCTGTTCCAGAATTTTGCATAGTGGTTAATGCTGCCAAACATCAGTGCTTTGTTATATTAGAAAACAAAACATAATGGCTATGGCATTTAAGGTTTGAACATCTAAATTTTAGAGCTTTATCTTAACTGAGTCAACATGAAATGGTTAAAGGCCTGCCTATGGTTGAAATTCTTAAAGCAGTATGTAAAAAGTGTGTTCAATTCAGAAAACTAGAGGAAGCTTTCAGAAGTTTTTGCCTCAAAGGACAGTAGAGAAATTAAGTGTGGTATATTCGAATGTATGTGGTCCTTTTAAGACTGAAACACCTGAGGACAGTAGGTATTTCTTTTTGTTTGTTGATTATTGGACTAGGAAAAGTTGGACATACTTGCTACCAAGGAAAAGTGAGGTTCTGCAAGTTCTAAAAAAAAAATTCAAGAATATGGTGGAAAGGCAAAGTAGGAAATAAGATAAAAACCTTGAGGACAGATGGAGGAGGAAAGTATACCTCCATGGAATTCAAGAAGTTTTGTGAAGAAGAAAGTATAGCACATGAGATTACTTGTCCTTATACGCCAAAACATAATGGTACTGTTGAAAGGAAGAATAAGACTATTTTAAATATGATCAAATGTATGCTAAAAAGCAAGAATCTTCCAAATTTTTTTGTGGAGAGATGTTGTATTGAGAGCCACTTATATCATGAATAGATCACCAACAAAAAGGCTGAAAGGTGTTACATAAGGAATTTTGGTTTCAGGTAAAACCAAGTGTTATTGATTTGAAAATATTTAGTTTTGTATTAATAAACATTTACCAGATCAGATGAGTAAAAAGTTAGATGATAAAGAGGTGCCTCTAATTATGGTTGAATATCACTCTACTAGATGATATAAGTTATATGATCCTAAGTCCAGACAGATTACAATTAGTAAAGATGTTGTGATTGATGAAGATCATTGAATTAAAAGAACTCTATTCATTTTTAAGTTTAAAATCCAAAATATATCAAAGTTTCAAAAGACAGAATTTCAATTTCGCATCAAAATTTAAAAATTAAAATAACCCTCAAAATAATAACATCAACTAATTAAAAATATTAAAAACACAGATATTATTCATTATTATCAAAATAATTATCTTAACAACAAAGACAATAAAATTATATATATATTTATATAAAACATAGTGGATCCCTTTGTGTCGAAGAGGCTCTGAATCTTTTCGTTGCTGACCTCTAGTTCTTCATTTCCTTCAAATATTTAATTTTTTAGTGAACATTTTTAGAACAGCAAAGTTAAAAGAAAGCCTATAATAGATATACTGTGTAAAAGGAGTGAGAATATATTACTGTCTCTCTTCTAATTAGGTTACTTTCTTTGGAAAAGTTATGAAGATTCTGTGGAATCTTCAAGCAAAAAATCTAAGTCATGATATATAGTAATCTGAACAAAACTTATTCTTACGCAAGCCTTTCAAAAGAGAAAAGAAACTTTTCAAAGAGAAAGTGAAAAGAAGAAGAAAAATATTTCTTGAACACAGTGAAACAATAAAAGTATTTCATCTGAACTTTAATTAAATTTAGTAAGAAGATTAGTTCACATGGTTAAACTATAATTAAAACACTTAATTAATTAAGCTCTAAAAACAATTAAGAAATTGGTCATATGGTTGGAAAATGTGGCAGGAATGTGAAACCAAGCTGCTTCGAATATTCGATGTTCTCACTCATTTTAAGGTAGACAAAAAGAGATGAAAAAAAATAGAGAAAATAGTAACGTGATATAAAAGAAGAGACAAGTAAGAAGAAAATAAGACAAAAATAAAATATGCATTTATTTTAAGAGAATAAAAGATTATGCAATACAAGTGAAAATAATTTTATATAATCACAGTGTATTCCATATGATAAAAATATAAATTAATTAAATATTCACAGTAAAAATTTCATCGATTAAAAATTCCTAGTACAGAATATTGACTTGTTTCTTTAATGTTTTGAAATTATAAAATTAGTCAAATTTAGGTTAAAATAATATCTTCTAAAAATTTGAAAATATCAATAGATCTTACACTTGTTTGACATGCAAACATATCCTTCGTTTATATTAAAAATAATAACACATGTTTACTGCATCAAAATGTTATAAAAAAAATTATATTAATATATAATTAATGATCTATAATTGTCCTCACATTAATTATATATATATATATATATATATATATATATATATAGCACTAAAATATTGTGAAAAAATTTATATTAATATATATAATTGCCCTTTACATTAATTAGTAGTACCAAGAATAAAAACATTAGTTTTGTAAAAGGTGGAAACTTATATAAGAGAAAAAATAAAGAGAAGATTGGAAATTGCACCTTCTTCTTTGTGAGATTATTATGAGTAGAATAGAATATGGTGATGATGATGATTACCACTTACCATGTTTTGCTAAAAGCTTCTTCTACTTCTTCTCAAAACACAACCTTCTTCACTCACTCACCCTCTTTTTCTTTCTTTCCAGCCATATTATATTAAATCATAAAACCATGTTTCCATGCCATATATATCTTACATTTTTACTCAGTGATTCATCTCTCCTAGCATGTGTTTAATGGAGAAAGTCGTGTATCGATCATATCAAAGATAGTTATTAAAAGTTTTCTTTTGACAGAAAAAGAAGATCATTTAGCATCATTTGAGGTGCACTAATTATCCTTGGTTAATGATGTTTGCTTCTGAAATGATGATGATGATTATCCTTGGTTAATGATCGTGTCTTCAAAGGAATAATAATAGGATGAAATTATTTTTTGATGAAGAATGAAAAAAGTGATTGTGTTGGATAAGACAGAGAGAAGAGAATGAGGTCAAAATCACCTTTAGAATGGGACTGTCTTTCTCTTTCTCTCTCTTTTTTCACAGTAAAAAGCTTTCTACTCAAACAAACAAACGAAACTAGGGCTTTTGGGGGTGTGCTTGTGACAGAATCCACTGTATAATAATAGTAAAATATTTTTTTAACAATTTTTTTTAGTGATGTGATGACTAATTTCAAATGTACTAATCAATAAAATAGTAACACATTATTTAATTTATTGTTAAAAATTGTTAACATGTCCATAATAATATTAATGAATACATATAAAATATGTATTACTCACAGATAAATGATTGTTTAAGATATGTTTTGGACCCAACCCACTTCTCATAAAAGGTGAAATATCATAGGTTAAATAATTTTCGACAATTATTTCCTGTATCCTATCATTTTCTTCCGAAATACAATAAACAATTCTCAGTTTTTTTTTTCGTAAATCAATCACACCCTCTTTTTCCAGAAAACATTTTCGGAAGCTTCTGATGGAGGTGGGAGGAGAAATTTGATGGGGTATAAGAAGGAATTGTCAATAATTTTTCATTATCCAACTTATAGTGAGTTGATGAAATTGGACTCCTAAACAATAGAATAAACTAAAATTATAATTAGAGATTTAATTATATTTGATGGGATTTTTTTAAGAGATTTATTAGAGAGAAATTGTGACTTTAGTTTTAATTCATACACAATTTTTAACATAAAACGTTAAGACATTAAATTTATAAGTCTTTCATCTTATATGATACATAAAGGTGAATTTCTTTCACATGACATATTTTCTTTCAAATACGATGATATATGTATTTATACAGTTGTTATGATACCGTTAATGAATTTTTTTCAAGAATATTAGAGAGAACTTAAATATATGTGTGACTTTAGTTTTAATCCACACAAATAATTGATGTCACTTTTAATCCAAAATGTCAAAAGCATTAGATTTGTGAGTATTTCTTCTTATATGATATGTAATTTTGTCATTTTTATTAAATGTAAGGCTTAAACTCATACATATTATTTTCAACCTTGTGTATACGTTACCAAAGCAACCCAGTACCAATTGTTTTTGTAAAATACAAATTATTATTTTTAATATGAATTATTGATTAGTGTTTTAACATTGTATTTGTTATATTTTCTTTGTTATATTGTGTTTGTGCTTTTTCTGGCAGTTTCGAAAAGAAAAACACTCTTCCCTTCCTTTTAAACACTGTTAAACATCTAACTAAACACTGTTAAGTTGGTTTTGTGTTGGGTTTGTAAAAGTCTGAACTTGAAATCTGTGATGTGAAGACTGTGTACAGACTCCGAATTTTGTCTCATGCACTATCCATTTCAGTCTAGTCCAAATCTCACTCTCTAATTCAAGCCAACAAAAACTTACATAGAAAGAACCCACCAACCCACACAAACCCATAACATAACAGCAGTTTAATATGTTATATTTTATGAAAAAAAATTATAGCCCCTATAATTTCCTGATACTATGGTCTGTGTCAATAAACTTCTTTTGATGAAATACCATTATGTTTAGCATCTTCAAATATTTCATGAAATATAGATGATAAAAGAAATGCTAAACTAACCTGATCATTTTAAAATTTCATATATTAATTTAAAACATCAAAGAAAGTAAATTATAATTAACTTTTTAACAAATTTTTCCAAAAATACTCATAAAACTTAAGTAAATTTCTTTGTATAATTTTCTTTTACTATTTTATTCAAAAATAAATTATAGAGAATTAATTTAATTTATAAAAAAAAAAAAACACTTTCTTGTTAATTTTCTTCTCCTTCATATTAATTACAAAAAAGCTTAAAAAGAGTAAAAAAATCGAGTAGCATGACTCTTTTCTTACAAGTGTAGTCCAATAGAGGACCCTTTTATCATTAAGTTAATTGCGTAAAAATATAACATCTTAAAACACTTGGGGCGGTAACATTATTTTTTTCAAGATTGTATAAAAGAACAAAAGAAAATTGTAAAACAGCACTACAACGTTAATATAAAAACATTTTATCATGAAAATGAAATTTATAGATAGTTTACTGGGAGGCAGAGTTTTTACTCAGGTGCCAGATAGAAGACCAAAAGGGCAAACAAGGGATCAATAATGTTGCCAAAAATGAACAGGCACGACAACATGACTCTTATAAGAGGGTACAATTTGTGTGGTCCTTTTTCAGTACTGCACAAGAATCTGTATCTTTATTGTTGGGGCATTTATACAGACCACGAATTTTATTCTTTTACTATTTTGTCCCAAGGGCTTTAAATGAAATATTGAATGAATTAGAATGCCACTTTAACAAAATTTTAAAGATTTTCCTATTGAATTGTTGTAAAGCAGCGCAATCCGCATAAATTGAAGGAAATAGCAAGCAAAAGCTTTAGACTAAAAATCACGGTTAGACTTATAAATGCTTCCTTTCATTTTCTACCCTTTGCCCCCTCCCTGCAAAGCTTTTTGTTGTTTTGGGGGAGGGAGTAGTCAATGCTGTGATTTACTTTAAACCCTTGAAATGCTTTTACAGTGACGCATTGATATACAAATTCAGTTATCAGAAACTCATTTTGCTCGGCCATGAATCAGTTTTCCAAACATCCCGACTCAACTGATCTAGCATCTCCTCCTTATACCTCCCTTACCTCAGGCTGAGTTCCTTCACATTTAACACTTCAAGACTGAGGTATTTAACTTTCATTTTGTCAGCAAAAAATAAATTTCACACTCAATACCATATCAGGCAAAATTTTCTGGGGGAACTACTCACAGGTCACCCCACAAAATGTAACTCACCTAGTGCCTACGCCAGTCAACCAATTCTGTCAAGCCTACAGCACCGATCCCTTATGTCCCATGAATCACAATGGGCATTACACACTGTCCTCCATTTAACTCCTCCACAACTGGCTAGTCAACTTAGTAAAACTACATACACTCGCCAACCACCATCTCCATTCACACAGTCATCATGAATTAAAACTATCTCTGCTGACCAGTTCTTCTGATCTAATGGTTTCACTCCCCCAAAATCAATGTGATTCTTGATTTATGTTATCACAATTTTAGTTAATGAAAGAGAATTAAGTCGGTTTCTTTTTTTATGGTTTAATGGCAAAATCTTGCTCATTCGCCCTCCTATATAGCAATGCCGATGCTTCCACCCTGTTTTTCACAAGGGAAGGGGAAAGAAGCAGAAAATGTCAAATTCAAGAACAAAAAAGGCCAGAACGACTACCATAAATGTAAATTCTGACATACTCACCAGCCAGGATGGACAACAAATCTTCCAGTGGAAAGAGCCCAATTCACCTGCTCAATAAAAAAGGAAAATAAAATAAAATAAAGTAGCACTTGTCAGGCTTCAAAAATTAATGCACAAGATCTAGGAGTGAAGATTTTAAATCATGTTCATCCTGGTGGGATTGTGGAAATAAGCAGAGAAAACAGGTGCCTTCTAACTGACGGAAGTAAAATGGTCTTTCATCAGTTCTCTAAACATGGCGAGGACTATTAAGAATTAAAACACAAATAATTTGATTTGCAGTCAATTTCATCGATAGGCAACCATTTTATCCCATCAAGGGTTACTCTGATATATTATGAAGAACTATAGCATTGCAGAATCTAATTTTGTTGACTAGTTTAATACAACAAATAAACAAAACAAGGCATGCTTTGTAGACAGAGACTATAATAACGCATTGAGACTTAGGACATAGAACTATACCTTATCAGTCCCCAGGGAATTCGCAACTACATGAGTAACTTGTTCATCAATCTGGTTGGTGCATACAGCACCAAACTGTTCAGCTGTCTGCCACAATGGGTGAAGGTGAGGATTTGCTTCACCAACAGGAAACACCCTACTAAATACTATACGACAGCCAGCTAAGATTTTTCTCTGCTCTGACGCTAATATATTTCTGACATCAACTTCTTCTAAGGATTGAGAAGCAAAAAAGTTTTGATGTATTCTCTCAATAACCTAATGAGGGAAGTGAAGAAATTATCAACTGGAAGAACAAGCCATCCCAAATTCAAGAGAAAAAAACTGCTAAAAACTCACTGCCAAAGAGGAAGCCAAAGTTCCAGCTTCAGGTCTCTCATCGTGATCAATCTCAAGAAGGGAAGGACCAGGCAATCCAAACTGACGTCTACTACAGGGGAAGTACGTATACCTACAATATATTAAAAATTAATATAGGGACGATGCATTGGCCCAATATACAAAACCAGAAGAGAATTGCATGAGTTCAAAACCCATTTAGACAGACCTTTCCACCACTATCAAGTTCAGTTTGTTATGAGGCCAGACCCTCACAGAATCATCTATGATTACAACTGCTGATTCCATTCCCAAAACGCCTTCCAAATCTTTGCTTTTGGGAGCCCTCTCCTCACCATCAACTGAATCAGTATCATCACCTCTAGAAATAACTCTTCCAGCAAACAGAACTCCCTTTGGATCAAGTACCTTTGCCATTTCTGTTGCATATAGTTTGTTTCCCATAGTGTAAAGATGTAGCTCATAGAGCTTACTAGCCTATAAAGCATTTGGGAAAGATATGAATCTTTTAATTCCAAAAGTAGCCCTTGTAATATGGCAGGCCTAAAGCAAATAATAGAATTCATGTTACCTTCTCCAAGAAGTTCCAGATTCCTGGTCTGAGTTTAGTCCACATTCCCATATGAGGAAAGCGAAAAAGATGTCTGTGAGGCTTCTCACGGTCCTGTTCTTCTTTTTTTCTCAATATTTCGTCATGCACAGGATCAACTTCCACAAACTGAGAAAATGTTAGCATGCAGTAACACAAACTTTAATCCAAAAAGAACTAACTTCATGCAAATTACCTTGGCAGAATTAAGTAGAGTATGGTCTAGGTCCAATACAAGACACAATTTCCTAGCGGCAAACATTTTATTCTGTTCTTCGATCCTCCTTGCCCTCTCCCTCTGAATAGCAGCCTTCTGCTGCTCATCATAACCTTCAAAAAGATGTTCAACATCTCCCCATGTACTCTGGGATCGAGAGGTACCTGGAGCACATATTTCATGAGCTGATCCTACTGTGCCAGCTTGCAAGTTCTGAGAGTTTGACACAACAGATTTCTGCTCCCCTCTATCTATATTAAGGGGGACAGATGCAGAAGAAAAACTTTGAGCTACAGTTGAGTGCGTAGATGATTCTTGGGAAACAGACATAATTTCAGCAATGTTTTTCAGATTCTTGGTGAATTGCCGAGTAATATCAGGTGCTGCACCTGATTGTGTAGGTACTAATTTAGTGTCTACCCTGCCCTCCAGCTTCTGGGCATTGACATTGTCCCCAGTTACCTGGCTGTTAGACACAGCAGATACTATGTTCCCACTCTTTTGAACAGAGTTATTAGTGTGGAGAATGCGCCTTGGATCACGGGGCTTCATGCGAATCTTTCCTGAATAATCATCTTGTAGGCTTTGTGCCTGATTCAGTCAACCACATGAAAAAATGTAAAATCCAATGAGCTTGAAGGGGATTTTATGACACTTAACTCACTTTCAAATTCTCAAATCAATTCTTTAGTCAAGGATCATAATTTTAAAAATTCAATTTAATTTTAAAAAACAATAGGAAGAAATAAATATATAATTGGATAATAACACCGCAAACAGAAGTAAATATTCAAAAATTGACAAAGCAAACAATCTCATTAAAGCATTTTACCGTAGAAGTTGATTGTGATGAAACTGGAAGCATTCCAACAGAAGTTTGAAGACCAGTGGCCATTGATGAACCAATACTCACAGTGGAGTCTGTTCCCGTTGCCGAATTTGAGCTTGTTGGATTCAGAATATTTGTAGCAGACTCAGAAGATTTATTCACGGCATTTCTTAATCTGTTTTGCTGCTCGAAAATTAAGCCTAGCAACATGGTTGGATTTACAACTATATCTTTCAATACAGCAGGTAAGGAAGATGCTATGTTGCTACTTGTAATTGGTACCTGTTCATTTCTAATGCTTGTTGCATTGAAACCAACAGAACCAGAACAAGAGCTACTGACTGTATTCAAAGTCTTTTTGGATTCAGGTGCAAATTTGTCCATTAAATTATTCTTCTCTATCAACTGAGTTCCAGGCCCAGTATTATCTTCCAACCAACCTCCAGTTCCAGCAATAGTTCTTACTTGACTCGAATTATGCTCAATATTTTCCAATGAACTTTTTAGTCTTTTTGATACAGTTACATCAAAAGGCTCCTCAACAGCCTTTTGTTTCCTTGAGATTGTTGATCCAGCATATTCCACTTTAGGCATATTATTTATCACAATGGAATGGTTATCCACAGCATTTGCTTCAGAATTAATAAGTCGACGCCTAGGATCTCTACTTTTTGCCGAGCTTTTCACAGGGAAAGACCCCGGACCTGCTGCATCAACTCTAGTATTAATCAATCCAAGCAGTCTGGAGTTATCCATGGAAGTAGCAGAAACAGGTGGCTGATCTATAAGGGTTGGCTTAGTGGTTGTTAAAAAACCACCGGTAGATGCACTAGAGACCTCCTCGTTTGTATCAACAACCATATCATCGCAGTCACCCGAAGGAGTTGGACTTGGTAGTTTATCATTTGTAAAAAGGGAACTTCGACCAAACTTCTGTTGATATGTGGAAACAGCTTTCAAAGCATCAGTTTCATACTGATGAAATTTAGTAGAACCTTCATTGTCAACTTCCATTTTCCCAGGCTGCATCTTAGCTGCTGAACCAGATTTAACCATGGCCTCTCCAACAGAAAGTAATTTATTCACAGGGAAGCAGGAAGGTGCCTCTCGGGTTGGTGATGGTAAACTGTCTGCATCATGATCTTTGTGAAGGTCTAGCAGAGGGAGCAGAATCCCTCTACCTTTAATACTATTTTGTCCAAATTTTAAAGCCCGTGATCCCCCAATTATGTCACTATGCAACGGCTTAACAGAAGAAATCAATGCAGTTGCTTCTACTGCTTGATTTTCTTGAATATTTATAGCATGGGTCTGCACTTCTAAAGCTGAATTTTCCTGAGACTTTATCTCAGGGGTCTGAGATTCTGTCTTCATGTAAATAGCCTCGCTACTTTCTAAAGCACCAACAGAATCAATTGCAGTCATCATGCCCTGGATCTGATCGAAGGAACAAACACATTTCAGATTATATCCAATCTTTGAATTTTCAAATTGAAAATTATGACAAAGATAATGCAAAAATTTCCTAATTTCACTTTCATTAAACGTCACCTCTTTTATATGCTTTGGAGATAATAATTGAGCCTCTTCTTGATCCTTCACAGAAGAAAGCAACCTGACATCAAAATTGTAGCCAAGGAAACATAAGTTAGTGATAGAAGACGCTTGAAATAATTCACAGCACAACCTAACAACTTGAATTTTGATAAAAACCTTAAAATGCTATCCTTGTTCCGTTCCTTATCCGAAGAGTCCATAGAGCGAAATACCTAAAATAAATCATAAAACAATAAGACAAAATTCTCACCACAAAAAGGAATGATATCAACAAAAGCAAAAAATATTGTAGGTCTTACAGAATAAACCACTTCAATTGCATTAAATGACAATCGAATGAGATCATCCTTCTCAGAATCAGCAGGTCTAGAGAACACCTCAGGAAGGGCATTAAGCAGCCTACTGGAAGTTTGAACAAATGACCTACAATAATAAATCACAGTCTATTTAATTTGACGAATTTGTAATGTGTCTCCATGGCAAAAATTCAGTGAAAAGGAACAAAACCCATGAACAGCACCACTTACTCCGCCACATTATCAACTGTAACACCCTCAAGAACGTCCCTCACACCAAGCTGCTCAGAATCAGAAACGCCCTTTTTTTCACCAAACTGCTCAGAATCAGAAACAGTCTCTGAAACAACAGAATCAGCCACAACACTCTCTGCCTCTGTTTCAGGGTCGGCATCGGCATCAATCTCACCCTCCTCCAACTCCCCTTCCTCTTTGTCCATATCCACAACAACCACCTCCTTAGGATTCACAGAAACAGAAGACGGTCGATTGGAGTTGTTGTTACCATTAGCATTGGCGTCAGAGTCCAGTTCCATCACAAAAATATCATTCAAAGGCTTGTTCTGCACGGCTTGTGCCCAAGCAAGGTTATACAAACCCGAAGCATATCCCCGGCAAATAGTAGGGTACTTTGAGTAAAGATCATGAACAGCCCAAACCCTAGCATCACTTCCATTGGGCTTATTGTTATTATTCACCTTAACATCCTGCTTATTGAAATCCGCTTCTGAAATCTCTTCCACCGAAGCAGTATCCGAAATCTCGCCCTCTTCCACATCCTCGACCTCCTTACCCATCTTCTCCAATTTTCCTAATTTCTGACAATCCAACAACGATCCGAAAACCATAGAAAGCAGAGACAAACAACAAACAAACCACCACGAATCGCACGATCTAAATGGCGGAAAAGTTTTACGGCAAAGTGATTAATTAGGGTTTATATTTGGGTCCTTCGAAATCGAGATTTAGGGCGCGACGACTGTGCTAAAACTAAATCCGAAGTTTCACTGTGTCGGATCTGTTTCGTGAGATCGGAATCGCAGAGAGTTCTCTTCGGATCCGACGAGCGATGAAAGAATCAGGTTTTTCGAAAGAGCGATGGTAGAGAAAAGAACAGTAACGATAATAGTGAAAATTGATTATAATAATAATTGATAATGAAAAATAGAAAGAAAATATGATACGCGAAGGAGGCGGAAGAATAGCAAAATCAGGGAGCGAGAGAGGGTTTTATAGGGATACGACACGAAGGAGAATCTAAGTGTTGATGGGTTTTGAATCTAGACCGTCCACGTCACTGATCCGCGAAAGGAACACCGTGGGCTTAGTTGCTTACGAACGAGAATGACCCAAGTACAACCTATACTATTACGAGTAACACTATTCCTGTGTTTCCCTTTTTCCGTTAAATAATTTTAACCGTGTTTTTAAACGATCATTTTCATACTTCTAATATCCTTTATCACTAATTTATGCCATTATAGATTACATATATTTTCATTTCAGATTATAATTTTTGAGATTTTTTCATATACATATCTTCCTTCAAATATTATTATTTTTTAGGATATACCGAACATTAATGCAAATATATTGCGTAAATGAATTTAAATTTTAGTTTGTTAAGTCATAGATATTAACCTTTTTTTCCTAAGTTAATTCCCATTAGTTACCAATTTATCTTGTTTTAATTAAAATCTGAAACATATCTTTCCTGAAAAAATCTGTATATTCGAGTGGTTTATATACGGTGGAAGATTTTAAAGTTAATTTTTTAGCTTTTATATTTTACTATTTATTTTTTATTAGTTGTTCTTTTAAAATAATATTTTCACATCTAAAAAGTTTTTATTTTTATTGGACACTATCTTCACTCTATTATTCTTTTATCATTGATTGATTTTTATTTCATTTGTAACTAAATCCAAATTTTATATTTATTTTTTTTAAAGATAAAATATTCAAGAATTTTACTTTATACTTCACAATATGATTTTAAATGTTATTTTCTTTCTTAATTATTTGAGATAAATAATTTATATTTTTTCTAGCAAGAGTGTGGAAAAAAATTGATTTTAACACTAGTGTGGAAAATCATTATTTTAGTTTATTCAAAGTATTTTGATTTATTTATGTTTTTGGCCACAATGTGGGTTTTGGGTATTTGAGTTTTAAATTAAAGGCTAAAAAGATTAAGTTCAGTGTTAAGGTCCTATTAGGAATGATTTATAACTTGTTAGAATAATGAATTAGTTGAAAATATGATATAGACCAAGTTAGTAGTATTTTTGTTGGTCTTTAATGTATTTTGAGGGTTTTGAACGGTGATATTTTAAATTATAAGGTATGTGCTAAAGAAGAGAGTTTGAGGCTTGTTGTTGAGTCATTTATAACTTGTTTAAACTTTTGATTTGCTAAAAGTTGGTGTTAGAAGTATTAGATTTTAGTTTCGATAAGTGTAGAGTAGTCAAGTTGAGTCTGAGGTAGTTATTTGGAGTTAAAAATGTGTTTCCAGATGTTTCTTAGTGTTTATAAGGTCGTGTGAATCATTTAAACTTATGCAGAGAGTGCCCAAGGTTAGTTTTGGAAGCATTTTAAATTTTGGTGTGATGTTGAACGCCCCCTGAACATCCTCTCGACGCCTTTTTTTGCGCAAGATCTGGCGTTGAACGCCCTCGAACGGCCCCTAAGCGCCCCTTTTAGTCGAGATCTCTAGCGTTGAGCGCCCCCTGAGTGCCTTTTTCTTACATGCGTTAGGCCAATTTTAGGTCTTTGTTTTAGGGTGTTTTGTGTTGGTTAACGAGTCTTGTTGCATTGTTTCTTATACTTTGATAAATGTTAATGGTTTTCACATGATTGTTTACTGAATTTATATAAGTTTCAAAGAGGAATTTCGTAATGTTGTTTATCAAGTATTCAGTGTATGAATGTATGAAACTAAGTACTAAAGTTTTTTCTGACAATCATTCATTTTCAAGTAGAAAGGGACGATACATATGATGAGAGTAATAGGAGGTTTTTGTTTATGGACTTTACCTTGACCAAAGACATTTGTAAAAGACCAACCTTGTATGGTAACTTGGGTTGAGTCAGTAGTATTACCACTACAAGTGCACAAACTATCATAGTTCGACATTCATACTATATTTGGATGATTCAAGTCTAGGTTTATTAAATTTGTAGCATGTGTAATTTACTTGTATTGGAATTGTGGTTTTTTGTTGATGTATTCCTTATTTTAGGATAATTATGTTTACACTAGTTTACCGTGTTTGTTTTCTTTGTGCTTATATTATATGATTTATTTATGCATCGATTATAATCATCTAGTGGGTGTAAGTAGAGACAACGATGTTTCTTTAGAGCAAACATTGGATTGAGGGATGACAAATATTTACTTTCTTTTAAATTAGCTATTTGTATATAGTTTTGATCTTAATATCTTGTATATGAAATTTGTTTCATGGTTATGTTAAATGACTATAAATTGACTTTATATTTCCATTTCTTTAACTGATTTTTCTTATTAATTATGTAATGATTCATGGTTTAATATTGGAATGTTAGAAATTGAAATTTAAATGAATTTTAAATTGAATTTGAAATGAAATGAAATTGAAACTAACATATTGAAATTGAAATGAATTGTCAAAATGCAAACACGTTTCAATATGTTTAAAAGATTTAAATGCAATAAGGTGACATAACTTTTCACTTTGCAATATATAAAACAATAATTGCACATAATTTCTTCATTGAATGTTAGTATACAGATTGAACTAAAAAATTAATACTTTTGTTTCGGTATAAGTTAGTGCCGAGAGTCGAAAGCGGGGCGGACGAAGCTGGAGCGTTCATGACAGTGTGGAGAGCCGGACGGACGGTGAAGGTTGGACTGTTTGTGGAGCCGGACGGGTGGTGAAGGCCAGGCATTTCTCCTGTTGGAACCAGATGTTCTCCCTCCTAGTTCTCCAAGCCGGGTGGGCGGGTACCTGTTAAAGGCACTCCGACGCTCAAGTCAGTTATTTGACCGAGCGGTATTAAAAAGGAATGTATGATAAGCAGAGATGAATCCCCCCTCGAAGTCATACCTGGGACTCTTATTTATACTGGGTGTAATGGGCTTTTACCTTTCGTGGGCCTAATGGCGGCCCAATCACATCTTAATCCTCGTTAGGGGCTTTAATCACTTATTATGGCTTATGGTTGGCCGGGATCGTCCTGGTGGTCCTCTGAACAAGGACCGAACGGGAGGGCGGATTTGGCCAGGCCGGGTGTGGCCGGACGGGGACGGTACAACTTTAAAAATTATTTAAAAGATTGAATTAAAAAATATGAATAATATATATAGCTATATATAAATAATATAAATAGTATTATTAATATTAATATATGAATGAAAGAGATAAAAACGCCTTAATTTGTCATCAATCTACTTACATGCAAAAAAACGTAATCCAGTGGATTCATTTATATAATGTTCGAAAAAAATACAATTTTTACAAAGTAATGATGTAGCAAGGTTATGGTAAAGTTTTCAACAAATAATAGAAAAGATATAAAATATATAAAAACAACATAGCACGTACAACATAAAACATATAAATTAAAAATAATTACTTCACATATTTTCTGAAGTCCAACACGTTTTTATAAAAGATAAAGTGCCCTTAAAATGGAAAAAAAGAAATTACAAAAATAACTATGAATATAGTAAACGTAATAAAATGAAAATGGTGAATGAAACTTGAATAAGCTGTGGATGTATGTAATGAATGCTCATTACATCAATTACAAATATTAAAAGAAAAAGTTAAAACTTTAGAATAATTCAATTTGAGAAAAGGTGTGCAACCAATATGGTAACTCAAAATGTGAAATTATCAGAACTTCAAAAAGAACAATATGAAACCTTAAAACATAAAATAAAATTACCATTTTCTATATTTTTTCAGTTTTTATGTTTTGTTGACCAATGTTTTTGAATTTTGAATACTAACTTCATATAATTAGAGAGTCAATTTTAATTTGGTTTTCTTGTGGTTTAATAACATAATTTTAGGTTTATTAGTGTGTCCAAACCCTGGTCGAAACCTTATCATTTTCTAATTGATACATTATAATTTATTTAAGGAATTTTTGAAACTGATTTAGCTCAAAATAATACATATTTAATATCTTACGTGATTGTGTATAACTTTCTGTAATTACATAGATGAAGCTCGGAGTACAAGAAATTATTTAAAAAGTCATATACATATGTAGAATTATATCTGGCTTATATTCACATCACTTAAAGATTTGGAATTTAATTTACATGAAACAAGGGAGCAAATTGCAACAACTTATCAAGAATCCCCATAGAATCCTATTTATCATAACTTGTTGGATAAGTTGGAAGTTAATGTGAATATAGTAATGTAATTGCAATTAAGCTCGTTAAGGACCCTCTTGCAATATCATTAAGATTGGTGGGTCATATTTCAACATACTCTTTGAGAAAGCAATGTTTCCTCAATCTGGGTGACAAAGTTTGACTCTTCTTCCTTTTTCCTCTTTCTTCTTTGACATTATTGTCCAATAGTAACTAACACTCCCATGCAACTAATATCTTTTAACAAAGAATAATAAATTATTATAATGATAAAAATAAATACAAGTAATTATTTTATTTATATCGTAGAGTATACTTTTATTATAAAAATTTATTTTACTTTTAGAAAATAATAAAATTTTAAAAAACAGTCTAATAAAAAATAGTTAAATTCAAAAATAAAGTTCTTCAAATAAATATTTAAAGGTAAAGTTTGAAAAAAAAAATGTAAATACGAAATAAGATAGTATAGACATTTAAATTAAACAACTTCATTTATATTGGATTTAAGGTGAATAAAAATCTAGGGTGACACCTATTAATTTTTTTAATCAGTAATTAAAATTAATAAATTAATTTAGGGATAATTTGTCAACAGTAGGTACACAGGTGGCATGCTAGATCTATTTCAAATATTCAATTCAGCGACTTGACCAGAAGACCGCCAGAGTCTATTTGGCTCCATCCACACTGTTCACCAATCCATATCATAACCATCCAACGGCGCAAAATCTTAGAAGGTGATTGCAGCGTTGCACCCGAATGTACCAGAAAGCTACCTGGCTCCCTTATCCTGCGCACACCGCCCCTGCCACTGTAACCACAATGGCCGAAGAGCCCGAAACTAACCCACCACCGCCGGACCCTCCAATTCCCTCTGCACCGGAGGTTGAGGCGGAAACGGCTCCGCCGGCTGCAGCAACTGCATCGCAGCCGAGCATCGAGATCGCCGCCCCTCCGGCGTTAGCTCCGAAGCGGCAACGCCGTCCCAGCGTCCGTCTAGGAGAGATCGGCGACCAACGCGCCGCCTTACATGGCCACGACTCGCATACGCGCCGCCCGAGCATGCCGCCATGGAGCTGGCGGACTCCGAAGGAATCTTCGAGAACTTCGAAGGCGCGCTCCGTCACGAACATCGCGAACGGCGGCGAAGAGTTCGGAAGCACCAACAACCGTAGGGGAAAGGCGAAGCGAGGAGGACCAACGGCGAAGCGGTTGAGATCAAACTGGACTCCGCGAGCAACGATGGATGAAAACGGTGAGGAAGAAGGTTTTAGGGATTTCGAACATGAACTTGAACAGGATCAGAGTCCGGTGCACTCGGTGGAAGATAACGGTGTGGATTATTGGCACGTGGATCGGAGCGAGGATCCTAGAGTTAGGGTTTCGGATAACGACGGCGTTGAATCGGAATCGCGGGAACGGAGGAAGAGCGACGGAGTTAGGTCTTGGCTTTTCGAGTTAGGTCTGAGTAGGTATGCGCCCATGTTTGAGATCCATGAGGTCGATGATGAGTTGCTTCCTATGTTGACATTGGAGGATCTCAAAGATATGGGGATCAACGCTGTCGGGTCCAGAAGGAAAATGTACAATGCAATCCAGAAGCTGAGGAAGTGCTTTCCGTGATCGTGGTGTAATGGGATCAAGATGAGTTAATGTATGTATCTATATGTATTATGTATGTGTAGCTTTTCATAGTTTCTTTGTTCTGGTTTTAAGTTGTGGATAGAAAATGCAGTATGTATAAGGAATTTTTTTTATCTATGGTGAATGAACAATAGGGGGTTAGTGACTGTTATTGTCTCTTTTCTTTGTTGAAACTTCTTGTCTGCCCTGTTTTCTTTCCCATTTTTTCTGTGTGATTTTGTTGCCATAATTGAAATATCTGTTTATCTGATCCCGTGGTTTCTTTAACATGGGAGAATAATGAATCTGATGCATGGCCACTTAATCAATGCACCACTCATATATGGTCAATGTAGGTTTCGATCTTTTGTTCAAAGATTGTTCATATGTTATTTTGAAGTAATGTGCAATTTAATGCTCCTGAAACTTCTGGTTAAGTTGAAGAGTGATGTGGTTTTTTGAAATGGAATTATTATGGAATCATGATTTGAGAAATATGTAGAGTCATTAAGTTTCCCCACAATTGATGATAATGATCTCTTGATTATACTTCTATTTTTCCATCAAAGCATTCTCTTTTAGAGGAAGATTTCAAGCTGTTACTTGCCACTGGTTGTTATGAAATAAATTACTCGTTCATTTTCCTTACTTGCTTTTAAGCATGTATGCTGATTGACTTTAAGCCATGCACTGCGAAGTGCTTGTACACTAAATTGAATTGCATTCTTTATGTAGCCTGACTTCTTGTTTGATTCTTCCATCTCTTGTTCCCCCATAGACTCAACATCTATGTTGATAAACTGCAAGCTTAGGCATCTCCTCCTCCAGTGGAATTCGTATGTCTGTAAAATATAAGATTGCTGGCTGGACATAATTTTGTTTCTGTATACTGATTAACCTTTCAGCTACTCTATATGTGTATGCTAACTATGATACTGCAGTAGGGGTGATCTTTTTTATTTTTTTTATGAAATAAGGAACACAGGGTCAGATATGATGTTGTACTTACAATTTATACTGATAAGATTTCATGATCCTCAGATAATTGTGTTAATGTTTATATTCTGCAAAGTAAATAGTCATAACTTATGGTGGTTGTGGAGGCATCTTTTTTTCCTTTTTTTCTTTCTCATTGTAAACTTTGTAATTTTGCATTCTTATGTAAAAAATGACATAGTGGATGGTATATTGTCTATATGTTATGATCAGTATTCCAACTACTTGGATCCTTATCGTAACTACATTTTGCAATGCCTTAGCTGGTTTGTGTTTGTAATGATTCAATGAGTTGGGTCATAGTTGAAACCACTGCCACAGTTTGCTTGAGTGGAAAGTCTCAATAGTATAGGATCTCATGTGGAAAAGTTATAGCCATAGTTTACTTAATACGGGAATTCTAGAACAGTAATTGACTACAGTGCCACTTCAGTTGGCTTTAATCAGATCTTGGCGGTGAAATGCAAGTGAGATAAGCCGGAAAATGGCTTAAGTGATTAGATTTGATCCGTCTTTTGCATAGATTGGTATAATTTCAGCTACCTTTAACTTTAAACTGGCCAATGTGCTTGTGAAGCTAATCATGGTTTCAAACATGCTTTTTGAATTAAGGGTATCTACTCATATTGCTTTAAATGCATTGCACTATATGATAAAACGTTTTGCCACCTAAGAAATCCTTATTCTATTTGATTGATTTAAAACGTCCCACCTTGCAAACAAGTTAAGAATCTATTCAGTTTGATTGATTTCTCATGTATGGTTAAGGTTTACCATTTGTTCTCTTATTCTCTGGAATTTCTTTTGTCTCTAATATCCTTTAAAGAAATTGAAGTTAAATGGATTGAATTTCATTGGTACCATTCCACACGTGTAAAAGTAACAATATTTCGCACAAAAAATGGGTAACATGAGGATCAATTGTTCTAAAAAGTTTAAATGATTTGTAAACTAGCTAGTTCATCCTTAAACTAATTCGCAATATAAGGGAAATTCACGAGTGAACTGAACATTTGAAACTGTTGAAATTGAAATACGAGTTACGAGTAAATCGAAATCACCAGTTTAGGCCACCAAAAGTATATATATTACTGTTATATTAGCCTTCTAACTTAAAAAGAACAACTGCAATCTCTGATATCTCAATTGAAATTTTAAAACCAATCACTCAATATTAATTTTTATCCATAAATATATGTTAATATTACAGTTTTAGTCAGTCACTTTTTCTGAGTTTTTGAATAATGCCATTGATGACACCTTCAAAAATAAATTAAAGTTGTACATACAATGGGCCTCTCAAACCAGTAGAAATGAGTCCAGTCCATAGTCTTCGTAAACGCTCTTAAACGAAGTAGGACGCTGGCCCAGGCAAACCAGAAAAATAAGGCAAATTCTTCCTACACTTCCATACTTTCTTTCTGCACCCCCAATGAATATAATTTTTTTTTTCATTTTTTTTAGATTGCGCAATCTAATTCAAGTTAACATCCTACTCGAAGTCAAATTCTTAAAAAACATTCTCAGTACCATAAGAGATTACAAGAAAAAAAAATAAAAAATCTCGCCAAATAAAAAAATTCTGTCTAGATCTTGTTAACTTCGTTTCAGTATTTACAAGAACTTCTAAAACTACAATTGCTAAATCTTTAGAATATTTGTATTATTAATAAGCTATTTTTCCTATTAAAAAATAAATGAAGAATTGTACTTTTCTTAATTTATATTGTTAATGCTTAATTTTTTTCATTCATGATTCAAGTCCTTAATTTTTTTAATGAAAGGATTTCTACACGTATTTTCCTCTCGAATAACTGTCTTATTTTATTTTTTTACATGCCTACTGAACTTTCATGTGATTCTATATTTTTTCTAGTAATATTTTTACGAAAGATTTTTGCTTCCATTAATATATTTAATAAATATCAAACTTGTCTCTATTAACATTGGATACAATGTAGATATTTTCAAAAATAAATTTGACCAAATAAATTTTAAATGTTGGTGTACATACTAGTAGCCGACACAGAAATATTTTATGATAAATTTTAGATACAATATCATACTTAATCAGAAATAAATCCACTCATTAAGAATCATAACAATCATAATAGTAACGTATACCTACACTAATTTAAGTTTTTTTTTTTCTTTTTGTCTATAAGCAGAAAAAATTATATATAAATGAGAATAAAAAGAGACCAAAAGGGGAATAGGGTTAGTGGATAAAATTAGATTGAGTTTTGTGCTTGGAAATACATTTGATGGCAATTTCTCACCCACCCCGTCCAACATGGGAATACAATTTAGGGTAATTCTACCCACCCCAACCAAAACCCTAATGGAATAAACATGTTTTGGAGGGGGACATATATATGTGTGACTTTTTCCATAATCTCCATGTCAATTAAGAAATATAGAAGGGGAAGAAAAATCAAAATAAATAATAATGAAAACCCATTAGAATAGAAAATTAAATCGAAAAAAAAAACTAAAAAAAAAAAGAGGTTGAGGAAGTTTAGATAAGTTAAGAAAGATACAATTAACAGCATGGAAGTTAATTAATTAAGCAGTGGTTCTACCATAATGGAGCACCATGACATGATCCGAGGTTGAGGAATCTGAAAGCAAAGATGTTGTGGTGTCTCTGGGACTCCATATGTTATCCCTCACATGCTGCAACGTCAAGAAAGGTAAAAGTTGCTGCCCTCTGCATGTTATCTCTATCTGCATTCATTGCACATTTATTAATATTACTGTTATTATCATTCTCCATTATCATCTTCCTCATCACGTGCCCACACAGTAATATATCCACCACCACCACCACAACAAAACAAATATATATAGCAAAAAAGAAATACACAGTACATGCATCACCTTATTGCCCATGGTTAAACTCATTATACATATCATCATCACAACTTTTCATCTAGTGCGTTATTATAACAAATTATACTTGTTATAATAATCTTCATTTTCCATTTTTTTCTTTTACCTTTCTTATGTTCATTTTTCTGATATACTATAAACCATCATCATGTTTACTTTTTCATATATAATCCCTCATCCCAATATTTATATCTCCCTTTACGCGACGCCTCGCTTTAGTTTGCTTTCAAGTAAAGACTCCACTGTTTATATATATATATATGCAAGACAGACAAAATATGTTAAATGCTCATAATTTTCTTCATTCGTCTCATAAGAGGTGAAACAATAGGCTTGATGAATACTAAAACTAAATATTACTATAATAGACTCTGATGTGAAGTGATATTTAAAGATAACTTAATCACACAAAAACGACTTGTTGTGAGATTTATAAACATTTATATACTTTAAATTGATCTTATTTTTAGTCTACGTAGGACTTCTAAGATATACACAGTTATACATACATACAGATAAATTTGGATTCTTTCTTTAGTTTGTAATCCATTGGAGTAATAGTAGTGTTTAGCCAGAAGAGAAAAGAATGTAGGTAAAAATGAAAATAGTGGTTGAAGAAATGGAGGATGAATATGAAATGAGTGTGAAGTCATGGTTTGTCAGTGGCTTACGTCTAGGGCCTACTTAGGAAGGCATAAGATCTTTGTAACTTCTACTTTACGCATAAGATTGATCCACACAGGTCTCCACTTTGGTATTTGATTTTAATGTTTGAGAAAAGCAAATTTCTTTAAGGGAAGAGATTCCTATATCCTTAAGCATGCACGCATATTTGGGTCAGCGGGCAATCGTGGAAATGCCCACCCAACCCACCATCTCAAAAACTGCCCTATCTTTAATCATTATGGGGGCCCATTCAGACTTTCCTCCCAAGCCATAATCATCATCTCTTAGACTTCAGTCTTTTCTTTTTCCATTCTATTATATTTCATCTCTATTAATTAACATCTCTCACTAATCACCTCTTATTATTATATTAAACACCATAACGTACAATATTATTATTATTATTATTATTATTATTATTATTATTATTATTATATCATGCAACGCTCGATCCATCAACCACGCCGAACAATAGGCATACCCACAATCTAAACTATACTATTCTTCGTTTTTCCTCCCTTCAAGAGACCTAATCACGCCTTTTAAATACTAAATTTTTCATGCTCATCATGCACGTCTCCATCACGTTGCAACACCCAAACCCTAATGCATGCCACCGTCAACATTACTACAACCCTTTTGATTTTTCATCATCGACTATGGCTAACTTCTTTCGTCTGTCATATATATATATATATATATATATATATATATATATATATATATAAAGAAAAAAAAACCCAAGTCCGTATTTATTTAATATCGTACGACAGGTTTGAACTCGACAAAGTATATTAATAAAGAAGTGATTAAGGTGGCGTGGTTCTTTATATATAATTCCAACTGGTTTTTTTTTAATGGTGCATGGAAATCAGTCAGCAACTTTTGGTGTTTTTAAGTGAGTTTTGATGGTGAATTGGGGAGATGTGTGAGTTAGATTAAGATTTTGTTGTTATTAGAGTGTTTATACTGTGGTTGGTGGAAGATGCTGCGTAGACATAATGGGATTCTTTCTTTTGGTTCCATTCCATGAGAGTGCAGCACTTGACAGTTTGATGGAGCTTTTGAGCCAAATATTCCGTAGAAAAGGAGAGTGAGAGAGAGAGAGAGAGAGAGAAAATGGGAATGGGAAGGGCCTACATTTGAAGCGAAAGCGTGACGAAAGAGGAGAGAGAAAATCGAAGGCATGCAGATAGGTATTGAGTGGTGAGAATGACAGGGTCCACGTGTGATTTTGGAAGCCCTAGGATATGATGTTTGAGTTAAATTAAGAACAAATATCTGATAACCTTTTTGTATGAGTAGTGCTGTCAACTAAGTAGGCCAAGATAAAGATATATCCAACTTGAAGATTATGTGTTTTTACATCTTAAAGTCAATGCACTCTTTATAAATTACAAAAGCAACAAGCAAAAGGGAAAAACAAACATTAAAACCCCTTCCACAATGAAACTCATCTTTTTGCTTTCTTCCACTCATTATTCCCTTGACTATCTATTATATACATATCCATGTTCATATTATATATGTCACATATAAAACAAAGATAATGATATTTAAACAATATTTTTTTGACAATATTTGAATATTATTTACGTGTCATTTTATTATTGGTCCATGATAGTATTTATGATTATTATTATTGATTGTGGAGTAATTTTGGACCAATCACATAATGACACGGCGATGTTCAAATGTTGTCAAAAAATATTGTCTAAGTATCGTTATCCATTAAACAAACCACCTTCTTCTTTTCTCTATTAACCTATATATATTTATACGCTTCACCCTATTTCTTACATTAAATAACTTAGAGTAGAAAAAGTCTCAAATAATACAGATAATCTGGATGTACGCTAATGCTAATTAATAATACATATGTAAAATCTTTAAACCTATGCAAAGTATACCTAAAACTTTCCCAGAATTTACGATCAGGAACTGATAAATAAACTGTTTATATATACACAGAAGAAAGAGATTAAGGTAGTGTGTGTGTCTAAGTATCATTATCATATATATATATATATATATATATATATATATATATATATATATATATATATATATATATATATAGCTTAAGTTATTGGATCATGTAACACACTCATTATAAACCTAATGATTAGGTCTTTATAGTTCGAAACCAGAATCATGTGTGAATTATATATGTATGTTCCGGGCGGCATGGGAACTACATGCAAACCAGCTAGCATGTTCTTATATATATATTTTATGATGTCTGGTATACAACGGAGGAGTCTTAGGTTGACTTCTCGTAACAAACAAACAACAAGCAAAAACAAATTGGAAACCAGCAGCCAGAGAAGTTATGTTGAGTGCGTCACACATTCTAATTAACTATCACAAACTTATTATAGATTAATCTAATGATGTTTAAACTTTCAGTTCACGCAACTCATTCCCAGAATAATCTTCTTAATATTATATCAGAAACTAAATTTTGATAGATAGTAGATTTTTTCAGCCGAAAATAATTTTTCAGAAAAAGTAAAAAATAAATATATGTGAAACATGTGCCAATATATATGAGTAATATTCAGACAAATAGTTATCCTCTTTATAACAAGCAAACATAAATTTATTCATTGAAGTAGTTGTCTTCAAATACAGGGTTTTATAGTAAACAAATCCCACATACAACTCAATGACACCTCCCTGCATCTACTTATAATTTTTTTAATAAGAAAAACAAAATCCTAACAATATATTTAAATTACTTTATTTCAATATTACTTAATATAATCATAGTCAAAGTTCATTCCTTCACGATAATATATTCTCATTTAATATATATAATTTACTTTCTCATAAAGATCATGCAGCATGCATATATATAAATATATAAAATATAATATAAAAAAAAACACGAGGAGGGTTGACCGAAAAAGTAACTTGCATGAAAATCTGACGAACAATGGAATGTCGATTTTATGTATTCTGCAATCTCGCATGACTTATTTTTTTAGAGAAATCTGGTAATGCATACCATGAACGTATACGAAAATTTGCGTACTGGACTACAAAATTAAATTAAAAAAATGGGTTTCTGAATGAAAGTTGTAATGCATGTTCGATACATTTGACACTGATGCTTCTGTTTCTTCGTGTCAGTTTGGCATGAAATGTCTAAGACAGTATTCTATTCGTAAACATGTTCCTTGGCTTTTGTTGTTTAGTGGATAATGCTTCTGTTGTTGCCAATACAGACAAAACTGGTATTCAAGATAAACAAAACCTAAACATAATATATGACCATTGATACATATGCATATATATATATATATATATATATATATATATATATATATATATATATATATATATATATATATATATATATATATATATTTTCTACTCTTAATCCACTTATTATTTTTAAAAACTTATATTTCCTTCTAAATTTCATTTCCTGGCAACCTAAACCCATTCCATGTAATATCAAACTAAAATGAAATAATTCTTATAAAAATTTGGCCTTTGTGGAAAAATAAATATAAAAGCAGATATTACATACAGATTGTTTTATTTGAAAAATAAAATCCTATATTTTAATAGTAAATTAATCATCGTATTTTAGTTACAAGTTATTTATAAAACCATGTTTAGAAAAGCTTATCTTTAACAAAAAAATTAGGTTCTTCGATTGAATTTTAAGGAAAAAACGTTTTTGACCCCAAAAATCAGTCAATTCGATAACATAGCAAAGATCAAATGCGATAAACATTGAGATTGAAAACACTTCCTGAAAATTCTTGTGGGTAGCTAGAATAAGAGAGGATTTAATACCTAAAATGGCTTAAATCTTCATGATAGGAATAAGAAAGGTTAAATTTAAAAAAGAGCAAAGATTTAACAATTAAAGCCACTGAAAGAACAGTAACTAGCCCTAATAAAAGTTCCTGAATATGTTTCTCGTTGTCGAAGTACGTTGTGAAAACCTCAGACGTACAAGGACATAACAAAAGAAAAAAAAAAATCAATCTGAAAAAAATATTTAAAAAATAATTAAAAAGAGGAAAAGCAATGGAAGCTCCTTTACTAATTTTCGTAATGATTCAAAGTTAAAAAATTCACCTTGTTTATAAATGTTTCCATCATGCTAAAACTGAGTATGGTATGATAGATTTAGTGCAAATGATAAATGAGTGGGGTGAGCAGCTAATCATTGTACATATATATAGATCTAAATTTTTCTCCTAGGTCATCAGATCTAGTAATTTTAAGGGCATGCATGAATATTATGATATAGATTTACGCGTTGCTTCGTTTTCTCTAAGGATTCAAACCTTTTTTTAGTAATTATTAGGCAACAAGTAGTAGTGGTGTTCGATGATGAAGTGTGCATGAAGTATTATAAAGTTCTGGGTCGACACACTATAATGCGCACATTCTAATAATATCACTCAATGCATATATAGCCTCGTGCACATGTTTCATAATGATCGTAGATCATAAGTATCTCAAAGTACACCTAATTTCTCAACCTAATTCTATACTAGTTCTGTACACTCTATCATTAACTTTCCACAAGAACTTAACGTCCACAATCTCAACAACATACTTGCATTATTAATACTAGGGTTATACATATATATACATACATACAGTCTATATATATAAACCTATTTCTACTCTACAATCTTTGTGCTCTGACAGATGATGCAGACTGATTATTCTTAATCCTGCTTAGTATATATATATATATATATATATATGACCATTTTCTTGTAAATTAAATCCTAGGTTACCAAGGGTTTTCTTCTAATCTACCCATTAGTTTACTGTGTGCATGGCCAACATTTCAGTGATCAACTTTCTCTTATCTACACGATAAACATTCTACTAATGTTTAGTTTAAATCTTAATCTGGTTTAGTTCTTGAAAAGATTTCAATTTTTTTTAAACAAGTTCCTACACATATGTTGTGTAGACCATTTGAAGTTACTTTCATGCAAATCAGTGATAAGTCACTGAAATCATAAACTACTCGAGCATATACTCGTGGGTGATTATTACGATGATACTGGGTATGTAGAGTATTCTAATCTGCAACAGTGAAGCCAATTGCTTCCACATGAAACTGACTTTTGGTTAGAAAGAAAATATATATTATTTTTTTGCCGTGAAGTGATTAATTAGTAATTATGATGTATCTTTAATTAATTAAGGTTCTTCTTTTGAACAGTTGCGGTACACCTAACTAATAATACCCCAATTCCCACCACCAAACACGACACAAAAATAGAAGGTTCTTGGGATCCTATGTGGAAGCTCCATATATGTGTAGTTATGTTATCTTGGTGGGATGGACAAAAAACACCATGATTCTAATCAAGTCATGTTACAGCATGACACAGAATGAGTATGAGATGTAATGAAAACGGAAATGCAAGACCAGTTTCGAGAAATATACTTCTCACCTGCATACTTTTTTTTAATGATTTTAAGGGAAGAAACATATATTTGGTCCATCACTAGATAAACCTGCTTTAGTTCTGCTGTATCTTTCATCTTTCTAACCCCACTAGGTTTCTATTTTAATGTACTTTGGTACTTTTGATGAAAACGTAGTTCTATTTCCTTTTCGGACACTCCTATGTAATCCGCTATGTTCATTTTCATCTCGCTAATTACATGCCTAATAAAGGAGCAACAGATAAATGGGATGAGTAAGAGAGCAACGATGGAAAATCCCTAGCTTTTGCTACTTCGCACAAGCACATTTATATATATATATATATATATAAATATCAGCAGGTAGATCAATTATTAATTTATATAAAAAGCTAAAGAGATGGTTGAAAGTCGAAAGTACCTCTGATTCGCTTTCCAGTCTGAGTTTGCTAACCAGATACTTCAATAGCAACCGAACTGTCATCCTTCCGTCTCTGAAAGTTCACAAAGTCAAAAAGAAATGATGAGTTTGCAGCTCCAAATACGATCAAATCATGATCAAAACGACATTGATTACACACTGACAAGAAAAGCCCCAAGCTGCTCAAGAAAGAGAGAAGAAACAAACAAAAAAAGAAAGAAAGAAAGAAACCCACTTACTTAATTCTAAGGTAGTTCTTAGGTATTTGTGGCAAGAATGGTTCTTTCGCTCTGCATTGTGCAAATTAAAACAAAGTGAGTTTCATCACAAAAAGCCAATTAAACTGCACTAGCCTTGCTAGCTAGATGCATGCACACACACACATGTATATAGTGGATAAAAAGAAAATAAAAAATAGAATACTGGAAACAAATATTAATCTGCATTTTAATTGGCTTACTGATTTTGAGAGGCTTGTAACATGAACCATATTCCAGAATGAGGTCTTCTGGGAGGATCAACTACTCGAACGGTGACATCGGAGCTTGGTCCTGCTCCAGCCACGTCATATTGATCAAATCCAGAAGAAGAGGAAGAAGGAAAGTGATGAAAGGGTGTGGGAAAGTAGGATCCTAAGGGAGGCCTGAAAGAGGAGTGACATGTTTGTGATGAGGAAGAAGAAGAAGAAGAAGGAGGAGGTGGAAGAGGAGTGAAAGAGGAAGAAGAGGGCATAATAGGCATAGAAGGAGGAAGTAGTGGACCAAATGCCCAGTTCATCATCTCTTGATGACCAAAGGTTGAGGTAATTGGACCACTAGCCATGGACATGGACATGGATATGGAAGAAGGCGATGTCGTTTGATGCTCAAAAACCAAAGAAGAAGAACCACCAAAACTAGACCCTCCTCCTCTCCCGGAAGTCACCACCGGAAAAAACGCCGGCGGCTGATCGAACCTCCGCCTCGAGGGCAGCAAGTCTAACTCCACAGGCCCTGAGGCGATTGTTGTTGGAACGGTTCGATCAAGTTCTTCCTTTGTGCTTGTCAAACCTATGCCTAATTGAAGCCAGTTATTGTTATTATTGTTGTTGGTGTTGGTGTTGATGTTTGCTCCTTCTACTTCTTCGTCCTTTGAGGTTGAACCACAGCCACCTGGTTCAGCTTCCTCGTTGTTGTTGTGTCTGGAAGATTCTTCCGCCTCAGCCATGATGTGCCTCCTCACCACAAAATCAGATCCTAGTAAGCAATTGTAGCCTCCTTCAACTTCAATGACCTGGTTCATAGCAGTACTCGTTGTCGTGTTACCGTAAATAACATAATCACCACTCCTATTAATGTTCTGATGTTTCCCGTTTTGAGAAGGAACCATGGTCATATTGAACTCACTCCACAGACCAAGAAACCAAATCCGATGATGTCGAAGCTGCAGTGGCTGGACACGTGTCTGATCTCAGCATAATCCATTAGAAGAAGAAGCGGAAGAAGAAAAAGAAGAGAAGGGGTGTGGAATCTCGGGTTTATATTGTGCAAAAGGGTGAGGAACAGAAGTTGCATAGTGGTTTGCCATCATCCATATCATGATCAATAAGGAAGAGAGTTAACAGTAACAAGACAGCCATGAACTATGCAAATAATCCTCAGTAGCCGCAGCAAGAACAACAAAGAGAACTAAATAATTCTTTCTTGCAAATCTCACTTTCCATTAATTCTCTTTGTTTGGACGCTTGTGGGATAGAACTGTTTGCAGAAGCTATGAGAGAAAATAGAAAGAAAAAGAGAGAGAGAGAGAGAGAAAGAACGAGAGATGGTGGTCTCTCTGTCAGTTGAATAAATAAATAATTTTTTAATATTTTATATTTCTATACATGTCTTTCAGCATTATTCTATAACAAGAGTTTGTGTGCCTGTATAATTTGATAATTTTCTTAAACTCTAATGACGATGACTGTGTGATTAAACAAAAAATTACTTGCCCAACATCATTAAGTTGAAATGCCAAATTGTTTAATTAATCATCAATCTCAGAGAAGATGGGGTAGCTTTGGGTATAATTAAATTTTAAAGGCTGATCATGTAAACACATTTCCTCTTGTAAGGGTGACGTAATTATTTAGTTGGGTATTTAAAACCTTGATTATTCTTAATGTTTGCAAAAAACGAGAAATGTGATAACTTTCTGCTCTTTTTCAACAACTTTCATTTGCAATGCCTATTAATTAGTGTGTATTTTAATATGGGGGTGAACAAAGAGAAGGGTCCTGCCAGCGAACAGTTTTGGGCCATGTTCCGAGGAGAAAAGGACTGCAAAGGGACTCACCCTTTTTGTTATGTCCCTAAAAGCTCCTTTTTAGCCCTAATGACCTTCTGGTCGGGTTACCCTAATTATTAACATTTTAAATCCTCGTAAGTAATATTTGACAGACAAAAAAATAATAATAAAAAGTAACAATGTACCTTTTTAAAATATATCTTGATTTATCTGGTTGTTTTGTTTTTCAACTCTAACAACTTTTACAGAGAAATAGTACAACTTTATAAAGTGATTTATGTGTGCATGAATGAATGGCTTGTTGAAATAAATTTCTTGTTGTTGTTCTCTCTTTTGGAAAAAATATTCGATGGTTGTCATCTTCTAGTATTTTTGCATGTTCATTTTGAACTTTTTTGGTTTATATGTCCGATGTGATCCTGATCAATGGACTTACTCTGAACATTCAACTGCATGCTTTTTGAATAATGCAACTTTTGAAAATGTTGTTGTCAAAAGTTTACTTTTACAGTGACTCTTATTACAAGTTTTCGAAGAAGTAACTCTAAAGGTATAGTTTTAAAAGAGTGGCATGGCAGCAATACCAAACTTAATTAGCCCACACACATTGTTATTAATATTTTAGCCTCATATTGCCCATCCTTTCTGCATAATTAAATGTGTGTGACACAGATGCTCTTAGAGATCATATTGTAATGAATCTGATCACTGATCATGCAAAATGGCTACACCAAATTGTTGTTTAAACAAAAGGGTATTGAAATACTAAAAAGTCCACATTAAATAACGAAGCAGCAGAGAGATCAAACAAAGTGCAGTTTTTTGGGTGTTTTGTTGTTATGTGTGTTTTTTTCTTTTTCTTTTTCTGCTATGGGAATTGGGGAAGGAGATGGAGAGAAAGGAATATAAGTAATTTAAGTGGGAGGGCATGATGACCTACCTGTCAAGAATGGCATAAAATAGAAGGACACATATAATAAAAAAGGGCAAAGGACACATTGGACACAAGTCATTAATTCATTATTAAGATGCAATTATAAAGAAATAAATAGAATAGGAGTTTCATTTGGGCATGCATGATGATGATGGTGTCTCCACACAACCCAAGAATCCAAACACTGCGACGTGGGCTTTTACTGTAAGACATTCGTTGCAAAAGCCATGTGCTTCCCACCCTCCTTGCATCTATCTGTACGGTCTCTCTCTCTATCTCTTTCTCTCTATGTCTCTCTTAATTTGTGTGATATGTTCTGTTATATATACTATATTTTTTCTGCTTCTTGGGAGGACCAATATCAAGAGAGTCTTCAAAATCAATTTTGTACTGTCACTAATGTTCCAAACCAACTCTATCAGGACACTATCGTTAGAACAATTGTTACAATTGAAGTATGGTTTATGTTAAAAAGGTATTCTGAAGGATCGAAAGAAAAAGAGATATTTAAACTGTTCTTTAACTAAACAATATGAAACAACATCTGATAATGCTAATCATATTAATTTCATATTTATATTTCAATTTTCAATGTTTAAAGATGAACAATGAGCTTGGCTGAACATTGCTGAAAAGCTGGTCCTTTCTTTCCAGCCCATAGAACATGCTCTCTCTCTCTCTATATATATATACATAAAGCAAAACAGCTTTATTTCGAAAGAAAATTTCAAAGGGTGAGGGGGGTCAATCGACCAAATTCCCTTGCTTAAACTATGTTGGAAAATTTTACAAGTCTTTGACATGCCGGGCCAATTCCAACTCTTACAGAATGTTTTGGAGAAATTCTCAGTATATATATATATATATATATATATATATATATATATATATATATATATATATATATAGAGAGAGAGAGAGAGAGAGAGAGAGAGAGAGAGAGAGAGAGAGAGAGGTTTATCAGAAAACCTTGCACGCATTATAAAATAAACAGTAGTTGGGAAAGAAGTTGTGATTGATTAGAAGATTTGGGAAAGTTGGATATGTACTAGAGTTTTTATTTTCTCCCGGAGGAATTGAATGTTGATAATGATTAGTTTGGTTTTGTATGTGATGGTTGTATGAAATGCTGCAACCTCATTTTTTCTACAAAGAAAAAAGCGTTTGCCAAATGGAGAAAATAAGATATAATGTGTCATGTGCTTATAAAGGCAGCAATCAAAAGAGATGAGAGGCGTGACCTCTGGTGGCAGTGCATGGATTGGAATCAAAGGGACACTTTGTTCATGATGGCGATATGTTTCTACCCTCAAATTTCACCTTTAAGATACATGCATAATGTTTCATCCTAATTTTGAAAGTCTTATACGATACTAATTTAGAATATATAAGGAATGTATCTCTTATGAGATTGAAATAGATTTAAAGTCTAATTCTTAATTTCTTGAATCATGTTATATCAATTCAATGCATTTTTTTTTTGCTTTTTTAAGTTTTGAGTATAAAATATAAATCGTGAGTGTGATTTTGATTATAAAAAGGAAAAAAGAAAGAGGAGGATCTCCACTTTACCACCTAAAATTCTTCCTGGTAATGATGTAAGAGTATATTTCATAAGCACAAAATCTTAATATATATCTTTAAGTGTGGACAAACTAAGTTAGACGTAAGTAGTTAATTTAAAATAATATATAGTAGCGACCAATTAGGAGTTTATTGGTAAAAAAGTTGACGCTGAAAACAACTCCAGATTAAGAGTTTGTCTCTTTGTGTTTCGTCTTCCCTTATTATTATTATTATGGCTTTTCCATTTTTCATCATTAGTTTCTTCCATCTGTCCTTTTGTCGAAAATTTTACTGACCCTTTTCAACACACATACATAAGTTGCATTAATTTACCATGAAATGTCAAAGGAAGAGAAAAGAAAAAGGCTTTTAGTATATATAAATATATATATTGTGAGAGTATACGTAATAATCATGCATGGGATGGTGGCATGACTTTTAGTAAATGTAAGAGATTCCATGGGGTATGTGATTTTGATTTAGCAGGGTACTAAGGGAAGGGGACCAAACAATGATAGCATTTGCAATGTAGATGTTCCCATTAGAGAAAGTGGGTTAGCTAGAGCCATGGTGTCTTTTTCCCACTTTCAAACATGAGTGGACAATTGAAGAGAGACAAGTTTCACTGTGTAATTATTTTTATATATTCAAAACAATTATCTTCTTTATTATCGTCATCATGCCATCATCAATACGACCATCATCACCAATTCCATCCACCATCCATCCATACATAATAATACATTACAAGACAAGATCAAGAGTAACAAACACACTCCAATTGCTAGCTAGTACTACATACATGTCTGTCTACTTAGGTTTTTTGTTCAATTAACCTGTATAGTGTTAGGGCATTGACTGTTGACTTTTTGAAAAGAGAGAGAGAGAGAGAGAGAGAGTTGCATGTGCATGTGTTATGATGAGTGGGTATGTCAGTGCATGCATGTGAGAGTGTGGGGGATAACTGTAAGTTTGGGAAACCGAGAGGGAGAAAAGAGAATATTGCATGGGTTATGGGGGGTTAAAAATTTGTCAGATTCGTGTGCACGGTCCACTTTTAGGCTTTAAGATATATGTAGGAGTGCCATGCCATGTGATATCGTAATTTATAGCCTAGTACTTTCATTCCACTAACATTTCCTTCATTCTTCAAATTTTAATCATCTCTCTTTTTCAAATGCTTCTTTTCCAAATCATTCACTACAATACCCTAATCACAATCTTCTTCAACAATCTATGTCTCACCACATTTTTTCCATGTTTATATAATGCAGACACAGATAAAATACAAACAAAGTCTCACATCGAATAATATCAAATAAAATAAACATAAATTTATATAATATATAAATTACATTCATTAGTAAAAAATATTTTAAAATGATACTAAAGTAAATTTGTGAAAATTTAACTAGTCTGTCTATAATATAATAAGTATCTATTCTTAATTCAAATAACTACTTTTCTATTACGTATTGTTTAAGCCTTCTTTACTCGTGTGTGTTTTGTTTACCATACAAAAAGTACTTTTGTATTTCATCTTCTTTAAGCTTTTTTTTTTCTTTCTTTTTGGTTTGGTCGAGGGAAATAAAGTCAATGAAAGGAGAACATAAATTTATGAAAGAAAAAAGTTCATCATTTCTCTTGGATGAAACGTAGGAATGAAAGAAAATGTTTAGTGTCCACTAAAAACTTCCCCACCTCTCTTCAAGGAAATCATGAGGAGACTGATTGCTCTATTTTGTGCTTTTGATCTTAAAATTAATATTAAACTAATTGTAATAGTAATAAGAGTATAAATTATAAATCTTTTAAATATATATTTTACCAAAAGAATATAGTATGACATTTCTCTTTTATGAAAAAGGTGTTTATAGATCATTTGAAATTATTTCTTTCAGTTTGTATGATAAAGTAACCAGTTTTTATTTTCGGTTTTACTAAGAAACAAAAAATAATTATAAATAAAATATAAATTAACTTTTACTTTTTTAAAATGTCTATAAAACAATCATTAATCAAAAAATTTATTTTTCTTAAACATGTAACAATTTGATCCATAAAAAAAAAAAGTTATTTCAGATTTATTACAAGAAACTTGGAGTTAGTTCACCAAATGGACTGTTTGACAAGATAGGTTGTAAAAGCCGAAGGACCTGAATTTCTTAGAAGTACTTACTTATCATTATCTTACTCCATTTAACTTGTCAAGATGAATCAAATCGGTTTATTTTTATTTCAACATAAACAGATTTAAAAAGGTTAAAATAAAATCTAATAGTTCAGATCATGATATTTCAAATGCCTTGTCTAGTACACCATGTCAGACTCAATTAGTCCTTTTTTTAGTCTCAATTTTGAGAACTCAATATAGCCTTTAGTAGTAGAGTGGCTCAATTTTGACAGTTTTAAGTTTTTCTGTGTCCATTTTTTTAATCTGATATAAGCTAAAAAATATAAGTTATGACATGACATTTTAATGTTATGGTTGGTAAGTAAACAAGGTCTGCACAGTGAAGAGAGAAACTCTCAATTTTTTTGCAGTAAATTTGAAGTGAAAATTCTGGTTCTGCCCACCTGAAACATGATTCAACAGTATAACTTTCTTTTATATCCTTCACTGAGATACTTTTCTTGGGGAAATGATAATGGGAGATAACTTTTTCTGGTATTTTTATTAAATATTTACATTTAAAATTCATTGAGACCAAACAATATTTAATTAAAAAAACTAAAAAAATGTGCAGATATTATATGAATGAGCCATCCATCATCCATATTCTTTCTTTCTTTCACTGTGGCTCTTGGGAACACGGAAGTTAGAAAAATGATGATTGCTGGTCTAATCATCCTACACCCTGCATAGTGCATACATAGCTTTGAAAGTGAGAAAATAGATACATATAGGGCATGTCCTCCACTGCAAACTATGCAAATTACAGACCGTATTGTCATCACCATGCATGCACATATATATACATATAAATATATGTATATATATATATATATAATATTATATAGAGTTGATTAATAATGGTGGAGGAGGAAATGACATGGCCTCCAAGTCAGTCATGGAAGTAAAGATTCTTCATCTTTTATAGAAAACCATTATTTCCCTATACAGTGCGCAGCGTAGCTTCTAAGCTCAGCAAATAAAAGGTGGAAGACACTTCTAAATCAAACAAAACATTTTCTATGAATTTGCACATCCATATCCAAATACACTGACAAACAATATTGTTGGGAAGGAACCAGATAGGAACAATCAAATTCAGTATTCAGTGAGCATGAACATTGTTCATTGAAAACAACAGAGTCTCAAAACTTAACCTTTTTTTATCAGCAATGAAAAGTATATTTGTTCAACAAATATTCCAGCTAAAAATTTATATACTTAAAATGGCAGAAATTAATATAAATTTTACTGTCTTAACGGGTAAGACTTCTTCCTTTCAATAAATAATACATCAAAATTACAACCTTAGATGTTTACCTTGTCATTCGTATAAATGTAAATGTAATCATTCAAATAGCATATCTCACATGTACATAAGCAAGAAATAGGTATATGTAAAATTTGCACTCCACCTTGTAATATTATAACTCTTGATTTTGCAATTAGAGAATAATTAATACAAATATACAATATTTGATTAGATTCAGGTAATTGATATATTTACCTTCAAACAAAAAAGTACAAAAAATTTATATATATAAAACTAAACATCAAAATATGAAATTTAGCTTTCGAAACTTTATGTATAATCTAAATTTATGTTTAGAATCGTCATCTAATAGAGGAATTTAAACTTTCTAAAGGTCTCAGACAAAGGAATCCTCTATCATCGTTCTTGTTTTTGTTCCTTATTGTGGTCGAAGGTCTAGTTGGAATTGTTAGACAAACTGAAATCAAAGAACTTTTGGAACAAAAACTTGCAATTAGTATCTTACAATTTGATGATTATAGTGGCTAAAACTAATTTAAAAAATATTATGACTATAAAGAGCATCTTAACATGTTTTGAATTGACGTTAGAACTTAAAGCTAATTTCCAGAAAAGCAAGTTATCACGTATAGGAGTTCAGCAAATAATGTTTGAAAGGTTTTCAATGGTTTTAAATTGTATAATCATGAATATATCATTCAAGTATTTAGGTATTCAAAATTATAGAAGGAAATACTTTTAACTGGGTATAGTATCAAAAATTAGAAAAAGGTTAGCCATATGAAAAGGTAAACATATGTCAACAGTATGATGAAATAGTAAACCACAGTTTTTTTAGTTGTTGGGCAACTGGTCACATATGGAACATGTGCTTAAGTTTAAATTGAATTTTTGGATATGATACATAAAAAGCTTGGAGGGAGAACTATAATTACATGTGCTCAAGATCACAATACAAATAAGAGAGACATATATGTCATACTTAAATTTACATGACATTTCATTGTAACATAACATATATATGGGAAAGGAATATGTTGATTGAAACAATCTCATTTAAATATATGAAGTGTTTATGGGATTTAAACATACATTTTTCTTTTTCTATTTTATTTTTTTACATGGATTAAGACAACCCAATTGTTTTATTAATTAAATTTATTATTTCTGATAAAGAAAACTACTTTTCCTCTAAAAATAATTACAATGGATTAGAGTCCAACAATGTCAATGTGTTAAACCAAGGTTAATTATAACCTTTGTTAGATGGTTAATGGTGGCTACTGGAGAAGAATACATACATGTGGAAAAAAACAAACTGTAGTAATTATTATTTGTCCATCAACTTTTGTTGAATATAATAATCATTGTTATAATTAAGAAAAGCTGTAAACTAGGTACTGTGACATGAGTACAATATTCTGTGCCATGCTCTTTTCTTTCTCGTCTGTGCAGAGCCTACAGTGCTAATTTTTCATTTCTTTTCGGATGAGAGGAGTACTGATACAAACACAAACACACACATGCTGTCTTTATTGTAATCCTGTGACAGAGACTAGTCTGTGTATGAGTGTGGTTATTTAGGGTTCATGATATCAATAAACATTAGAAAGAAAATTCACAGCAATAATAACGATTCTTTCTTACACGTAAAACTTTTACATTTGACAATATCTTTTATCATTTTTTTTTTCTTTAAAGATATAAAAATTCACTTTTTCATACCGAGATTTTATATTTTCTGTTAAATGAATATAAAAGTATGTCATAGTATTATTATTCAATTGTACTGTATTAAATGAATCTAAAAATATATCATGATATCATTATTATATGTTAAATAAATGTAAAAATGTGTCATGATACTATTAGTCGGTTGAAAAAACAGAGAGAAAGAGATACCTTTTTAGGTTTTTGTTGATCCCATTTGTATTGGTTGATGGAATTTGTGGGCTGGTTTTACTGATCTACGAGGGTGAAAAGGGGGCCAACTTTCTATAAATTCCTCCTTTCGGCTTACCACTTTGCATTGTTGCATGTCCCCTTAGAACACAAGCAAAACCCTCTTTCATCACTTGAAGAATATTCTTCTTCAACTTTCCTTTTTTAATCTTTTCTCGATCATTATCATTACTCGTCTTATATATAACTATTTCTCATCTTTCTATGTATAGGGCAGGCCCTCCTTTAGGAGGGACCAACATTCTTAAAACCAAATGTCTACTTCATTAATTAATGTCTGTCCTATAAAACCCTTTCTCACATATGCACCAGTCTGAAAATTTTATTCAAAATCTCTTCATGCAAGTGGCTTACAACTTCTTCTGTTTCTACATAGAAATATAAAAGTCAAGTAAACTTGCGTAGACAGAGGGTTTTCCCTTAATTATTTGATATCAAAATATATGCATATCTGAGAGAGAGAGAGAGAAAAAAAAAAGAAAGAAAGAAAGATAGCACGCATATATATAGAGGAGCATATGGTGAATGCTGCCACAAACTCTGCTAACTAGAATTGTTCTGTATATCCATGACTGCACTGCAGGCCACGCTTGCTGAATTTTTGACAAAGCACAAATATATAGGCATTTAAGAATATTGCAGGAGGAAGATGCATTAACATCTCTTATAATATATAACTTTCAATTTACCAAACAGAAATAAATACTTCCTCCTTATAATATGCATGTCATCAAACCCTAAATATTCCCTTCTTCTTTCCCTCTTGCATGTTTTTTTTTTTTTTCTATATCTTTATTTTTTTTACGAGTACTAACGAGTGGTAGCATTTATTTTACTTTAGTAAATGTTTAACATTGGTTTAATGAATTAAAAATAAATTTTCTTTTTAAAGTAATTTTAATGTATTTTCATCATTATCTATAATTAATCTAGCTTAACACTACAAAAATAATAAAAATAATGTATTTTAGTAAGAGTTTATTTCCCACGGTTTTAAAAACTTTTGAAAATTTCTGACAGCTTTTTAAAATCTCTATAAATTTTTTGCGATTTTATTAAAATCACAGATAAATTAAACATATTATTTTTATTAAAGAAATTTTCTGCAATTGAAAAATAAAATTATTTTTTATTTTCGCATCTCGTCATACTTTTTATTTAATCTAAATTATTTTTTTCCTTCTCTCAAAAGGGATCTCACGTTTCATTTCTTTCTTCTTCACGACTCTCAACCATCACATCTCCTCCAATAAGAATCATTGACGGCGTGTATGATGTCTGACCATGTCACTAGTCCGGCCAGCTCCACTCCCCTCTCCTTCTTCTTCACTCGTGAAACAAAGAGTCAAGGCTTTTCTTCACCTCCATCAAACGGTTGAAGCCGCCACTGCCCAGATCTTACTTCGAAAGCACATCATCGACGACGGTTGTTGCTTGTGACCTCACCAGCACCACTGTGAGCTCCCTCCCTTTCTTCTTTCGGTTTTTCTATCTGGTGAGCTCCTTCCCTTTCTTCCTATGACTCTTCATCACCATAAGGTTTTGAGGCTTCCAATAGTCAGGTGTGGCCTTGCTTATAAAGGGATAAAGTTGCGACTTCTCACTAATCACTTGAGAGTGAATGTTGGAAACATTGACGATCACTTTTTTCAGTATAGTGTACGACCTTTTGTTTCTTTTGTATTATTATTTTTCTGTTTATTTGGATAGTGTATTCAGTGTCTATGTTTGAGTAGGTATCTCTTTTGTATAAAGATGGACGCCTTTTTAAGGGTAAGGGTGTGAGGAGAAAGGTCCTCAACAAGGTTCATAAGACCTATAATTCTGAACTAAACAGGAAGGATTTTGCATAAGATGGCGAGAAAACTATTTTTACCCTTGGTTGTCTTGCCCGTAATAGTCTTGAGTTTACGGTTATTCTTGAGGATGTTGTCTCTGTTGGCAGGTTCACATGTTTTGTTTTTTCATTTTGTATACTGGCTTATATGTGAATGTTTTTGCTATGTGACTTTTTCTGTAAACTTCTATGAACATGTATGGATAGAAATAATGAAAATGCTAACCCTGATAGACATAGAGAAATCAGTGAAAACGACAAGAAGAGAATGAGGTTCCAAAATAGAGCAAAAACTTCTAATGTTGAGATTAATTTTGTTAATCATCGAAACATAGATCTCCGCTACTCAAGTTACCATGTATTAATGTTGGAAAGCTGAAGCGGCCAACATATATTCCACTTAAGGTATAATGTGTTGATTTGTTTTTGTTTAGTCGGCAATATGAAATTGAAATTGAACATCACTGATTAAAATTTTTAAATTATTTTTTGCTTAGCTTTGCTCTTTGGTATCCCTTCAATGCTATACTAAAGCTCTAACCACACTGCAAAGATCCTCATTGGTGGAGAAGACTAGACAAAAAGATGCCAGAGAGGATGAGAGTGTTGGCAGATGTTAGTCTCTTTGTAATTTATTTTGACCAATTGCTATGATGCAAACATTTACCAATGAAGCTAATGTTATTTCTATTATTTCGGGCTTTGAGTCAAAGCAATTATGGTTATGAACCTATGATTCGTAATTGTGATATTTCTTTCAACTCTGGCTTTACTTGAAGGTTTTGTTTTACAAGTTCTAAGGGTAAACTTTTTAATGCTTTTATTATTATTCTAGTACTTTGAATAGTCTTATTTGTATATTTAGATTTGATAAATGTCATTGAAATTGAAATTTGAAAAGTTATTTTAAATTTTGTTAACGGAAGGTTATTTAAATATTGTCATGCTAGATTTTTGAAAAAATGTTGTAAGTTGGCGTTTACTTTTCTTTGGTTTATTAAGTTAATGTGAATGATGGATTTTTTTTATAGGTATTGTTTTTGTTTTATGTATTTAGATATTAGATAATACCACTTTTGATGTTCGCATGATCAATTTATATGTATTGTCTAAGACAAATTGTAAACTTTGATTTATTAATTATCAATGTTTGTTGAATCTGAAATTGATAATTAAACATTATGTTCAGTTACAGTTTGAAAATGGGGAGCATTTCAATCCAAGAAGTGGGAGGTGGAACTTCAATCATAAGGTATTTAATTCAACTTCTCATCTATATTTTTTTTTGTTCTCAGTTAACTATTGTGATTTTTTGTTGATTGAATTTTTTTTTCCAGAAATTAGTTAGGTCTGTAAAAGTTGAAAAATGGGTTGTGGTTAACTTTTCTGCCCGATGTGATGTACGAGGACTTGTTAGCGATCTCATCAAGTGCGGTCAAATGAAAAGAATTGTAAGTATTCCATTTAAATGTTCACTTGGAATCATAATAAACATGGTGACTACACTTTTTATTTGTTTATAATGGGCGATTGAACAACCTTTTGACATCTTTGAAGAAGATCTTCGCAATAAACGATCCCCGCCTTTGGTTAGAGTGGAGAAAATGCTTGAGTTCGTGCAATCTAAACTTCTAGGACCTCTACAATTTCTTCTTTGTCTTCTTCTGATAGGAAAATTTTTGAATTATATGGTAACGTATATGGTTCATCCTTTATTGTATTTTACTACTTAGCATATGTAACTGTTCAAGTTTCATTATTGATTAAAATTAATTGCACTTCAAAGGTCCATGGAAGAAGAGGAATCTTGCTGATTTTGGGGTTGTTACATAATGTATATGTTGGGTTTAGCAAGGAGGAGTTGTTAAAAACGGTGACTCACACAAATAATTTTACTCTTCAATCCATTATGGGTGATTTTCATTAAACCTGGACAACCTTTGAATAGGTGCAAATCGGGCCTTGGGCCAAGTACAAATAATAAAAACTGACACTAAAATATCAACTCACTTAAAAATAAAATCTGCTTATTCTATTATAAAATAATATTCTACCTAGATAAACAGAAAATCATAACTACTCATCCCTATTTTATCTCTATCAAATCAAACTAAATATTACTAGACCCAAAACTAATAAAATAAGATTTAAAGAAAATTTTTAGTAAAACCCTAAAATTTTAGTTTATCCCAACAGTATAGCGCCTCAAAGGGTCAATGATCAATATTTGACCAATGTTTTACTGAAGACCAATGCCAAGGTATGGTATTTTTATTTGGCTTGTATTTAAGCTCTACATCTTGTATTTCTTTTGTTATCACTGATTTTTATTCATTGTGCAGCTTGGTGGCTTGAATTCTATTTTAGGAGCTGAACACGCTCCTTTAATCCCAGTTGTTTCCAGAGTTTCCACCATAGTTATTGGCATGGATGTGTCTTATGGCTCCCAGGGCAAACCGATATTCCTTCAATTGCGTGATTACTCATAAATAAGAGCATTAAGTTAAGGTAATGCAAAAGAATACATATTGTCAATAATATATTGTAGTTTATTACTATTAGTTATTTCTCTCATTTCCTTTTGTCTTAGAACCTTTAAAGCTCATAAATTTTATCGTGCATGTTTTACGGTTAATAGGTGGTGTTACATCCATGGATGACTTCCTTAAAGAGTTTTTTCCTGCAGTATACAGATATAAATTGGATGCACATGAAAATAACTATTGCAAGTATGAAAATCAAGGTCTTGGTACATTTACCTCTTCTTTGTATTTTGTTGGGTTAATTGCATCCTTGATGGCATCTCGTGTGGCAAGTATCATAGGTGTTGGTATTAGCTTTTTGAGCACACATATTGTAAAAGATAAGATGATGGATAAGTTATTTATATTAGGAATATTATTGTAAGATCTAGGAAGTATAGTCCAAAGAGGAGTTGTTCAAATTATACTTGGTGTGTGTTCTTTGGATAATTTTTTCAATAGAAGCTTATATGAAAATAAAATTAGAAGATAAAATGAATCAAGCTGCTTCCATAAGCTTTAAATGAATTTTTAAAACTTTTGGATAGTAATGTGGATATATACTTTTTAAGGCTTGCTAACAGTTTAGCACTTGATGTGTGATATGAATAAGAAGAAAGTTGGTTCAAGTTGAAACACTTTGCAAAAGCAACGAAAATATTGGGCTCAGACTCTTCTTTAGTCTTGAGAGAATGTTTGAAGACACTTGAGGAAACAACATATATGATGACAAGAGTTGTGGTGAACAAAGAGAATATATACTTAAGAATATTTGTATATTATTTATACATCATTAATTATACTAGAATTTTCAAATACTCATTGGTTTTTTTTTTAATTATTGTTGTATTCATTTAATTATGTAAATATTTTATAGCTATACATTAACCTTCAGAATAAATTTTGTATGTAAATTCACTTTCTTTAGTGCAACTGTGAATATTGATGTCTTAATTAGTTTATTATTAAACATTTAGATCATTTTGATTTATTATTAAATATTTTTCTTTTTAATCAAATCATTTGAATTTTAAAAAAAAAAATTATTTGCATTGGCGGTTTTGAAAACCCTAACTACGTAAATTCAGAACCAATCGACGATTTTATGCAATCCTCGCAAGTACCAGTCGTTTTTCATAACCCCAATAAATATTAGTGGTTTTTCATGAAACTCCTGCAAATGACCACGGTTTTTAGGAGCCCCGTAAGTAGCTATGGTTTCTATAAAACCCTGCCAGTAGCAACAGTTATAGACAAAACCACTAGAAATATTTTTCAGCGGTTTTTCCAATCGCAAAAAAGGTGTTTACCAAAAATTAAAACTGACAGTAATGTAAAAAAAAAAAACCCTAATAAAATCTAATACTTTTGTAGTGTGAAATGTTTTTAGAAATTTTGAAGATGCAAAATATTGACAGTAGAATTACTTATAGTTTTAGATGTTAAAGTAACTATATCTATTAAACCCAACAAGTTTATATATAAAATAAAGAAATAAATGTTTTTAGTTTCTTTTTAAGAAAAAATTAAAATCATATTATATTAACATTTTTAACTCACTCGTAGTATCAACTTTTCTATTCTTCGACTGTTTTTTCTTAAATTCGGTAGTATATTTTAATTATGCTAAACAAGGTTTGTAAAAGGCAAAACTAGGTTTTATTAGATTTAGTGGTTTCTCATACTATCAACTTTCTAAGGAAGGTCGAAAAGTAAATTGATCGATTGTGAATAAATATAATTAATCTTAATATTGATGAAGTTAAAAATAAAGTGTGATTATTTATAATTAGAAACTGTGATTTATTAAAACCTCATTCTAAAATCTTATATATACTTATTTGTAGTAAGAAAGTAAATAATCTTATATTTATTACGCTATTAATTTTTAACTGTGAAAGTTAAACTGACTTTTACCTATTTCACCAAAATTTAAACCGATAATCTTAACCCTACGTCTTGAAACGGTTTTCCGGATAACTAATCTAAAATCTTAATTGGTGAATTTTGCAATGTCAAATGTAAAATGGAAAATGATATTTTAACATCAATTTTTTTGACACCATTTTAACACTGCACACGTGTCAAAATGTGGTTGGACGATTTCAAATTAAAAAAAAAAACTTTGGTTTTTCCCTTTCAAATATGCTCTTACCTCAGTTTTTTTAATTTAAAATCATCCAACCACATTTTGACACGTGTGCAGTGTCAAAATGGTGTCAAAAATTGGTATTAAAATATCATTTTCTATCTAAAAAAATAAAGAGAAGAAGATGCATTAGTAACATTATAACAAAGATAATCAGAGAGGTAGGAAGGAGTAGTAGTAACTCTAGTTGTTCTGTCCATAGGGTGAGTGACAATATCAGAATGATTGTTACTGGGATTAGTACCAATACTATCCAAATATGTGTTACTTGGAGAAACATTTTGATCATTATCATTAACAGAATCAGAGCATGTAAGATTTGAAGCACCTCTAATACTATCAATGATTTGAGTTTCATCAGACTTATCAACATGATCAATAACAAGTATGACAGGATTAAACAAATTATAAATTTAAGCAGGGATATGATTATCTTTAAAAGGAAAATACATACTAATCTATGCCAAATATTGTAGTTAACATTATTACAAGAAGTGATATTAACATTGGACAAAGTATGATTAGGAAAATCAAAAACCAGTAGACCATGTCGATGCTTAGCAATGCCAATCGTCTCCATGGTGTTGAGATTCTGCAAAAGAAATCATTAGGTTCCATTATAAACCGGAAATGGTTAGCTTTGAGCATAGTAACTAAGGATAAAGGATTAAATTTGAATGTGGGAATATACAGAACATTGTGTAAGAAAATTATCAATAGTACTATTTCTAATTGTGCAAAAGGTAATTGAATAATAGTACCATAAAATGTAGTGTTTTTTTTTTTCAGAAACATCTCTTTTCATGCACCAATTGGTGAAGTAGGAAATGATTATTGCACATTTCAACCTTTTTGTTTTAAAAGTTAAGTACGTTGGACTTTGAAATTGCTTTTGTATGGGAAAGTGAAAACTAGGCAACACTAGCAATTGCTTCTTTGGTGCTAAAGAAAAATTGGGGAATTGCTGGCACAGACATAGATCCCCTTATCACACCTTTGGTAGGGATTGCAATGAAGCATATTTGCTTTTAATCTATATATACAAAATTTCTGTAATGTAAGACCAATTTAAAATCAACTTTAGTATCAACTTTAGGATATCTTTGATATACATACTATATAACACAAGGAAAACAATTAACACATTACAAAACATTTTTTTTTTGTTATTTTATATTTAATAGAACATACATAAACCAAACAAAGTAATATGAAATTTACTCCAATAATTTGTTGGTAATAATTATCTTATTTTACTTTAGATAACTATAACATTTTGAGTATTTTATATATTCTCGTATATTATATATCTTATTATATATTATTGTAATATATTAATAAGGTATTATTACATTATAATAGAGGAAACGATGATCATAACAAATAAACGATATATCTTATTAAAAAATCAAATTACATTTGCTTTTTATTTCAGAGGAGTACTTGTTGACTTACAATATTCCTTGTGTTCCTTCCCACTTTTTTTTTTTATTTTTACAGATGAAAACTGCATTAATCAATATCAAATTCTTAATTCATGAATCAAAGTTGAATATAATGGTATCCCCTGCTAATGGTATGTTTCAAAACAAAAACAGATACTGAAATCTTGATCATTAAAACTGGACGCAAGGTTGTCACCCCTCCAAATATAAATTTTGTATATGTAATTTCAAACTATCATCCATTTGTTTATGAGATAATGAAGCAGTGTGATTTTAGTCATGTAGTTTTGTTAGCAGCATATACCTATACTAATTGATGAGGAGTTGTTTTAACTAAAACATCCCATTACAGACCAATTTTCAACCACTCCATAATAGTTTTTTCTTTCCACATTATATTCTATCTGTTCCACTTTAAGATTAAATACATACCCTCTTCTTGTACATGTGTGTATATATAACACCCTGAATCATTTTCATCAATAACAAATCTTCCTCTCAAATCCTAGTGAAACAGATACCCCACCAGTACAAGTTTTTTGAGAGTAAAATGGCCAATGTTGAACACAACGGTAACACTTGCCAGAGCACCCTCTGCCTTTTGTTTCTAACCACAACCTTTCTTATTGCCAACTCTGCAAGGATCCTAGATGAAGTAGAACACCAACCCCAAGCCATAGGTAACTTAGCAGCATCTGGAACTGTCAATCCTTCCTTCACAACAGCTCCAGTCACCACTTCACCACAGGCAGGTCCTGTCACCACTTTGCCGATTAACCAAACACCTGCAGCCACAACCACACCACTGGTAGGCAATGAAGCTCAAATACTTTTATTTATTTCACCAGTGGTACTTCTGTGTAATTGATATGGATATTTTTAAAATGTTATAAAATTTAAATTTAGTTTATATCTCTCTAGAGAAGAGAAACATGAATAAGAATAAAAAAAGATATGTGGAGGCATTGTCCTTTAATGATAAAGAAACAAAAATCTTTATAGATGATTTAAACAAAGGTATGAGATTGAATTATTATAGATAACCATTTATGAATATGATAATCATATCTATAGTTTCTAATTGATTTTTACTAATATCCAAAAAGTATGTTTTTAATTTAGATTTAAGAAATTTTAATTATTTATTTATTATGTTTTATCAATTTTTATTCATAGGTAAATATTTCAGAAGTATCTTTTGTATATTTAAGTATAAGTATAATGGTTTCTTTATATCTAATATATTAATGGTATTCACCCATCATAACAGGTAGGTCCTGCCACCACTTTTCCAAGTGGCCAAACACCTGCAGCCACCACCATCAGTCCTGTTGCTACAGAAGATTCCGGAGATGAAGATGACAATGCAGACCCCCCAGTTCCGGAAACAGAAGCTCCAGCAGAGGACATTCCTCCAGTGGCAATTCCTACTCCAGAAGTGGTGCCAGCTATCCCTAATGCAACACCTGTGACACCAAATCCTGTGGCAAAAGAGTCATCCTTCTCTTTCTTCATGCATGACATCCTTGGGGGGTCACATCCATCAGCAAGAGTGGTGGCAGGAATTGTAGCAAACACTGATGTCACTGGCCTACCATTCTCCAAACTCAACAACAACCTCTTCCCAATCACTGGAGGAATCCCCTTGGTCAACCCCAAGCTCAATGGCATCATCACCAATAACAACCTCCCAAACCTTGTTGGCCTCAGTGGTGCACAATCCTCCACTGTGTTTAAGAACAGTGGCACCAGCAACACTGTCACTGGCAGCGACAACCAGCCATTTGTCTCGGCAGGTAACCTCCCTGCAGGGTTCACCATCCAGAAGCTCATGTTCGGATCAGTGACAGTGATTGATGATCAGTTAACAGAAGGGCATGAGCTAGATTCTGCTGTGATTGGAAGGGCACAAGGATTCTACTTGGCAAGTTCGTTGGATGGCACTAGCCAGACCATTTTGCTGACCATTTTGGTGCATGGTGGCGAACATGATCAACATCACGAAGGATTAGAGGATAGTATAAGTCTCTTCGGGATTCATAGGACAGCTTCAACAGAATCTGAGATAGCAGTGATTGGTGGAACTGGGAAATATGAGAATGCAAAAGGTTATGCTTCACTTGAGACCCTTCTGAAGGAGGACCAGCACACCACCGATGGGGTGGACACCATCTTGCATTTCAATGTCTATCTCACTGAGTAGAAATTATCTACAATTGAATTGCTTTCATATTTGCAGTTAAGTTTGACTTTGTGTATGCTTTGTTCAAATTGGTAATGTCTCCTTTAATGCTTGCTTAAGTTTGAAATATAACTCATTCTGCTCCCTTTTTTTCTTATACCATCACTCCGTATCTCATTTGTCAGACCATCGCCTCAGTAAAGAATTATCATCATCTTACTTTACTAATACGTCGTTTAAGTTTATTTTAACTTTTATACAGTGAATGGAAAAATTATCTAGTTTTCTGATGTTGATAATTGGGCAAGATTATCATTAGGTAGAAGATTCACCTCAAGTTTATTGTTCTCCTATTATAGGGAACTTAATATTATGGAGAAATACAAAATAGTGCGGAGTGACAAGATTTAGCACCAAAGCCAAATACTATGTCATACAACAGTTGCATGCAAAATTATCAGTCTTAGAGAAAACTTCAGTTTGAAAATAATTGGCACACTGAACTTATTTGTGGTGATAATCAGGTCAATCTTTATACATCCACAAGGGTCTTTCGTGAAAGAACCAACTAATGCATAAAAAGTTAGTCATTCTGTGACAAAGAAATTCTTATTAGGAGATATATTAGTAATCAACTTGAATTTATGTTCACTGAACTTTGGAAAGGGACTTGTGTATTTGTGTTAACTTAAGGCTCACTAAAGAAAAGAGAGAAAACATAGCTGTCATGAGACTGATATAAAAAAGAGTACAATGAAAATTAGGAACCCGTTGTCACCTTGTCATAGCAGAAATGTCAAACAACACCATAGAACAGTACATAATAGATAATGAACAATGAAGACTTGGAACTACTTATAGATTATAAGGTGCTTAAAACAAATAACAAATTTGAAAACATTTTCATATATTAAACAATAGTTGTGAGAATATTTCGATAAATCTCTCCACAAATATCTGTAGAGAAAAAAATAAAAATTTGCATAAAACTTAATATAGAAAACCTCTGTAAATAATTGAATTTGTTTGAATAAACTTTTCGAAAAACACTCTTTAGAAGAAAATATAAAAATTAAATAAAATAGATCTGTCAGTAAACTAATTTTGTAAAATTTTCTATTAGTTTCTCCAAAATCTAATCTTAAGTTTATGCATATATTTATTTTAATTACGATATTTTCTTTTATTACTTTTTCAAAAGTACTTTAAAAAGATTTATGCAAACAGACTTTATATATTATGAGCATTACGTTAATTTAAGTTTATATAAAATTTCACTTTATTTTTCCTTCTAATTTTACTATTTGTAAAATTTGTGGAAAAGTTTATGATAGACATATGATAGAGTTCCTTTCATAGGGGACAAGAAATAATAAGCATAGAAGACATTAACACAAGGAAAATAACAAATACCTAGTACAATAAAAAAAAATGATAGGAATTTTAATGAAAGTCCAACTTATATAGCAACTAAATCAGTTAGTTGACAAGTTTAATTGCCAAAAAGTATTGACTACAAGAATTCATAAATGGTCACCACCACTCCTCTAGAATTTAAAATTTCTCAAATCAAGATCAATTCCAGGAATACATACCTCCCTTGAAGCATTTTTTTTTTATAAATCGATCTTGAAGTTTCAAGCACGTAAGTGCAAATGAACAATATCTACCGAATCAATCTTCCACTCTTCAATTAACAAATCTAGATGGTGTAAAATCCCATCACAGCATCAATAGAAACTGAGTTTAACATTACCAAATAAAAAACAATTATCAAGACTAGTGAATTAACCTTGTATATAACCTAACAACAATCACCAATTAAAGTTCAGGTCTCATTTATAATATAAACAATTTCTAAAAGCACATGAATACATGTAGTATAAGCCAAAAATGTATATGTATTCAGCTTATTTTATAAAACTCAAGGTCAACCAAGAAATTCCAACTTCAGAAATTTCTAATATGAACCATTGTTCTACTTTTAAGACTAAAAAGGTTGAATATAATTCTTTAATCTCAAAACAGACAAATAATAAATAAACAACATATATTAAGCACTTCGGTATTATTTGGTCCCAGTTTATTGCCTAATTATGCATTGAGCTTCGTGTAAATACAAATTTTGATTTTGTATTTAGTTTGCATAATACTAATTTCTATGATGACTACTCTAATTATATATACAGATTTTGTCATACCTAAATTCCCGAGGCAACGACACATTCAGCAAGTACTTCCATTTGAAATCTCAATTTCTTTTCATTTTTATGAAGGTTTGATGTAATTACAACTGTACCTATCCAATGACAAGTTACAATATCTCAGCAAGTTGGTTGAAGTTAAACAGCCGTAATTGTGGCAATGAATTTCAAATGAAACATTTGTAAAATGTCTGGTACATCTTTCCAATCATTATAACCAGAACTCCAATGGAAACCTCCCCTCAGTGGGCTCAGTCGGGGTTATGATGAAACAATGGGAAGAATCAGATGTGCTATGTACAACACTGTCCTTTCAAGGAAATGGTAGAATCCATGACAGAGGTTGGACAAACAATTCATCTTCAGAAGGAACTTACATAATATTAGAGTTAAAAATCTGCAAAAATAAAATAAAATCAATAAAGGAGAAAAATAAATAGCAAAAGTAGCAAATACTTAATTCAAAAATAAAACAGATCTAACTACCAGATTCAATGAAATGTGAGGTTGAAACAAAAATGAAAATGTTCTAATGCAGAGAAACCTCTGCCAGAGAAAAAAAAAATTCAGACCTAAACTAGGATAATACAAAAAAAAAAGGGAAAAACAAAAATAGTAGTGAGACAAAATACACAAGAAAGATCGGTGAGAGTTTAAAATGATTACAAGAGAGATGTGAATTAAATAAATAAGTAAACAAACTGATAATGAGAAGAGCGAATTCAAAAACGTAAAAAGATAAACTAAAAATAAAAATGATAAGAAGTAAAAAAACTGCTAGATGGTCGTTGTAGAATCATCAGAGGGTTACAAGGGTCACGCAGAACTACCAACCAGATAAATTACAGCTATTAACTTTGAAATTCAATATTGACAACTTCAAAGACAAGAAATATCACTGTCATACCTCATTCTCCTCTCCAATCTATCAATTCCCTTCTTGGTGCATAAAGGGTAGCAGCTCGCTCTTCTGCTTCCGTATCGTTTACTATACCTCGGCACTTTGGGAAGCCACAGTAACAAGCAAGCCGTTCATCAATTGAGAAAAATCTGTCAAATGAATAAAAGAAAGTCAGCACAATATTTGCTAAATGCAGTGGTACCCACAACTAATCCCAACAAAAGAACAAGTTTTGTATTATTTTTTTGTGGCGAAAAGCACTCAGTTAGAGAAGAGGGAAACCTATAATCATATGTAAGCTCTTCCCACTGTTTAATGTCCCTCTTTGCAAATATTATAATATGCTCGTCGCCATTAACACTTATTACTCTTGAATAGCAATTTGGCTGCATACAAACAAAATTTATACAGGTAAACAACTAAAATAAAGCTGCATGAGTTCTTCAGTAAATAAGCAAGTTGAAACGCGGTATTTCCAAACTAATGTCAACAGCATAGTAGTCAATTCCATATAGTGGCGCAAAGCAGCTATACATCAGGCAGCAAGATCACTGGTATTTTTACGTCAAGGTACACATTACATCATTTACACTACACGTGTAGATATGCTGAGAAAAAAACATAAAAGTAAAGATATTCATAAAGGATGGATGAAGCCATTAAATCTGATGCTTGCGAAATCATACCCAATTTAATAAAAAAAATTAAAGGGTGGAGCTCAGAAAAACAGGAGAGCACAGAACCAAAAACAAACATTTTCATACTCAGAGGATAAAGAACAGAGGGTAAAAAACATTGTAAAAGTCAGGGGTCAACCACAACAATGAAATCTTGAGAGGGAATAGCTGGAAAGTAATGTCTGGTGTCAGAAATCTAGAGAGAGAAAATTGGATCCTCATCAGTGAATTGGGCTGCAGTTCCTTGCTGAATGGTCAATGCAAGAAAGTTTGGAGTAGGTTCCAGAAATGGAGACAAGATGCCAATGTTGTCCCCACAAAACAGCACCAAACAACACCATTTGGTGGCAAGAAAACTGAGAATACGGTTTTATAGCACACAATTAACTACTATGGCCAACAGTAGAACGGTGGTTGTAAACTAGCATATACCAGTATTAACCAAAGCAAGAATATACTTTCATGTAAAAGAGAAACTATGCAGGTTAAAGCCTTTGAAGGTCTTATGAAACTGTTCCACAATCAATCCAAACCACATTATCAAAAGTCATTTAACAATGCTATAAATATGTCAAAAAATACGCATATTTTAAGAATCTCAAGCAAACAAACCCCATACTAAAAATTAGAAACTCCTGCAGGCTCCAGTCTTCAAATAGTAAGATAAAAAGGGATACATTAAGCGAATTTTATACATCAAAATAAGAAAGTGTATTAGAATGGCAATGATTAACAAGCAACACATGAAATCATGAAAAATATCAAATTAAATTAGAAAGAACATACCGCACAAGAATGGTTTATTAAATGAGCAATGCTTCCTGCTCTAGTAGCATCAATGACTCGTTCATCATCAATCCGAAACATATATGTTCCAGCACCCTGCATAAGGGAAAGAAGAACGGCTTACTACATCCTTTATAAGAACCTACATAACAATCCAGAAGGTGCAGACTGATACTATATTTTTTATAGCAGAAGGTGCAATAGTTGAAACATTCTTGCTCATGTTGACAATCAAAGGTTCTAAGATCCACTGTCCATTTTAGTTGAAGATTTTAGAGCTATCAGAATTATGTTCCCTTTCATCAGAAGCATTTATTAGCTTGAAATTAAAATTAATATAAGCTATTAATGAATTGCATATAAAGTGCTTGAAATTGATGTACTAAAATTGTGTTCCCTGCCATACAAGCTCATTCGATAATTCAGAATACTTACCACCAATGAATTGTATATAAAGTGTTCTCTCCGGTCAGCTATAGGTGGTCTAACAAGTTCACCAGTGTATTCAATCACCTGAATAAATAAAGTCAAGATGTAAACCCTTAAATGTATAAATGCTATAACAATAGATAATGCAAATGGAAAATATTCCCCTTACCATGTCTCCACCTTTATGTGGATGCTTTGCAAAGATGCCAAATCCATGAATTCTTGATTTCCCTTGAAAAAATCAAACATTTAATTTAATGTAACTCAGGGTCACTCCATAGTTAAATCTCAAACCACAACCCTGATAAGATATAGTGCACTATGCAAAAGAGTAGACAATTCCCCTTTCCCCGACTATTTTCAAAATATATATTGACAGAACTATTCCTACCAAATGCAAGCCGCTTCCGAAAGGTTTCCCTCATGTACTCATATTTTTCAGAGATAGAAAGTATGTTGTTAGATGTGTCAATCAGAGATGTTCTTAGCCTTTGTTGGCTACAAAAAAATTTGGAGCAGACTCCTCTGCCAGAAGGCTCTGGATCATTTAATGATCCATGCTGGCAGTATCCACCTACTAAGTAAGGCTGATTCTCCACGAACAACCGTTTCAATGATGCAGCTGCAAGTGCTTCAGGTTCCTTTCGACCTCTCCTGCCAAAGTAGTCATATGGTTCTGCCAAGAATAAAGACAAACATTATTTAATAAAATTATCTTTAAAATATTGTAACAGAGCTAAAACGTAATACCCATCAAGTGGAAAAGGTGACTCGTTATGCATATCCATAACCAATCCAAGACATTATCACTTTTGATGTTTTCAGTGGCTCAAACACATTTTTGTACCAAAAAGATGACTAGATAGATTACAGGTGGCGAGCATTTTGAAACTATAATCCTGATTCTTAGGAGATGTGAAATTGTTTTGACATATCATAACATCCTCCAAATAAAAAATAATGGGCTAGAGGGTCTTTCAGCCTGTGTGTATCTTAGGCCCTTCTCTTAGGGTCAATGTTCCAAACTCTAACCATTAGCACTGTTGAGATCATTGCATCCGAGGTATTATCCACTATGACATTAGTTTTGAACCTCGCAACTTTGTGTTTAAAAGAAGAATATTTATAAAATCACCCTTAGCCTCAATTCTTAAATGATGTGGAATCATTTGGATGCAATGGAAACAATGCAATTACGTTAACCTTATATAAGTATCTTCTTGGCCTCTAGCCAAGCATCAGAATAATTAATGCAAAAACATCCTTAACCAAAAGATATAATTCAAACCTAAACCAACCCAAAAACAGGGTATACCAAGCTCGACAACTAAGAACTTTAGCAAGAGATGCAATAGTATTTACTTGTACAGTAGCAAAACAACGCGTTCTATAAATTGAGAAATGATTGATTTTGAGATTGCATGTATTCATCAGCTGATTTTGCCAGACTCGATAAATGGGTGACTTGGAATTGATCTTTAAAAATTACACTGTCCTAGGGCATTTTATACATCAGCTTGGCTACTCTGCCACGCTGCCCTAGCACACAACTATTTCCCTTTCCAGATGGATCCAAAAACTGTTTAATAAACAGTCAATTGCAGACCCAATTAAATCAAAAGAAAACCAATTTCAAGCAACGTGATTTGAGTATGCCTGCCACTAGTCCAGTATGAATCAAAGTATGCGATATGCTAATCACCACAGTTTATGTTAAATTGGAAATAAGTGGAACTTGGCTAAAGATTGTATACTCCAAAATGATGATCATGAACAAGTATTTATATAAAATAAACAAAGTAACAAGGCAACAAGGCAACAGCTAATTAATTAAAGATCATCAAACATAATTTCTATTTTTTTTTCTCTTGGTTGCTAGTGGTTAAGCTAGCAAATAATATGAAAGAGATAATTTGGTTTAGTGAAACAAGTGTCAAAAGTCATACCACTTCGAGCACAACCAGATGGATTGGGCGGTGGTTCATAGTCTGAACATAGACCAGCTACTCGAACTATACGATCATCAGCAACAGAATGTTCATTGGACGGTTGCCTATGTTTCTTGCAGAAAGAAAGTAAGCGTATGCACTGATCTTCATCATCATCAACAGAAAGCAGATACAGCCTATCCTCATTTTCAAGCTATAAATAAAATAGCAAAAATAAATAAATGGGCAATGACATATTTTTGAATAATAAATGTGTCAAGTTGGGAGATAAATACCTCAACACAGAGACCAGCAGCACGTGCACAGAGTGGATGATATGCTACTCGACAAGAACTATTTGAACACTGCAGAATTAATATTGGAAAAAATGCAATCAAAATTTAAAACCAAAACAGAAATCTCTTACTGTAACAAATGCTAGTTAAGAAGCTGAACATACATGCATAAACACACGTAGAGTGTGCATCAAGTGAGAGTAAGACAAGCTAATATTGACCCCTATAATTGATGTTAAAGAATAATTGTACTTGTAATCTTGGCCATTTTTATATATTTGTAGTAGATACTAGAGCTCAAACCTATTATACTCCCCAAAACAATAATTTCAAAAATTAACACTGAAATTCATACATGCTTTTATTGTCATTTTAGGTATAAGGGTGCTAATTGGTCATTTGATGTGTTAAGAAGTTGACTTATAAGCCGGAAATATTAAGGTGAGGTTTGCAATTCTCACTTATAAATTGGCTCACTATAGTCATTTTATATATTTGGAGTAGCTACTAGAGCTCAAACCTATTACGTTTCCCAACACAATAATTTCAAAAATTAACACTGAAATTCATACATGCTTTTATTGTCACTTTAGGTATAAGGGTGCAAGTTGATCGTTTGATGTGGATTAGGAAACAGATTTGTTAATCTTTATATCAAGAGTATCCTACCTATTGACCAAGAAAATTCTAGCTTAAGCTACTCTTTAATTTAAAAATTAGACGACTTACTTGGATGCAGGCACCATAAGATACACCACATATGCTGCATAGCAACTTCCAGCGGTCCTGTTCAGATACAGAATTAAAAGGAAAGCATATAGAAATGCAGTTTGTAGTTATAACACTTAATGATAAAATCATTGACACGAGAATTTTGGTAAAAAAGAAAAACTAAGTTTGTAGCCAAAAACTTCAAGACAAAAGCTAAACAAAAGAAAATAGAAAGAAATTAGAATAATTAGAAATGAAAACCTACCTTACTGATTCTACTCAAACCATCAATAGGCTCCATTCTCTTGACATCAGCTAAACAAGTTTCTGGTAAAAATGTCAACACTTAGAAATCATATCCAAATTAAGGAGTAAAAAAGAATAATAAAGTCATACAGAAACAAACCAGGTATCCACATGGCACAAGCCAAATGAGCCCACCGGCCATCTGTAGTAGGCTTCATTGCTCCACCTAGAACAAACTCCATTAGATACCAAAGACATACAGTTCTACTTATAATTCAGTGATATATTAAAAGATTCCAGCATACCTATGAGTGGACATAAGCAGCAAGGTGGAGGCGGAGCTCCTGAACGACATAAATTGCATAACCATAGCACCCCATTAACAGGTTCTAGTTCTCCATAACATCTAGCATGGACCTAAATGAATATCATAACTTTTGGTTCAAAAACAATAAATGGATGGAGTAGTACAGCTCTAATGATACATACAGCGGTACCACAATGAAGGGCCTTGAATAAAAAAGTTACATAGCCATACCATCATTCTGCATTTGTCACACTGCAGAAACAGATTGTTCTCATACTCCTACAAGATAAATCACTCCCATTTAGCAAGCAAAACATGAGGTAACGAGGTAAAATTATACGCAAACAAACAGCATAGGTCATAACATTTCTACTTTGTCAGAATGAATTTATATCTTGGAGAAAGGAGAAATACAAATTGAACAAAAGAGCATGCAATCATAAAAAACACAAGCAGGAGCTCTAAAGGATTGAAGAGGAAAACAAAAACCCTACCTCGTCCATGTGGCACACATTGCAAGGGAATAACATTTCCATTTCCTTAGAATGGATTAAAACCACAGGAGAAGGGAGAAACAAGAGACAAATTGCAACTAAAAGAGCATCCAGGTGTCTAAAACAACAGGCAGGAGCTCTAGAGAATTGAAAAGAAAAATGAAACTCTACCTCATCCATGTGGCACACGTTGCACTTATCGAGGTCAAACCAGTTAATATGAACTTGTCTATAACCAAGAGGCAAGTTATTATGTCTTTGGGAACCTAACTTGCAAGATGAATTCCTTGAAGAGATTTTGGATTTAGACAATCCCTGAAAATAACAACACTTCTTTCAGTAAAAAGAAAACATCAGGTACACAACTTGAAAAGTATATGTACTCTAGCAAAAACGCTGGGTTGGCTCGAGAACTTGAATATAGCATAATGAGAGAGATGAAACTAAGCAATAATCATGTGCAGCCAGTAAAAAAGAACATTAGAGAAAAGAGAAGCCCATGACTAGATCGCGCAAAGCATGCAAAAGTGACAACTTGGTACAGCAACAACCATGTTCTATCCTACTATATGAATTGATAACACCGTTCAGCTATATCAAAAACAAAACACTTTACAGCTTACTATGTCTTACGTGCAATAAATTATAATATTTTCAGGATAATTCTATTAGTTTCCAAATTATTGACTTTATGCTCCATATCAAAAATAAAAGAACTAACTTACAATTAAAGAACATACCTGTATAAGTTTAAGCACCTTAGGATTGGAGAAACCAAACATATCAGACCCAGATGCGTAGCCCTTTTCTACCCCACCTTCAGCAAGACTGCTATCAGAAGCATTCTTTTCCATTTCTTTTATCTTTTTGAATATCTCGTTCCAACAAACAGATGGAGTATTACCGTTGAACTGGAGAAAGCATTCATCATAACATGATTAACACTAAACATTGGCATTAGAAATTATCATATAGTATCTTTTGCAAGACAAGGAGAAACTAGGTCAACAAAGTAGGGGAAGTTTGTTAAGTAATTTAACAACTAACAAATAAACATATAAATCCTGCTATTAAGCAGGCAAACAGCATGCCACCATGGATCTTAATTTCTGTCATCAGAAACAAAAAATTACAAAATTTTTAAAAGAAAAGGGCTGGCATGTGTCAGAGATGGTGAAATCAATATATTTAAAGGGGATATATACCCCATAAAATAAATATAGAATCATAAACATTACATGATTTACAATCAAACTATCTGAGAAACAAATGTCTACATTAGAAAATAATTTCTTATAAAGCAAAAGCAAATCAACTCTTATACTAAAAACCAACCTGCTCGCCACCATCAACTGTCACTCTAAATAGAGGACGAACTTTGGACTCTGGATCTCTCAACACCTCCATCTTATAAGAAGCAAAAACTTCTGGGTCTAAACAACAAAAAAAGCAGATCATGGAAGGTAAAAAAACTATAAAATCAGAACTACAAGAATTAAGATACTAAATATGAAGAATATGGCATGTTTGACTGAAATTTTAAAATAACAACCAAAAGAATATGACAATTCAACATCCCAAACAACTGCGATAATAAATGTTTCACCAGTAACTGAAGTAAACTTCCTCACTGCTGTGTACCCTTCAGGCCAGATAAACCTTCCGTCTCTGAATGCAGAATCTTGAACTATTTTTCCTGAATATAAACAAAGAAGTTTTTAACATCCCTTTGGTTGCACTGACCATTCGGCAACTGCCAAAATGCCAATAATCTAGAAGTAAAAGGGAAGAGCACAAAAAAGAAGCCACTCTCTTTGCCTATATAAAATTAAAAAATATGCATGCAGTAAATCCAGAGATCATCTTTCAGTCATTGCATTATTAGAGACCAAGGTAAATTTTGTTAGCACACTGTACAGTGTAACTTGTTCACCCTTGAATATAACAATATTAAGGAATATAAATTTGATCCAATGTTAGCATAAAAGTCTGGACACCGCCAATAAGCAAGAAGATGCCACACAATTGGAGTAGCTAAAACATCTCACTATCGAAAACAAATGAAAAGATTTTAAATACATGGCATCACAAGATTGATTGTTAGATTAAAATTGTCTCAATGATGCATATCAACTAATCAAATTATATCCAGGTACAAAAGAGTTCTCAAAGGTCAAGCCTTTTGTTTGGAAAAGGGTACTTAGAGCATATCTCCAATGGAAGCTGCTTACAATAGTTCCTCATGAATAAAAGCATTATATTTTAGTGTGGGTTCTATACATGAATTGCTTAAAATTAAACGAGTTGCTTAGAAATTGAAGAAAGTTGCTTCGTAAGAAACTCTCAACACTTTATAAGCAACTCTAATATCAAGCAACTAATGTGTGGAACTCGCATTAAAATAATATTTTTGTTTATAAGCAACTAGTTGCTCTTAACCTTTTTAAAATAAAAAGTCTTGCAGCTGGTGCAAGAGTCTCCTCGTATCTGTGTTAGCACTTGTAGCAGAGGGTCCTCTGCAAGTTTTGACATACTATCAGGTTGTTTTTCATTATACAGTGAAGAGCTTTGGGTATAGTGTATTTGATTGGAGTATAATATTTGAATCTAAGTGTGTCTATACCCAAAACATGTTATGAAATAAGAATTGGGACCTTATTTACTATTTGCATTCAGATCATAGCTGTTTTCAAGCAACTAGTTACTTTATACATGCAAAATGATAACGACAAGAATCACAGCATTTTAGAAATGTTGCCTCTTCTAATATGTAAAGAAAAAAGTCAAGTCCTCGTAATCATTTTTTTCTATCCAGTACTAACTAAAATAACCAAGCTATTTATGTATCCAAGGAAGTACTTCCAAATCCATAATTTATCCTATGAAAGGAAGATTACCGAGTTGAAGAGAGTAAACAGTAAAAGGTTGTGTTTTGATGGTTGACTTGGAAATCACTAAGGAAAATTGGAAACATGACTATATTGCACGATTAATAAAATAAGGATTCAATCAAGTAAAAAGCGTTTGACATGGAGAAACTCTTGGGAATATATAAATATTTAAACAATGGTAATCAAGAAAAGTTACCAAGGCTTAGAATTTGGAGGTCTTCTAATTCGTAAGGAAAAGTTTCAACAGTTTCCTTAGCCAATAAAGTCCTCTCGCCTTGTAAACAATCATCGCCTGAATCTGTACATCCTCCTTCCTCTCTGCTTACATTGTTACAATTATCAGCTGCACATCTTTTCTGTAACTCTAGCATTTCCAAAGGAAGCTTCTGTTCACTCAAATATCTGTTTGAGAAAAATAATTGCAAAACCAACAAATTTGAGCAACCATGTTTAACTTCAAATACCAATGCCTAGAGAGATTAGAAAATACATTACACAGAATAAAGGCTTAGCTCATTAATTTTAATTAGCAAATTATGTATGAGCACAATTCCTTATTCGGCAACTAAAGCACACACATAATATAGTGAACTTCAAGGAATTTAAGATTGCATATCAAGAAGAAAAAAAAAACTGAAAACTTCAAATCATTGGAAGGTGATTACAAAAAAAAAAAAGTTTATCAAATTTGCTTCATCAGTTTAATATAAAATCTTCATATTCCTCAATGCAAATATAGTAAACACTCAATCACATTAGATAAATCATAGTAAGCTGAAACAGCAAAACATTAATTTTGCCTAATAAAAAGGGAAAATAATTCTATGGTTCACAACTTTTGATGTTCTATTTAACAAATATGATAACAGATAAAGAAAAAAGAAAAGGCAAGATTAACATTACCTTTTTGCCTCTTCTAAACCTTCAATAAAACTATGTTTCTTGCATTTTGAGTGTAGATCGGTAAGAAGTCCACTGAGAAATGATTTCACCTGTTGCAGTCTAACCCTAGAGAAGAGGAAGAATATACAACAGAGATACACATCTTAAAAGGAGGAAAAGATCACACAGTATAGAAATAAAAGTCTCCAGGTAAACATTGAAAACCATATTATCCTTAATTTTCACAGAATATCAAACCTTGCAAAGTCATGGGTGCCAAAAAATTGGACAGGAACTGATCTTCCTCCCAAACTCATCTTTAAACCTTTACAGTTGCTAGCAAGTGATTCCTCCAAAACAACAGCCGGCCACATTGCATGACCTGCAACAAAATAATAAAAAGACACGAGCATAGATGTTAAAAATTTAACAAGACCTAATAGTGACTAGAAATGCCAATAATAAAGAAATAAGGTAAATTGAAGTAGGCATGGTTTGATCTCCTGAAAATAGTGTTTACAAGAAGGATGCAAAACAGTGATAAGATTAAAATTTTTTATATTCTGCTTTCTTCTATAACGTGAGTTTTGTTTTAACGTGAGCTTGGTTTTAACGTGGAGGAGGATAGACAGCCTGTCAGCCTCCTTCAGTATGATGCCAGAAACAGGTTAATAATTGACCATATTAAGCTCAATTTTACTGCTTGAACCAGAGAACCGTGGGATAGATTGAATACCTATCTACTTCAGTAAGATACCAGATACAAATTAATGATTTACCATATCAAATTTAAAAAGTACAAATACCAAATCAATGCAGCAACAGTAATATTTAAAGTGATGCACTAAAATTCTAAAAGATAGGACGTCAATTTAAATAAAATTTTCCACACAGAGCCACGCAAACAGAAAAAAACAAGATTGAGCACAGACCTGTTAGCTTAGCCCATATGATATCCCCAGGCTCAAAGTCTTGACAATCATCCAAACTTGCAGCCATGGCAAGCATCTCTTCAACATCATAATCGGAGACATTGTTCTCACGAACTTTGGCAAGATTCAATTTTAAATGTTTCACCTCATCACGGGAAACATGGAATCTAATATTCTCATTTGAAAGAATTAAATTTTCCTCATCTCCATCATCATACTTGACCTGCACATAATTATTAATGAAAGGATGAAATTTCAAACAAGTCCAATGATGTCAAATACATAGATCAAAGATGCACCAAAATTTTCACTCAAAGCTATCCATATCATTCAAGTAATAATTTAGATAATTAAGGGACATACATGATGTATCTTAGTTTCCTTGTCATAACCTCTGACATAGCCAGTGTACGCTTTCAAATCCATGGGCCAAAAAACCTGCAGACAACAAGGTACAACATCAAACACCGTAATTACATGAACAAACTCAATGGAACGAACATGCAATGTAAAGGTTACAAAACATAACCTTGCATCTTAATCCAACAAACACCTCAGGATCAGCATTATCAAAACTCAACCTGCAGCAAACGCAATTAACAATCATGTAAAGCTTCCTTCTACCATAATCACAAACACACAAAAACAAAACATCACAACCTATCCACAGAACTAAGCATTCAACTTCCCCCCTGCATACCAACTAAATCACAACCTTATGAAACTCTAATTCCTTCCGTACAAACAAGCACTGCATTTGAAAATAAATAATAAAGCAAAAATAAAGAACCCAGAATGTTTCTTTCCCGCAAGCAAGATCTAACGATTATGATTTTCCCTACCCACAACAAAACACGAAACAGAAATTCAAGTAAAAGCTCAAATTCCCGGAACATCTATTTGGACCAAGGTCTAAACCAGAAATACCTTCTCAACTTACAGAATTCCTAAGCAGACCCTCGAGGAACATTCCCTCAATTAATATTTCACCCTCCCAACAACAACACCAGAAGCTGAAATTCAAGCAAAAGCTCAAATCCACCGAGTTTGTATTTCTAAAGTCCAAACAGCAATACTTTACTTTTACTTAAAACCCAGAAAACTCCAGAGCAGACCCAAGAACACCCAATTTCCACAAGAACAACATTTTATCTCGCAATGCACCCAACAGAGAGTAAGAAGAAGTAAATTACCCGACCCATTTTTTCACAGGGCGAGAATCAGGCGACATTTTAGGCAAATTCTCCAAGGAACCACACTTAACATTCCCAGCAGCACCAGAATTCCCAAATTGGTTTCGGCATTCCCTCAATCGAGGTCCGTCAGCATCCCCAATCGCAGTGTTCAAATCCACACCCAGCCTCTCCAACTCAGTGCTCCCAATTTTCCTCTTCTTCAGCAACCTTGTCTCATCTTCATTCTCGTCCGCATTCACCTTGCCCTCGGTTTTGCACAGCGCCGTGGAAGGGGAATGCCTCTTGCGGCGGCGCGAGTAGACGAAGAGCAAGGGAGGCTTGGAAGAAGGAGGGTGGGAGGAGGAGGATGAGGACGACATGGTTTTCTTGTGGTCGTGGTTGGTGAAATGATGATGCGCGGCGAGAGTGGTGAGTTTTCGAGCCTTTACCTTCTTGGACATGACGTTGGAAGAGCCGCTGGCCGTGACGCGGCAGGGCGACGTGGCAGAGTAGAGATGGTCGAGGGGAAGGTAGCGGATGGGCGTGCCACGCGTTGTGTGGACGTCGATGGTGGCGTCGTCGTCGGCACCTCCTCCTTCCTGGAACGCCGCTGCCATGTGGAAGGATATGGAAATGGAAAGAAGAGCTTGGCTAGGGTTTTGGCGATAGAATGAAAAAAGAGAGAGAATTAGAAAGTGTTGTGTTGTGTGTGTTTGATTTGGAGGGAGAGGGTTATTGCCCAAATTATTCTGTTTCCCGCCGTGTCGAAACACACACTCACTTCTCACTCTCTCTCTCGTCAGAGTGAGATTGAGAGAGAGAGACAGCTCTTTCCGCACACAACAACGATAAAAGGTTAAAGAAAAGGAATCTATTATCAAATAATAATCACTGCAAGATTATATCTGAAATCTCCTACACACTATCTTCGCCATCGTTTCCACCAGCAAGTCTTCTTCTTCTCTCCTCGGTTTGTGTGAATTCAATTCCTGCCTCGATATTTTTTTATTGTGTTAAATTAAATTGATCCAAAATTTAAAAAGAAACTAATTTACATTTTCATTTAAAAATTAAAAAAGTAAAAATATATTTAACCAAAAATATATAAATAAAAAATAGTTTATTTGGTAAAGCTGTTTTTTCCTAAATAAAGGGACTTCTTTGTTTTAGGATATTATTGATAATTAATATGTGTCATGGAACTTTTACCATTTTAGTGGAATTTTTTTTTCTCCCTGATTATTTTTTTCTCATCTCGTACGGGGACCCAAAACAGACGCTTGTTGGTAATTATGTTCTTAACTTGAATTTAAATATAACTAATTAGTATATACATTAATTAAAAAAGTAGTTAATATTATTAATCAAATTTTTAAGAAAAGCAAACTATCCTTTATTAAAAACTAATAAAAAAATCATTAGAAATAGAATACCAAATATTTCAAGTATGCGTTCGGATAATATCTTTAAATAAAATAAAATTCGTGTTTTTACAACTAGAATATAAAACTAGTAAAAATTTGTTAAATAATATGAAATTTGTTAAGATTTGTTAAACGGGATGGAAATCGTTAAGACTTGATTATATACAGTTTGTTTAATAACATAATGCATGAGAGTTTTTCTTGATTTATATTTTAATGCTGAGATTGTAAATTGTCTGTGGTTTCGGTATTTTTAATTAATATTTTGTACTGGAAGTAGGTTTTTATTGTCATCCTTGTTTATCTGTCCTCCATGCCTGAGGTAAGGTTCCGTTTTTATTACATAAAATAGGCTTTGATTATTTGTGTACTTTTACATGGAGATGGATGAAATGCCTATTTTATTTTTTATTATTTTTTTATTTTTTTACTTAATGTTTATCTTACTCGTTGGACTTTAAATATTGCATTTGTTTTATCAATTTAACATTACACTTCAAAAATATCATTGTGATGATAACATGTTCATTAAATTTTTTATTATTGTTGGTTTTTTTCTATATTTTATAATATATTATTTTATTTAACATTTTTGTAAATAAATTTATATTAAACATTATTATTATTGATATCAAATTAAATATTATTTACTCAAGAATAAATCTATCATTTGATATCAAATTAAATATTATTAAAATAAGAACAAAATAAAAAACATGGATCACGATATTATAAAAATAAAATTATATCTATTATTAAAAAATCTAAATAATTTTATACTAAATTATATTTATTGTTATTTAGTAATAAAAGACAAATAAAACATTTTTTTGACAATGACTTTACTCACGAAAAACGTAAAAAACTTTGAATTGCGTATGTTTTTTAAATATTGTTCATTTCTTAAATTAATTTTATTACAAAATTTATTAAATATTTAATTTATTTTAATATAATTTAATATATTATTATTTTAATAATTATTATGAAAATTATAATAGTAATAATAAAATTAAAAATAAATATTATAATAATAATGTAAAATTTTATTTAATATAGTGTAAAATATTAAAATTAATTAATTATTTTTTAAATTTAAATTAAAAGTAAAATTTTAAAAATACGTTAAAAAGTTAATATATTCAACGAAAACATTTAAACTTTTAAAGAAAATCATTTAAGGTTTTAAAAACCTTAAATAGTTTTTCAATTTCCGACCACCAAATTGTAAAATACTTTTTTTAAAAATTTTTGAAATAAAAAAATTAGAATTTAATTTCTCAAATCGAACTTTAAACTTTTATAAAATCGTACTAAATATTAGCTACAATGTTATCTACATAAATTAAAAATAAAACTATGTTATTTAAGAAAAAATAACTCATTTCTAACAATTTTCTCAATTGCGTAACAATAAGATAGTGAAAGAATAAACAAGAAATATTTTCCTCGTAAAAAAAAACACATATATAACATAAAATCACAGTTCATTTTTTACCTTCAAATCAATAAATAAACAAACATACAACAACTTAAAAAAAATATAAATTTTAATCGGTGACACAACACTAACCAAATTATATTTTCAATCCACACATTTAATCCAAGAAATTTTTTTTTTTTTCCTAACTCTTTGATAAAACAGTATCATCCATAATACAATTAGACGCATTTTTATTATCATTAACCATATGAAAAATCACATTAAATTACAAAAAAAGCAAACAAAAATGGAATGAATACCTATCCAAACTTAGCTACCATAAAAAAAAAAAATTATTTAGTCAAAATAAAAATTTTATATATACAAATGTCATAATATTGTGGTCATTCTAGACATGATCATATTTATTAAAAAGAAACCAAACACTTGTTACATTCCTACCAACAATTCGAGTGACACCTAAATACATTTTTATTATTATAATTAATTAACTATGTCAATGTAATTACCATTATAATCAATCACAAATTATTATTACTACTTAATTTGTTTGAGTTTTTTTATTTACCTTTATCACTCTCACTGTTATTTTGATATCACCGTTATTATTGTCTTTCATTAATTTTGTCATAATTATTATGACTATTATTCCTAATACCACAATTAATTAGGTCAGGTAATAAAAAACAAAACATATTTACTTTTATTCATGTTTAGGACTTGTGAATACCCTTATTCAATAGTATCAAATCAGGTTCGTAAGGTTTGTTTAAATAATACCTAACAAACATTGACTAAATAAACATAACTTAGTATTTTAAAATACACTAAGAGGTAGAACGTTTCACATGTCACACTGTACCAGTCATGTGTGTTTGATTTAATTACGAAGGTAAATGATTATATTATATAATTTTAATTTTTAAATAATTATAGTAAAAAATTACGCTCACCATATTAATTAGTCGTGACTTGTCTCTAAATGCTTGAATTAATGATTTAAAGATCGAACATTCATTTAATGATGTTATGACGAACACAGAAACATGATACTAAAAAAAATGTAATTATTCGTCTGGTTTTATTTTTGTAAAAGAAAATTATTATATTTATTTATTTTTTTAACAAAATTTTAATTGCGTCTTAAATTTTGTAAAAATGTGTCGATTAGATTACTTGAAAAAAATTACAATTGCTAATATTGGTAAATCAATTGTAAATATGTGATTGTTTTAATTTATTTATGTAAAAAATTTTGTTACCCCCACAGTATTAATCTTATGTAGAATGATAATATCACATGTTAGTGCTATTAATAATGTCAAGTCACAAGACAATAATAATGTTACGTGTTAGTCTTGCTATCAAGTGGTATGTATAATAATGTTACATTTAGACTTTGACCTAAATTTAGTCTTATGTATGTTTCTTTAGTTCAATTTAGTTTTTTTTTTTAAATTAAACAATATTATCTCTCTAAATTCAAACTAAATTTGTTATTTATATAAAGGGTTATATTTATAATTTTACTAAAAATGTCTTTTTAACATATTATATTAAAATTTATAAATGTTACACTAATATTTATATTAAAATTTAGTGGTAAAAGTCATTATTAATAAAAACATGAGTGTAATATAAGAAAAAATCAATTTTACTAAAAAGACCATCAATATAACATGTATACAAATAATAAATATAATTTCAATTTAGAAAAGAATAATATTATTTTATTTCAAAACAAATTGAATTATATATATATATATATAATAAATTGAATTTGATAATATTGATAGTATTGTTTAGTTATATAAAATTCATGTAACATGTTATTAACATTGCTATTATTTCTTTAAATAATAGATATAATTTTAGATATTTTTTAAAAAGTTATGACACGATAAAAAAAATTGAAGACGAAAATTAACTTGAAACTTAGTTGACCAAAATATATTACATAATAGTAATAAATATAATAGCACGACTATTCCTATGTCCAAGATTGGTTTGGTAGTTATTTCGGCGAGGTATGGAGGTTTCTTAAAACATTCCAAGATGCTTCGAAAATCGACGATTATTGATGACTGGACGGACATTCAAGACTGAGCAGACTGGTTGGATGTCGGACGATTACCTTGTTGTTTCATACTCCAAGTTGTTTGTTCTCCTTCCCTCTTTCCAAGCCGGACGAGCGGGTATCTGTCAAAGGTACTTCGACGTTCAAGTCAGAAAAAATGACCAAACGATTATTACTATAAGTGATGCATGTGGTGTGCATAATGTGCAACCTCTCTTAAAGTCATACCTGAGACCTTTATTTATACTAGTTGTAATGAGTTTTTACCTTTCTTAGGCCTAATGACGACTCAACTATGCCTCAACCTTTATTAGGAGCCTTAATGAACTATTATAGTTTATAATCTAACCATGTGATTGACTGCTTTGATGGATGGTCGGCCTGGGTGGTCGGTCTGATGGATGTCCTAGATGGTCGGCCTGGGAAGAGTCGTTCGACCTAGGTGGTCGGTCGTCCTGAGAGAACCGTTCGGTTTAAGGAGATGGGAGGACTGTACGGTCTGACGGATGGTCGATCTGGGTGTTTAGTCGGCCTTGAGTGGTCAGTCGGTTTGAGAATCGTTCGATTCATGGAGCTGGGAGGGTTGTACGGTCATAAGCCCCCCAAGTCCGAGTATGATTTTATTATGCGAAGGGGTTATGTTCAAGGCCTTCCTGATAGGGACGAGCTCTACTTTGTTCATTGATAAAATGATTGGCCGGAAGTTTGGAAGGGGTCGTACTTTCGCCAACCGAGTTAAATAGGCTACTGATACTGCTTAAGTAACAAGTCATGAAGGTTTGCAAAATGTTTTAGTGGGGTTTGAAGGTCCCGTAAAACATTCAAAGATGTCTCGAAGACTGGACTATTCTTGATGATTGGTCGAACATAGAAAACTAAGCGGGTTGGTTGGATGCGAGACAGTTACCTTTCTGTCTCATACTCCAAGTTGTTTGTTCTCCTTCTCTCTTCTCCAAGTCAGGCGGGCGGGTACTTGTCAAAGACATTTAGACTCTTAAGTCAGTAAAAATGACCAAACGATTATTACTATAATTGATGCATATGGTGTGCATAATGTGCAAGCTCTCCTGAAGTCATACCTATGACCTTTGTTTATACTAGTTATAATGACTTTTACCTTTCTTAGGCCCAATGACGGCCCAACCACGCCTTAACCTCCATTAGGGGCCTTAATGAGCTATTATCGTTTATAATCTAACCACGTGGCTGGCCAGTCTGATGGATGGTCAACCTGGGCGGTCGGTTTAATGGATGTCCTAGATGGTCGCCTTGGGTGGTCGGTCGGCCTGAGAGAACCGTTCAATTCAAGGAGCTAGGAGGATCGCACGGTCTGACGGGTGGTCGGCCTCGATGTTTGGTCGGCCTTGAGTGGTTGGTCGGCCTTGAGTGGTCGGTGGTCTGAGAACCGTTCAGTTCATGAAGTTGGGAGGGTTGTACGGTACATAAGCCCCCCGAGCCTGAGTATGATTTTATTATACGAAGGGGTTGTATTTTAAGGCCTTCCTGATACGAACAAGCTCTCCTTTGTTCGTTGATAATATGATTGGCAGGAAGTTTGGAAGGGGTTGTGCTTTCGTCGATCGAGCTGGATAGGCTACCGATCCTGCTTAAGTGACAAGTCATGAAGGTATGTGATCGCCAACTTCGGTGTTGTCGACTGGGATTCCTTTAAGGACGAGCCGTAGAGGCTGAACGCTCGAGGCCAAAGTTGACTGAGGGTTGTGGCCTAGGAGGATGAGAAGTTGAGGGCCTTTGGAGGCCACACGGTTAAGGGTCTTTGGAGGCCGAATGGTTGAGGAGATGATGTATATTTGGAGCAGGCATTGGAAGGAGGAGATGTTACTCAATAGTTAGTACTATATTAACTCTGTCTGTAGTTTTGTAGTAGTTAAATTGTATATAAAGATTTAAATTCCATGGTTATTTTGGATGACTATAAACTTTATACTTTATATTTTAGTCTATAACTGTTATATTTTATCACATATGTTATAACTCTTAATATAGTTTTATATTATATTTTTGGGATGTTACAACACAAATTAAATATTTTTAATTCATGGATAATTTAAACTTTTGAGAAATTCACTCGTTTTTTATGTTTAAAAGTCTACCATAGAAATTCCAAAAGAAAACTTAGAAAGATTGTCCAGTTAAAATTTCTTTTTTAATAAGTTTTTTCTTGTCCATGTTTTGAAGAGTTTTTCATGCATTGGTTGGGATTAATATTTGTTTATTTATGATCACAATGATATTTTTAAATATTTAATCAATGACTTTCGTGTACATGTGTGACTTTCTTATGAAACTATTAATTTCTAGAAGTTCAACTTTAAGTCAAAAAATTCTTAACACGTAAGAGTAACTGGTTCAAATTTTATAATATCACAACATAGATGATTTGTTTTGAAAGTGACTTTGTTAATATATCTGATACATGTTTAGAGATTTGTGTTAGGTTGAATGAAAAAATCAGAATAAATAAACTAAGTCAAATTTGTTCATATTTATGTTATTTTATAATTAAATATACAATGTTATGCATAAGAAATGACTAAAAAACCAATTTCAACCAGTTTGATCACTTTATGTGCGGTTGAATTTATAAGTCTGAACAAGCTCGATCATTGGGAAGTTCCTTCGTGAACTCCTATGCTTAAGTTCGAACGAGCTCGGCCATCGGGAGGTTCCTCGTGAACTCCTATGCTTAAGTTTTAATCATTTACATTTCGGTCATTCGGGTTTACAAGTGCTTAGCCATTCGGCCTCACAGGTGTTCGGTCATTCGGCCTCAGTCATTCAGCCATTCGGCTCTACGAGTACTCGGCCATTCTACCTCACATGTATTCAGTCATTCGGCCTTGCAATAAAAGTTCTAAGGAGAACTCCCATCAGTTGTCGCTCGACAATGATTAAAATCACGCTCGTCAATACAACAAATACCTCCTTCCTCAAACTCATAAGTCCTATAGTTAATCATGGCTAAAGCCAAACGATTAACTCATACTTGGGAGTATTATGTATGGTATATAATATCTGAATAGATATCTGATTAAAAATATTGATAAACATAAGATAAAATAATAAAAGGATAATCAATAATATCTAATTAAATATATTTAGCAACTAACCAGATTTTCAGGTAAGTCTCTATATATTTTATTTATATTCAAACTGCTCCTAACTTGAGCCTCAGAGTGCCTTTTGCAGGTACCTCCCCCCCTTTGTCAAAAAGAAGATTGAGCGGCCCAAGCTGAAGGAAGGCGAGCGACTCCTACAGAGGGTGAGCAAGCAGCCCAAACGTAGAAAAAGCGAGTGATCCAGGCTATCCAAACATTAAAAAGCGATAAAACCACGTCAGCCAGACTAGTCTCTCGGTCCCACAAAATATCCACCGAAACAATACAATATTCTCATGTTTAGTCGCTCTGCAAGTAAAAAAAAATAGAATGATACACATTAATTTTTATTTGACACACTTAACAATAACTTTTATAAAATAATTAAAAAAGCTATATTTTTATAATTTTTTAAGAAAGAATAAAATAAAAAATAAAAAAAATAGATTCGAATGAATGTAAAAAATATGTGTGTCAAAATATTATTTTTGGTAAAAAATCAGACATACAAACACTTTTGATCAAATGTTTGCATTTATTTAATTCGTTTAACAAGTCAAGTATTGGCTGTTTAAGAAAGTTTTTTCGAACTTTAAGAAAATAAGTTTTTAAAGTTGATTTATTGTTTTGTTATTTTGATTTATATATAGTATTTATGTCAATATAATGTAATAAATAGTTAATTATAATCTATTAACATTTAAATTGAGATAAATGCATATGTATCAATGAAATATATGATGGTGTAGTTGTGATATACGGCGTAGTGAGCAGTGGAGACAATTGTTTTCAAGGAGATAATAATATGTTGAAATTTCATGCATTAAATTCATGACTTTTGAGGAAATAAACTTTATTCTACTAAAATTGTATTCACACTTAGAAACGAACATTTGTATTTTTTTTTTTGTGTGGAGAAAATTGCATTTGTATATATTTCAGTTCTATATGAAAAATGAAGTTTTATTTTAAAAAGCTTTTGAGAGAGATTTGTAAATGTATATAGTTATTGATTCATGCATGTGTGTGAATTAATTATTTAGTACTACAAAAGATAATATCCTTGAAACCTTAAAAACTCATAAATTTCCGTAGATAGTTAAAGATCTAAGTTATCACGGTAATTTCATTTATTTATTTTCTTCATTAGGTTAGCTTAATCATTGCATTATCTCTTAGGACTTGCTCATGGATCTGGAAGAGAGTAATGGAGAGGATTTGAAGGTAATTTTTTTTATTGTTTATATGAATAGATTTGGAAGTAAGTGAGAGAGAGGATTTGAAAGTAATTTTTGTTGTTGTTTATTTGAATTGGAAGTAAGTGAGACTAGATTTGAAAGTAAAATTTGTGAGAATTAGCGTATGATTTAATTTATATGATAGATTAAAAAAATTTACTTCCAAATTCACTCCCACTTACCTCCAAATCTATTCAAATAAACAACAAAAAATTTATCATCAAATCATCTCAATTACTCTTCCCCAAATCCACCCAAGTGAACAAAGGTTTAATGTTTTCCATTATCAACACTCATTACGAATTCAGATATAATCTTAATCCAATAATAATTGAAAAAGGAGATCCACACCTTGCTAATTCAATAGTTACATAGTTTATGAACACGAGAGAGAAAGATAAATTATAAGTTATTGTCCAATTTTATTTATTTATCGTACTCTGTAATTAATTTTTCTCAATTAACAGATTAAAGTTAATGAATGAAATGTTTATCACGTAATATTTTTTAGTAAACTTGTAACGGCCTTAAAAATATAGGGTTGTTGGGCCTTGAGTGAGGCAGCCAGACCCATAAGACTAAGGTCAACATAGCCTTAGGAGAGGGGAACTTCTCATTCATTCTTATTCATTTCCCAGAAACCGCTCTCTCTATAACTCAACTTTTATATTTTTCTCTGCCTTCTCTCTAACCTTGCTCCACCTTCTCTCTAACCTTGCTCAAATTTCCACCTTTGCATTTTCAATTAGGTGGTTCCCGAAGTCAAGGACTTCCAATCCATCCGATTAGTTTCGCGTCTCTTCGCTGATAAGGTAAATTTCCTATTCTCCACACCCTAGGGTTTTACTCATGCAAAGGTTTTACCTTGCAAGTAGCGTTCTTTTTTATTTTTCCTTATCCTATCAAGCTTTAAATACTGTGCTCTACACCATTTTTGTGGCTTATAGGTTACCTCTATGCGGAGGTACTGTTAGGCATCTCAAGTAAACTGTGTTGTGAGAACCAAAAGGTACGGGGAACTATTTTGTTTGATTGATTAAATTGATTGAATGATGGTACAAGGCGTAAACTTTTCTGTTTTCGTGTCGGGTATATTTTGGTGGGGAAAATGGTGTTAATATATTGGGTAATTGAGAATATAATGATGAATTGGTTCTGATAGTAATCTAAGTGGAAATGAGTGTAATAGGATTCTAGAAAAGTGTATGGAGGATGAATATATGATTATGTGGGTATGTAATTGACTAATATGCGTAAAGAATAATGTCTGAAGGTGGGAGATAATATATGTAATTTGTGTACATGGTGTTTGGTTGCCTTGATTTTTTTATGAACCGGGGTTTTGGAAATATAGGTCATATTAATTGGTTCATGATAGTTGTTCTCTGTTTTGGTCAAGTATAAAATACACTTTATGTGTGTTAAAGTGAGGTTAGAGTAGTAAAACTCGTTAGTATGATGATTTAGTTTCGAAAGGAAAATTTCAAAAACTATTTATGCACGATTGTTGACGAATTCTGTGAAATTTTATGCTTGTTTGATCTTAAAAATTAAGATCATAATTGATATAAATGTTTAAGCCCCTTGCACATGTTTTAGAATTTGATGCAGGAAATGGATATATGATTATGATGTTGCCTTTATAAATTAGCAATAATATTTTAGTGCATACAAGTTGTGGAAAAATGATGCATGGTGTGGAGAGTGGAATTTGGAAAATGGTCCATGCAGTGGCAATTTTTATGCTTAAAATAATTTTTGGTGTTTTATAAGTACTTGAATGGTAGAAATATAATTGGATGTATTCACTGTTTAAGTGTGTGTGCAGGGCATAAAGTTTATTATTGTATGTTGGCTATGATTGCTAAAAAATATATTATATTTTATACATGATATATTATAAAACATGCTAAAATCTTTTTTTTATTCAATTATGATTGAATATAAAATATTATAATGTAATATATGTTAGAAAGTTTAGGATTTTGATATAATATCTTATATTTTACACATGATATATTATACAATATATTATTAATTTTTTTTATTCAGTTAGAATTAAGCATGATATATTATAATATAATATATGTTAAAAAGTTTAACCTTTTATATAATATATTATATTTTATACATGATATATTATACTATGTTAAATTTTTTTTATTTGATTAGGATTAAATATAAAATTTTATATCGTAATATATGTTAGAAAGTTTGTTATTTTAATATAAAATATTATAATATAATATAGATATAAACTTTTCTTTTTGGATTACTCCGTAAACTATATATACACGGTGGGTTATGTTGATACGATGGCAAATTAGTTTCTGTTTTGTCAAGAATTATACATGATATATTACTCTGTTTGATTCTCGTTGCGCCGCTCGCGCTCTAAACCCTAGAGGACGCTATTTCTAGGGTTTATATCTGAACTTGTAATCGGTTTCGGAATTTTTGGATTGCGCGCTGATCGGAGTTGGTAGCGGAGGTTTTTTGATCGAATTTTCGGTTCCATGGATCTTCCCAGTCTCGCTGTTATACTCCAAGCCGCTCTCAGTCCCAATCCAGATGAACGGAAAGCTGCTGAGGAGAGCTTGAATCAGGTGCGACTCCTTCCGATTCTTTAATTTTCTCTCATCAGAGTTTTCATTGCTTTGTATTTACCTGATTCACTTCCGGTTAGTGCTTAAGAAGTACGGATAGTTGTGAAACGTGGTGATTCTTTTAGTGTTTTCTTGGGTAGTCGGTTGTTGATTGAATTTTGGTGTATGGTTGTCAATTGAATCTAGCAGTGCTTTGATTAGATAAATTTAAATTTGACTGTGTTTCTTGATGATCTTTTTCAATCACGAGCTTGTTTATGTTGTGAAAAACATCGGACTTTGTTGTCTGTTGGCATGGGCGTCCCGGTTTGCGGCTGTAATTGAATGTGTCAATGTTGCATTTTGTTGACTTCTTTTAACTTTTATATGCTTGTTGTTGAATTTGCATACAGTTTCAGTATACGCCTCAACATCTGGTGAGACTGTTGCAAATCATTGTTGACAACAACGTTGACATGGGTGTACGACAAGTGGCTAGTATTCATTTCAAGAACTTTATTGTGAAAAATTGGTCTCCTCTTGATGGTATGCATTTTTTATCATTGGTTCGAATTAGATAATGAAGTGGGATGTTTGCTTATCGCATTCTTTATTTTTGTGGGTTGTTTATGTAGAAACGCAGCAGCAGATTTCACAGAGTGATAAAGATGTGGTGAGAGATCGCATTCTGGTCTTTGTAACCCAGGTTCCTCCTCTGTTGAGGTATGTTTGTTCAACTTTGGTGTCTTATATGGTGGCTATTTTTGTATATTTTGGTATGTGTTGTTTTCTTGCTGTCATGTCTCTCTTTACCTTCTGGGCGATGACAACTAATGAGAGTTTAAATTATGTGCCATATTTATTCTCTTTTAAACAACGTTTTGTTTGTGTTTTTTTTTTTCCAATTCTCCGTTGTGTTGACTTGGCCTTCCTTACGTCTAAAGGGTACAACTTGGCGAGTGCCTTAAAACAGTTATACATTGTGATTATCCTGAGCAGTGGCCACGTTTTCTTGATTGGGTGAAGCATAACTTACAGGATCAACAAGTCTATGAGGCATTGTTTGTGCTCCGGATTCTTTCAAGAAAATACGAGTAAGTTTGTGACTTCATGTCTATTATACCTTAACTGGAAGAACCAGGTTGATGTTCTTACCCAGTTCTGTTGGTGATATTTTCTCACTATTTGGTACTTTGTCCGTTATTATTAATAATTGTACTTCCATAACACCTGGAAGTTCCTCTTTGGTTTTCATTTTTTATTGTACGGTTACAGTGCCATTTACACACAAATAGGTTGTACTATGTTGCTTAGATCATTTCGTTGAACTATAAATTTGTTATATATGCATGTGTTGTAGGGATAGAAAAAAGGATTAAATAAGAATGTGGAGAAAGATTCAAACGTAAGAGAATGAGAAACTCTCAATAATAAAAAAATGTCACAAAAGGGGAAAGATAACAAAAAAATAAGAATGAACTATACACTTGTTTTGCATGTCGCCTAAATAGTCGTCTGCTTTTCCAGTACCAAAAGAAAAGTTAACAAAAAAATGATTAACAATTTGAATGTTAATTTCATGATCATTTTGAGGTGTTGAAGAAAATGAACGAGGATTAAGATATCACCACAAAGTTGAGATGTTTCATTAAGTCTGGAAAGGAAAATAGGAAAGACTAGAGTTTACAATGTTTCAAATGGAAGGGACAAACCTCATTCCAAGCGTTTTGGCCAGTATGATTATTTTTCTATGTTCATTAATAAGATTTGAAGTTTCAATTTAAAAAAAGTTGTTGGAGGGTAGACCCTGCTAAAGTTGACTATGCAGGTTTCACAATGGAGAATAGTTACTGGCAAAGCTAATAAATATTCTGTACTAATAACGTGGTTAAAAAAATTTCCATTTCAGAGTATTACATTTATGATTTTGCAAGAGCTCATATTTTCAAAAGTACCCTGTGATCCTTAAATAGTGGTCCAGATTCATTAGTCTAGTACGTGTTAGGTTCATACGCTCTTTTATATTTTCTTTTCAGGTTCAAGTCAGACGAGGAAAGGGTACCAGTTTATCGCATTGTTGACGAGACATTTCCTCATCTTCTCAATATATTTAATGGGCTTGTCCAGATTGTTAATCCATCACTTGAAGTAGCTGATCTAATTAAGCTTATCTGTAAAATATTCTGGTCCTCCATTTATGTACGCTCTCTCTGTCCTCACATGTATTCTTAAATTAACGAGTTTATTTTATGCATTATGCTGTAGATCAAACCTTGTTCAGATTCATGTTACTTCTATTGATAGTCATTATGTAAAATCTGATTATTATTAATTAGGGTGTACAATGCATTCTATTTTAGCCCAAGGTGGTCAAGCCTGTCAAATTTGAGGGAGTAAGTGTGTTTGAATTAATGTCTGGAAGTGTTCAGGCATAAGTTTGCATATTTCAAAGCAGTGAAAGTAGAAGCAACTCCCTTGTGTCACTGATGTTAGTGTGCATAATTTAAATATAACTCTTTTCCGATCACATCCCTTAGATTGTATTGGACTTTTAGAGTTTACCTAAAACAAAAATAATAGTTTAGAAAAAGCCTAATCATAGTCTTCGAATGTCATCTTAAACTCAATTTAGAAATTCGACTTGGCTGTGAGTTCTGCCAAAATTTGTAAGCGCTATTTAAAACATAGCTCTATTTGATGCAGAATTAAAGACTACCCTTGAGACCTCAGCCAACTATGGCAACCTCTGAAAGAGGTTTTAACAAAGGCAATTGCAATTAAGGTGACTTTCCCATAACCCCCTCTTGCCTAAGGCTAATGGTATGGAGCATGGCTAATGCAAGTGGCTAAGTCATCTTAGAAGTTGGGCTCAACTTTAACTTCATGAGATTTATTGGTAAGTTGAGGATTGTGCGTGCTTTGTATGTTCTATTTAAGTCACACTTCTAGTTGATGTAGTATTAAACACTACTTTTGTTGCAATTTAGCCATCCCCTAAAGAGGCCATAATTAAGGTGGCTAGGGGTGACCACAATTAAGGCCACCTTCAAACACTATTATCAAAACAAATAATAATATCTTACATAATAAGTATTCAGCATTCTAGCTTCATAACTAAGCAAAAAATATATTTGAACTGGATCAGAAAGAAGACTACCTGAATTTTTTATCGATAGAGAACCTTAATCCCCAATCTGTTATCAAAGTCTTGAATAGGGAAGGGGACAAACAGAAGAATGAAATGAATTCTCTGGTAATTTAAGAGTATTGAGTACCTGAATTTTATTGGTAGAGAACCTTAATCCTCAATCTGGTAAGTGTTGAATAGGGAATGTAATTAAGGAACAGAAGAAAAGAATGAATTATCTGTTGATACAAGAGTCTTGGAGCTCTTCTCACCAGTGAATACTCAGATACATGATATCCTTCTCTTAGTTGTCCTACCTTTTTATGAGTTCTCCCCTTTAACCTTACTGATAAACTAACTGCAGTTAATCAAATGTTAATTAGAATTGATGCGCTGCCTTTTTTTTACAAAGAGCAATGATACCATTCTGTTAAATTTTAATTGAAATACATGACACTCTTCTGTTACTTTGGGGCAGTGCCTTTTAAGAAAATCACGCTTTATTGTCCACTGTATTTTAGTATCTTTTCATCCCTTGCCATTGGGTTTATGTTGCCATTAAATTTAAATAAGCAAAGAATAGAAAGTTATTGTGGGATTGTTATATCTCTAGTATCATGTTTCCTCTCACGTCAAATATGAGGTGGAGTTAATGTGATCAAAAGTTAGAAGAACAAAAATAGTCAACACTACAGTCCATGCGAATCCTTGTCTAGGAAGTCTTTATTTATGTGTTTGTATCTCAATAAATCTTTGTTTCATTTTTTTTTGGTTGACCTGGTAGCTGGGGATAAAATGAAATAAAGGAGAGCATCTTTTACATTTTGAGATAACTTTTTTGGCCACCTCATTTATTTTGATGCTTCTCACCTCAAATTTCTGATAGTTGACATGTGAAATTATGGATTTTGTTGAATTTATTCAGTTGGAGATTCCTAAGCTGTTGTTTGATCAAAATATCTTCAATTCTTGGATGATGCTTTTTTTAAATATATTGGAGAGACCTGTACCCTCTGAAGGTCAGCCTGTTGATCCTGATATTAGAAAATCATGGGGTTGGTGGAGGGTCAAGAAATGGACAGTTCACATTCTAAATAGGCTCTACACTCGGTATGTTTAGGTGTAGATTGATTTATATATAAAAGAATTTTTGCTGTGTGACTTATTCTGAATTTCTATGGTTTTTTAAATTACCACATGACAGTTTTGGAGACTTGAAGCTTGAAAACCCTGAAAACAGAGCCTTTGCCCAAATGTTTCAGAAGCATTACGCTGGGAAAATCTTAGAGTGCTATTTAAATCTATTAAATGTTGTTAGAGTAGGGGGCTATTTACCCGACAGAGTTTTCAACTTGATTCTTCAATATCTAAGAAACAGGTGGGTATCCTTTGCAGTCTAATTTTTCACCGTGAATCATATTATATATTCATATTCTAGTCTACTTTAATTAACTGCGTGCTTTGAATTCTGATTAATGCCACACATCATTTGGTAAATGCATTTTCTTTTTGACTTGGTTTGGAGATGCAATATAAAAACCATTATGGTCTCTCGACCTAACAGGATTAGCTTTTAGGATTGTTGGTTCGTGATATTTGAGCTTTTTTTCATCTAGGGGTCTAGATTGCTGCCCCCATTCTTCCAATAAAAAAGTTGAAATTCAACAAATGGCACGCGGTTTTATGTATTATCCATAATTTAAAGAGCTCTTGGCTTAGGGAATGCTGCTACGGAGGAAATTGTAAGAACCAAAATGATAAAGAAAACTGAGATTTTCTTGATGGTTCTGGTTCCAAGCCTTTGTAAAACTTGAATAGAGTTTGCCTTAGTTTGATAACTTTGATGTAACATATGATAGCAAAAAGCATTATTATTTAAGGCACACGTGACACTGAATATTGGCAAAGCGGGCTCCATAGTATCATCCACGTCCTTGATATCTAAAGTCAGCCTTGAAAGGCAGTAACAAGTGCTTTAGTTTCCTGGTTTTGTGCAGTTTTTGATAGAAAAACAGTGTAGCTCTCTTCGTTTTGGACAGCAAACCTTAAATTAGGTTTAGATGGGCTGCATCTGCCGGAACTTTATTTCAGAACTTTTGTAGACAATGCACAAGAAGTAAAGCTTAAATTTCTTCAATTGGTAGCAGTTCAAACTTACTTTTAATGACAAAAATGACACAATCATAGTCTTGAGGCAATCCTTAAAATAGCATTTATGTATTCTTGGTGAGAGTGGAAGTGGGCAACCAATTAACGCATTAACACCAAGAAGAAACTCTGTTATCAACCAATGTTCAAGGATGAGATTTTTGGATTGAAGTTCATTGCAAAGTTGTTGAGGACGATACATTTGTTTTTGAAAAGAAGCAGGAACTTTATCCCAAACTTGATAAGAATTAATGCTACCTAAGACTATAGAAAGAAACGAGTGTGATAATGTTGGTTAGAGTGCGCCAACACCATTTGATCTTGCTGTTAAGTGCTATAGGTGGGATTGATTTTTCCAGCATCATGATCAGCTTCGGTAACAAAACAAAGAGGAAACAATGAATCAATACAAAGTGTTGGAAGACATTACGGTTTAATACACACAGCGAGAAGTTGGAGTCATCAAGGTTCTTTTAGGTTTTGGGGGAAGCAGCAGAGGATGGGGAGGGAGGAGGAGGAAGATTGCCACACAAGACTGTTAAACAACTGTCCCACATAAATCTGTAAAAACTGCCTCGATGACCTTTATTCATTGAAAAAATAACTGATGGCTGGCGATAATAGTGGGGGTGTACATAGGATGTGTAGTTATTTTGAAGTTTGTGGTTATTGAAGACTTTTTGTCTCTACAAAGACAGGTGCATTATATTTGTGTGATTTCTGTGTTCTGCATTATATCCTATTTTTTCTCAAATATCAACTGATATTTTATCTGCAATTATAAGTATGTGGTTGGTAAGTTGATGCATTATTCCACAATTGCTACACATCATAAATTCAAGATTTCGGTGAACTTTTTCAAAAACTCCTATAACATGAGCCTAGAAGACATCAAAGGTCTGGTTTTCAAAAAAAAAAAATTTAAACACTGTGAAAGCCGTTAGACTTCCGATTATATGAGGTGCTCATGTGCTTTATTAGATTTTCAATACGCTACAGGAGGAGTACATGCTTGACATTGGGATAGAGCATCTTTGGTCATTGTTTCTTTATGAATGTATCTTTCTCATTCCTGAATGTCAAATCAGACCAGGAAGAAAGTTGTTATTGTCTATTTGGATAGAAATCATGAGTTGTTGAGTGCTATATTTGGTGCCACTAGATAGCACACACTAATTATTTCTCTGTAATTTTGACATCACATGTAGTATCTCAAGGAATAGTATGTATACTCTGCTGCAACCACGGCTTGATGTCCTTCTTTTTGAAATAGTGTTCCCCCTTATGTGCTTTAATGATAATGATCAAAAGCTTTGGGATGAAGATCCTCATGAGTATGTAAGGAAAGGCTATGGTAAGTTGCCCTGGTGTGTATGGAAACAGTATTTCAATATGCACTGGAATTTCTTATAACTTCTAATTCTTTCTTACAGATATTATTGAAGATTTGTATAGTCCTAGGACGGCTTCCATGGATTTTGTGAGTGAATTGGTTCGGAAACGGGGGAAAGAAAATCTTCAAAAATTTATTCAATTTATTGTTGAAATTTTCAGAAGGTAATGGTTTACTGTTAGAATGAATAATCTATAATTGGGTGCAATATTTATGATTTGCTGTGCATTAGGTATGATGAAGCTTCTGCAGAGTACAAGCCCTACAAACAGAAAGATGGTGCCCTCCTTGCTAGTGGGGCACTCTGTGACAAATTGAAGCAGACTGAGCCATACAAGTCTGAACTCGAGCGAATGTTAGTGCAACATGTCTTTCCCGAGTTCAGCAGTCCTGTTGGCCACCTTAGGGCTAAGGTACGATTTCCTATTATAGTTTTTATTTTTATCTCCATATATTGCCATGTGATGTAGGACCTTTACCATTCCAGTCTTCTAAAATACAACTGAGCTTTATTTATAACCAGGTACTCAACAGCATGGAAAACGAATTTAACTATACTTGACTAACATTCTTCTTCTATTCATATTTACATACTGTTACCCTCCACCAAAAAAGGATACAATGCCCTGAAGGATCTTGAGCTTTATGTGGGATTGTAAGAGGAAGATAATATCTGATTAGTCCCCAAAGTTTTCTAGATCTGCTTCCAAAGTTACAATAACAGGATCCATACTTCTAAGTATCTCAACTTATGCTTCGTATAATCAGTAGATCTGATCTATGCAGTGTTGAGTGCTTTATATGGATGCAAAAGGATCGCACAACGGGCATATTTGTTTAGTGGCCCAATTATCATCCTTACCACGGTTGGAAAGGGTTTTAGGCTGTCATTCACGGTGTTTTAAACTAAATAAATGAAGCATTATCTGCAAATGCATAGGTTTATTTGATTTCGTTTAAGTTATTCTAAAACTTATTCAGATTATGGAATTATTGTGTAAAGTACAATTTATTTTTTATTTGAAAAACAGGCAGCATGGGTTGCTGGACAGTATGCTCATATTAACTTTTCAGATCAGAACAATTTCCGGAAGGCTTTGCAGTGTGTGGTATCCGGAATGCAGGATTCAGAAGTTCCTGTGCGTGTTGATTCCGTTTTTGCTTTGCGCTCTTTTATTGAAGCTTGTGAAGGTGGTTTTTACATTCTCATTATTTTTTGTAATTATTATGAATATTTTTTTTCTATATGCGTATTTTTCTCATGACATGTTTGTGCAGATTTGAATGAAATTCGTCCTATTCTTCCTCAACTCCTTGATGGTATGAGGGTGTGAGAATTTTGTTTCTCTCCAGAATTATTATTTGACTTGCTGATTAAGTTTTAACCAAGCGAAATTTTATCCAGAGTTTTTCAAACTTATGAATGAGGTTGAGAATGAGGACCTTGTGTTCACATTGGAGACTATCGTGGACAAGTTTGGGGAAGAGATGGCCCCTTATGCACTTGGGTTGTGCCAAAATTTGGTAATATTTCTTTTCCTTTCACAAATTTTTTTAGAAATTATTAATTTTTAACAGTTTCTAGAAATTTTTAATTTTTAATAATTTCTAGAGGTAATGTAAAAATAACTTAGTTTTATTTTAAATAACAGGCTGCTGCATTTTGGAGGTGTATGAACACTGCAGAAGCTGAGGATGAAGCTGATGATCCAGGTGCTTTGGCTGCTGTAGGTTGTTTACGTGCTATCAGTACAATACTTGAATCAGTGAGCAGGCTTCCTCACCTTTTTGTTCAAATTGAGCCAACTTTGCTTCCTATAATGCGAAGAATGTTGACAACTGATGGTCAAGGTACCTCTCCCCATGCTGCCCTCTCTCTCGTGACAATCTTTTTGTCCTACAATTTTCTCCAATGTTATTTTGTGTTTTTGTTATGTGTATATACACCCTAAAGTGTTACAAGAGTTTTGGAGAAGAGGGTATCCTGCTTGAACATAAAATGACATTTTGCTGCACAAACTACAAAGATTGCTAATTGAGCAAAGCTTCTAAAGTCTCTCAGCATGTCAGTTAGGGAAAACTCCTTAGAAAAGACTATAGGTGTTTTCTACCAAACAAGGCCAAATGCTTTATCATATATCAAACAGTTATTGTGCTACAACAACCACTTGTGTATTTTGCACATTCCCACAAAATAATTCTGTTATTCTGTCTAGACCATCTTGCTCTTTTTGACAGTTGTCCAACCATACAATTATTCTTGTTGTTATGCCTTGTGTAGATATATTTTTTCTTTAAGAAATAGGCAATACTAATGGATTCTGGTAACCCTTCTAATAATGTTTCATAAGACTTTAAGATGGATGTATGAAATGGTTGATCACGGGAGGAATTTTGGACTTCCTCTATATGCTTAGAGTTATTAAATGAATGCAATGCTGAAAAATTTGTTAAGTTTGTATATATTTGCTTCTTTAATTTCATGGGCCCTGTATTTATGTTAGTTTAATTATTAGATTGTGATATGTAAACATTGGTTTGTATATTTTAATTTTGTTAGGATTTTCACTCATTTCTACTATCTTCTATGTGTCTACAGAGGTTTTTGAAGAAGTTTTGGACATTGTATCTTATATGACTTTTTTCTCTCCAACAATATCGTTGGATATGTGGAGTCTTTGGCCATTGATGATTGAAGCACTGGCTGACTGGGCTATTGATTTCTTTCCAAGTATGATGGTTCTCAACAAATTTTAACTCTCTTTTTCATCTGCTAATGTCGTAATACATAGTTTACATGATTTGTGAATAGTCTATTTTTTCCGGAGACAAGCTGATCTCTTTTAACCAGAAGATGAACACAAACAATGTACTGTTTACAAAAATCTATTAATAAAGAAACAAGCTAAAAATACGACGCCGACAATTTTTCTTCAATGCAGGAGAAAATTAATATACATTCCACGCTGTTTTTCTTCTTTACAAAATATAAGTGAAAATGATTCTATCAATAAGTGTTGTATTTCTTCAGAACTCATTTTGGAACAACTAAATTCATATACTTCTCCTCAGACTTGTAATTATTGGTCTTAACTTTAAAGTTAGAAGCTTATGGATTTAGCCTCATGCAAACATGTGCTAAATAATTAAATATTTATTACATACTGTTTGTCTTCAAATTTCCTTTGCTTGACTGTGATGATTATGTCATCCATATCCTTTTTGCTTTCAATTGGTTAGCGGTTTTCTGATTCCTTTACAAAATGGGTGTTTATTACTTTCATAGATAGACCTGGTAATGGATTTGATACCTGTTTTGGTTTTCTTACATTGAACTCGGGTCTCAAATATTTTTTTCTTTCTCTTTTCAAGACAAGCATATTTCTAATCTATCTTATCTTGATCTGGTTGGAAATTTTATCATCCTTCTATATGATATTGTTTTTGGCAATAATTTGTTAAGCTTTAAACTTCTGCAGATATTTTGGTTCCCTTGGGCATTTATATTTCGAGGGGAACTGTGAAATTCCTTTCTTGCAAAGAACCGGACTATCAACAGAGTTTGTGGAACATGATTTCATCTGTGAGTTATTTTTACCTTATTACGTAAAGCATCAACTATTTGGTTGGGAGCCTGGTGGTTTGTTAATGATCATTGTGGAAAATAACTTATTTATTATTCAAATCATGAAAAATACAACTTGATACCTTCTATTTGGAATAATCCAATTCTTCTAAAAGAGAAATAGGGAAACTAGGAAATCTAGAAAAAAAAATAAAATAAAAGATTATGTATCTATTTCCTCTAATTAAGAAGATTCTAAAGATATTATCTCAAATTACAACGCTCCCCCTCAAGCTGGATCATACAAAGTATGAACCAAGCTTGGAATAGACAAGCTCAATCAGAGATAAAGTCAATAAACCAACTTGGACAACTACGGACGAAGGCGAACTAGCACAATGAAACTTCAACTTGGACAGCAATGGACGAGAGAGATTTCCATAAAAAATGGATGGTGACTTGCAGCAGCAAACAACAACAAATTGCAAGAACAGATGAAGGGCCTACAGTGGTGAATAGCAACAAACTACAGGGATTGGATTGTCATCAATAGTGGCGAATAACAACAAAACTTCAAGGGACTTAACTGACTTAAACAACAACAAGCCTTCAGGAAACATCTGTCGTGCAGAGGCAAACAACAATAGACCTGCATGGACTAAACTATCCTAAACTATCCTGCAGCGGTTGGAACTAAAAGGCTAACAGCCACAAACCTGTAGGGACTTAAGCACCCTAAACAACAACAAACCTTAAGGGACTTAACTGCCCTGAACAGTAACAAGCCTTCAGGAAACATCTGTCCTCCTCACGACTGAACAACAGAACGTGTAGGTGGAAGTACTGGTGAGAACCGATCCGTACGAGGGACAAATATGAATCCCATAACTTCGAAAGATTCAATTCAGCAGGCAATCTCAAAGAACAACTCTTAGTGAGCTGTTATAACAAAGCATTGGCAGAAACCAAAAACACCATAGATTGGAACTTATGGCATTAAAAGGCCAAAGACAAGTTGGAGGTCCAAAAGTTCTCTGTTAGACTTCTCCCAAATGGTGATACTTAAAATTGTATTATAAGACGTACGGGCTAAACTCAGGCCCCAGAAGAAAGTGACCAACAACTGAAGAAAGAATTGACGCAATTGCGTCTCGAGTGGTCATTTTGGTCCAAACAAGGAGCGTACTTGGATTCCAATCCTGCAAGTTGGATTGATGGTGGAAAACCCAAAGATCAAAAGACTGTTCAAGGGTTGCAATCTTGAGAGATTGACAGTAGCTTGCAAATGGAGCAGCTCTGGTCTCGGAGGGAAGGAAACATCAAACATGGAGGTCAAACTGAAACAGGAGAAGAAGATAGCATAAGCGGAAGAGGTAGGACTGGCAAATGATTGTGGCGGCACAAGCGGGAGATGATCGAAGCACTGTTGCTCAAGAAACCTAAACTGGAGAACGAAAAGGGCGTCAATTGTGGCATTAGTGCCATCAAAGGAACGAAGAGGGAATGCTCCGAAGTGGAAACACAAGGTGAAACTTTCAAGGGTTAGTTCCTCTCCTCCTCGCGACTGAGATGGATGTTGTCAACCATGTGAGTCAAAGTGGGTCTTGAAAAACAACCCAAGATTTAGTAAGTGAGCAGAAACGAGATGCGAAAGCATGCGATGAGAAGATTATGTGAGGACAATGAAGATGGCAGCAATGGTTGATATGGAGGGTCAGAACATCGAGTGGAAGGTCCGGCGAGACGACCGAAAGTGGCGCAATTTGATGCCGACAATGGGAAGACGGTGCGTGACAAACACGCACCCGAGACCAGCTGAAGAAAGGCGGCGCGTGGATGCGTGTTGAGCGGAGTCTGGTCTTGACTCCGGTGGGGTTGGCCATTGCTTGAAGAGATGGTCCAAATCTGCTGGTCACCGGTCGGAACTGCGACGGTGGCCGGACGTACGGAGGCCGGCGGCGGACGGTGGACGGCGGCGAAGAGCGGCGGTGCACAACGGAAAAAGCAGCGAAGGCAGTAGCCTTTCTTGGATTATTTGAAGAAGAGACTTTCAGTCTCAAAGGGAATGGGTTCGAATCCCACTCTAATGATACTCAGACAAACTCTCTATTTGCCAATACTGGTAAAATAGTTAGAACTTGACTAGGGCAATTGGAGCCCATTAAAAAAAGAGAATTTTAGGGGGCTGCCTGCGGCCATGGCGGTCGGCCGCCGGCAGACAGCAGAAGCGGATCAGACAAGCTCGGATACCAAGTGGAAAATAACACTGATTTATTATTCAAATCATGAAAAGTACATCCTGATACCTTCTATTTGTAATAATCTAATTCTCCTAAAAAAGAAATAGGAAACTAAGCAATCTAGAAAAAATAAAATAAAAGATTATGTATCTATTTCCTCTAATTAGGAAGATTCTAAAGATATTATTGTGGAAAAGAAGATTGATTTATTATTCAAATCATTAAAAAATACATTCTCAAACCTTCTATTTGTAATAATCTAGTTCTCCTAAAAAGGGAAATAGGGAAACTAGGAAACCTATGAAAAATAAAATAAAATAAAATATTATGTATCTATTTCCTCTAATTAGGAAGATTCTACAGATATTATCCCAGATTACAACACTCCCCCTCAAGCTGGACCATACAAGATTGTATGAACCAAGCTTGGAATAGACAAACTCAATTCTAGCGAACGTTAATAAACCAACTTGGATTGCAACGGACGAAGGCGAACTAGCACAATGAAACTTCAACTTGGACAACAATGGACGAGGGCAAACTTCAACTTGGACAGCAATGGATGAGGGCGAACTTGCACCATGAAACTTCAACTTGGACAGCAATGGACGAGAGAGATTTCCATCAAAATGGATGATGACTTGTTGCAGCAAACAACAACAAACTGCAAGAACAGATGAAGGGCCTGCAATGGCAAATAGCAACAAACTGCAGGGATTGGATTGCCACCAATAGTGGCGAACAACAACAAAACTTCAAGGGACTTAACTGCCCTAAACAGCGACAAACCTTCAGGAAACATCTGTCCTGACAGAGGCAAACAACAACAGACCTACAGGGACTACACTACCCTGCAGCGGCTGGAATTAACAGGCTAACAGCCATAAACCTGTAGGGACTTAACCACCCTAAACAGCAACAAAACTTCAAGGGACTTAATTGCCCTAAACATATTGGAGGCCTTCAAGAAACAACTGTCCTGCAGAGGCAAACAACAACAAACCTTCAAGGGACTTAACTGCCCTAAACATATTGGAGGCCTTCAGGAAACAACTGTCCTGCAGAGGCAAACAGCAACAAAGCTGTAGGGACTACACTACCCTACAACGGCTGGAACTTTCTCCTCCTCACGATTGAACTAGTGAGAACCGATCCGTAAAAGGGACAAACCTGAATCCCATAACTTTGAAAGAGTCAATTCAGCGGTCAGTCTCAAAGAACAACTCTCAGTGAATTGTTATAACAAAGCATTGGCAGAAACCAAAAAAACACCATGGCATCAAAAGGCCAAATACAGGTTGGAGGTCCAAAGTTTCCTGCTGGACTACTCCTAAATGGTGATACTTAACATTGTATCACAAAAGATACGGGCTAAACTTGAGCCCAAGATGAAAGTGACCAACGATCCAAGAAAGAACTGACGCACTTGCGTCTAAAGTGGTCGTTTTTGGTCTTCAAAATTCTGAGCAAATTGATGGTGAAGGTTGAAGGCTCTTGCGAGACCAAGAGTGGTACATGCGAGAGTTTGCAACATGAGTTCCCTTGCTGTAGAACGAAAAAGAGAATATGGCAAAGTGGAACTGAGAGGCGAAACCCACAAGAGTTGGTTCCTCTCCTCCCTGCGGCAGAGCTGGATCGTCGTTGACCCATGGAAGAAGCATGGTGTGGATATAGTGAGATGAGTGCAAATCTAGGCGCCGGTGCATCGGCGGCACAAGCAGTGGAGACGACGGTGGCATGCGGAAGAAGTCGAAGATGCTTTTGTCCATTGTAGAGAGGGAGAAACCCAATGGTGGAGGCATAAACCGGAGCATAGTAACCAGAAGGACCAAACCAAAACCCCGACACGAGAGCGAGGTCCGGCGATATGGAAGTGTGCGGCGAGATGACGAAGATGTTGCGAAGACAACAACAATGGCTACTATGGAGAGTCAGAACGGAGAGAGGAAGGTCTGGCGAGACGATCGGCAGCAGCGCGGTGTGATTCCGACAACCATAGGGCGTGCGTGAAGAACACGCGTCCGAGCTCGACTGGAGAAAGGCGGCGCATGGAGGTGCGTTGAGCGGAGTCTGGTCCTGACTCAGGCGGGGTTGACCATCGCTCAAGGAGGCGGTCCAGATCCGCTAAAAAAAGGAGCAGAGATTAAAACTCAGATCTACTAAAATATAGCCCAAACGAGTCGTCACTGACCCTAGGATTGGGCTCAGGAGGCTTCGGCGACCCTGTCTGCGGCGGCGGCGAGTGGGTCTCGCCGGAGGTGGGCGCGTGGGATACACGCGCCGACGACGGTGGAAGCGCATGGCGGCAATTGGAGGCTCCTCTCTCGGAACGACTTCTGGCGTTGTGGTCATCGAACTTGGGCGCACCTTTCTGCCCAACCGAGGACGACGGCAGCGGCGGCGGATGGTGGCCGGCGATGGTTGACATTGGTGCACAGCGGGGTCAATAGTAAAGGCAATGACCTTTCTTGGATTCTTCGGAAAAGAGACTTTCGATCACTTTGATTCAAGTGGCAACCAATAAGAATGTCAAAAAGAGCCAAAATTGATTTGGGCATCAAGATCTAAAACACCACTTTCAACTACTAGTTTGAAAGGGGATGGGTTCAAATCTCACTCTCATTATACTCAAATAAATTCTGTATTTGGTGATATGGAAAAAAAAAGGTCAGAATTCTTAAGAAGAACTTGACTACGGCAATTAAAAAATAGAGGTTAAAAAAAGAGACTTTTAGGGGGCTGTCGGCAACCATGGCGGTCGGCCGCCGCCAGACAACAAAGACAGCGGAAGCGGATCAGACAAGTTCTGATACCATGTGAAAAATAAGACTGATTTATTATTCAAATCATTAAAAAATACATTCTCAAACCTTCTATTTGTAATAATCTAGTTCTCCTAAAAAGGGAAATAGGGAAACTAGGAAACCTAGGAAAAAATAAAATAAAATAAAATATTATGTATCTATTTCCTTTAATTAGGAAGATTCTGCATATATTATCCCAGGTTACAACAATTATCTCAAATTACAACAATCATTATTATTTTTTATGTTATTACTGAGCTCTCTGTGATTTTTTATATTGTATTGCAGATTATGTCAGATAAAAATATGGAGGACAACGCTATTATACCAGCTCCCAAGCTTATTGAAGCTGTGTTCCAGAATTGCAAAGGACATGTGGATCACTGGGTTGAACCATATCTTAGAATTACCGTTGAACGCCTGCGTCACACTGAAAAATCATATTTGAAATGCCTTTTCATGCAAGTGGTAAGGGGACGTTATGTTCAATAGTTATATTACACGAGTAAAGCAACATATTTTTGTGCTCGTGGGCTATAATGTTCTGAATATCTTGATTGTGCTGGGGTCTGTTGACTTGGAGGTTTCATTAAATAATTTTAGATTGTGGTTGAAAGATATCTTTTGAATTTCCAATTTATTAAATGGGGGTGGCTTATAAGAAGTTGGGTAGGTGTTTTTGAATGGTAGTTTTCTCACATTCTATGGAAATGAGTAAATTGAGTAACATATAAATAGAAAAGACCCGCAAACCTAATGTCATGATTTTTTTGTTTGAGTGTGATGTCATGTTCTCCTATGTAGTTGATTCGTGATTCAGTAGTGAATATCTTCTTGGTGTTTCTCCTCCTTGGATCTTCTAAAAGTGGTATTAGAGCCAATGTTCATGGTAGTCGGATAAAATGAGTAGTGTTAATGGTGAATCTTGGTGTGTAGCCCTTGTATCTGGTAGTCAATCTAGGTGGTGTTGCTGGGGTAAATCACAACATAAGAGTCAGCGTTGATTACTTATGGATGTGTAGGAGCTTCCACTTGGGGATGTTTATAATGTGGAAGAGACTCATATTTAAGGGGGAGTCCACAATGTGGAAGAGACCGACACTCAATAGGTAGTTTGTTGTAGCTCAAAGTGAGTACAAGTCTCATTATATTAAGTGTAGTGTGATGATCTGTTCTATAATTAACTCCTGACCCAGTAAATGTCTTACTGGTGTTCTCTTGCCCGGATTTTCCAACAAATCTGTCCTGAGGAAATGTATACCTATTTTAGTTAACCAAATATGGATTGTACTTCCTTGAGTTCTATGATTTCTAGGTTTTTTTATTTAAAAATGAAGAAATAAAACTTAGGGATATTGTTAGCAAAATCTGAGGCCTTTCCTGATCTTCCAATGGGTTTAGTTTATCTGCTATATGTTTGCCCAGGTTGTCAAATATTATTTGTCTCTCTGGAAATGACATAAAGTAATTCCTTCTAAGTGGAGATACTTTTTTTCAGATTGCAGATGCTCTTTACTACAACGCAGCACTGACTCTCGGCATATTGCAAAAGCTAGGTGTTGCATCAGAAATCTTCGATATTTGGTTCCTGTTACTGCAACAAGTTAAGAAGAGTGGAATGCGTGCTAATTTTAAGAGGTTTGTTATTTTTACCTTTTGTTATCACTTGTTTCCATTTTACTTTGTATGTTGATATTGTGCTTCCTTACAACAATATATAGATTGTCTAATGACAATTTGAATGTGTCTTGAGATGGAAAACTAACAACGTATTTGCAGGGAACATGAAAAGAAAGTATGCTGCCTTGGTTTGACATCATTACTGGCACTCCGTTTTGATCAATTACCGGCAGAGACTTTAGGAAGGGTGTTCCGAGCAAATCTTGATCTTCTAGTTGCTTACAAAGATCAAGTTGCAGGTCTTATGTCTCCCTTGTCTCTGTAACTAAGTTGTAACATTCATGGGGTTAGATTGATGTCATTTGTATATGTTGCTTGGCCTAAACTCCTCACAGTAGTTGTTTTATAAGTGCTTAATTTTCATGTATTTTGTACTGATTGCAGAAGCTCCTAAGGAGGAAGAAGCTGAAGATGATGATGATATGATGGTTTTCAAACTGATGACGAAGATGAGGATGGCAGGGGTTTTTGACAAAGAAATGGGAGTTGATGCTGATACTATCACACTTCGAAAGTTGGCTAAGCAGGTATCTGAATATGATGGCTTAAAAAACATTTGCTTGCATATAAACGAGTTCTATAGTATGTCTGTATGCATGTATAGAGGATGTGCAAGATGGATATTCTAGTAGTTCATCATCTGTCCAGGTCATCATTTAACTTTATCCCGAAGTATTCATTGGATTTTGAGTCCCAGTTAGTTAATTTTGAAATTTGGACTAGTGAATTTAAAAAAGCGTTCATCCTTATGTGGTTTGGTTTTTGTTGAATTGTAGTTATGCTTGTAAATATATTTATTATGAAGTTCAATAGTCAACTAAGTGTAGTTGGGTTATTTGTTGGGTTACTGGTCTTTATTTATAATTTATTGTTTAATCTTTGAATTATATTTTCATTCTGCATCTGTTGGATGTAGGTGAAGTCATTCCGGCTCAATGATGAGGACGATGATGATGAAGTGTTGCAGTCCCCAATTGACGAGGTTGATCCTTTTGTGTTCTTTGTGGATACAATCAAAGGTAAGCTAAAATGTTTATTGTTCCCCGTCGCTATCATAATTCTCGATGTCATCATGTGACAGACTCACCTTACAAAATAATTTTTACTGTAGTGATACAATCATCGGATCCATTGAGGTTTGAGAACCTCACCCAGACACTTGAGTTCAATTATCAAGCTCTCGCCGAGCATGCCGAGCAGAGAAGGGCAGAAATTGAAGTTAGTACTTGGGAATTTTTATGATGTTATTATGACGGAGATAGAAACATGATTCTTAAAAAATGTAATTATTCGTTTGGTTTTATTTTTGTGAAAAAAAAAATTATATTTATTTATTTTTTAACAAAATATTAATTGCATCTTAAAGTTTGTAAAAATGTGTCGATTAGATTACTTGAAAAAAATTACAATTGCTAATATTGGTATATCACTTGTAAATATGTGATTGTTTTAATTTATTTCTGTAAAAAATTGTTACCATATAACACGTGACATTGACAATATTAATCTTATGTAGATGACAATATCATATGTCTGTTATTATTAATGTCAAATAACAAGACGATTTAGTTCAATTTAGATTCACTTTTTTTTTTAAATTAAACAATATTATCTCTCCAAATTGAAACTAAATTTGTTGTTTATATGAATGTTATATTTGTAATTTTACTAAAATTGTCTTTCTAACATATATTATTATATATTATTAATTCAAACATGTTTTATAAGAAGAAATTAATTAATATCATTTATAAAATGATAAATTTAGTTATCCTTTAATTAAGACCAAATTTTTTATATGTATAAATGTTACATTAATATTTATATTAAAATTTGTGTAAAAGTCATGATTAATAAAAACATAAATGTAATCTAAGAAAAAATCAATTTTACTAAAAAAAAATATCAATATAACATTTATAAAAATAATAAATCTAATTTCAATTTAGAAAACAATAATATTATTTTATTTCAAAACAAATTGAATTATATATATATATATATATATATAATAAATTGAATTTGATAATGATACATAGTATTGTTTAGTTATATAAAATTCATACCATGTAAGTGTTATTAACATTGCTAGGATTTCTATAAATAATAGATATAATTTTAGATATTTTTTAAAAAGTCGTGACTCAATAAAAAAATCTGAAAACGAAAATTAACTTGAAACTTAGTAGACAAAAATAAGAATAAATATAATAGCGTGACTATTCCCATGTCTAATATTGGTTTGGGTGAAGTTTGGAGGTCCATTAAAACATTTTAAGATGTTTCGAAAACTGGATGATTCTTGATGACTGGACGAACATTGAAGATCGAGTAGACTGGTTGGATGTCGGACAATTACCTTGTTGTCCCATAATCCAAGTTGTTTGTGCTCCTTCCCTATTCTTCAAGACGGGCGAGTGGGTACCTATCAAAGGCACTCCGATGCTCAAGAACGATTATTACTACAAGTAATGCATGTGGTGTGCATAATGTGCAACCTCGCCTGAAGTCATACTTGAGACCTTTGTTTATAGTAGTTGTAATGAGTTTTTATCTTTCTTGGGCCTAATGACTGCCCAATCGCGCCTTAACCTCCATTAGGAGCCTTAATGAACTATTGTAGTTTGTAATCTAACCATGTGGTTGACTGGTCTGATGGATGGTCGGCCTGGGAAGAATTGTTCGACCTGGGTGGTCGGTCGTCCTGAGAGAATCGTTCAGTTCATGGAGCTAGGAGGATCGTACGATCTGACGGGTGGGCGGTCTGGGTGTTTAGTCGGCCTTGAGTGGTGAGTTGGCCTGAGAATCGTTCGGTTCATGGAGCTGGGAGGGTCGTAAGGTACATAAGCCCCCAAGCCCGAGTATGATTTTATTATGCGAAGGGGTTATGTTCAAGGCCTTCCTGATACGGACGAGTTCTCCTTTGTTCGTTGATAAGATGACTGGCCGAAAGTTTGGAAGGGGTCGTACTTTCGCCGACCGAGCTAGATAGGTTAGTGATCCTACTTAAGTAACAAGTCATGAAGGTATGCAAAATGTTTTGGTGGGGTTTGAAGGTCCCTTCAAACATTCCAAGATGTCTCAAAGACCGAACGATTCTTGATGACTGAACGGACATTGATGACTGAGCGGGTTGGCTGGATGCGAGATAGTTACCATGTTGTCTCATACTTCAAGTTGTTCGTTCTCCTTCCCTCTTCTCCAAACTGGGCAGGCGGGTACCTGTCAAAGACACTCCGACGCTCAAGTTAGTAAAAATGATCGAACGGTTATTACTATAATTGATGCATGTGGTGTGCATAATGTGCAAGCTTTCCCGAAGTCATACCCATGACATGTGTTTATACTGGTTATAATGGACTTTTACCTTTCTTAGGCCCGATGACGGCGCAACAACGCCTTAACCTCCATTAGGGGCCTTAATGAGCTGTTATCGTTTATAATCTACCCATGTGGTCGGCGGTCTGATGGATGGTCGGCCTGAGCGATCGGTCTGATGGATGTCCTGGGTGGTCAGCTTGGGAAGAGTTGTTCGCCCTGGGTGATTAATCGGCCTGAGAGAACCGTTCAATTCACGGAGCTAGGAGGACCGCACGATCTGACGGGTGGTCGACCTCGGTGTTTGGACGGCCTTAAGTGGTTGGTCGGCCTTGAGTGGTCGGTCGGCCTGAGAACCGTTCTATTCATGGAGTTGGGAGGGTTGTATGGTACATAAGCCCCCCGAGCCTAAGTATGATTTTATTATGCAAAGGGGTTATATTTAAGGCCTTCCTGATACAAACAAGCTCTCCTTTGTTCGTTGATAATATGACTGACCGAAAGTCTGGAAGGGGTCGTACTTTCGTCGACCGAGCTGGATAAGCTACTGATCCTGCTTAAGTAACAAGTCATGAAGGTATGCGGCCGCCAACTTCGGTGTTGCCGACTGAGATTCCTTTAAGGACGAGCCGTAGAGGCTGAATGCTCGAGGCCAAAGTTGGCTGAGGGTTGAGGCCTTGGAGGCCAAGAAGTTGAGGGCCTTTGGAGGCCAAACGGTTGAGGAGATTACGTGTCTCTGTAGCAGACATTAAAAGGAGAAGATGTTACTCAATAGTTAGTACTATATTAACTCTGTGTGTAGTTTTGTAGTAGTTAAATTGTATATAAAGATTTAAATTCCATGATTATTTTGAATGGCTGTAAAGTTTATATTTTATATTTTAGTTTATAATTGTTATATTTTATCATGTGATAACTCTTAATATAGTTTTATATTATCTTTTTGAAATCTCACAACACAACTTAAATATTTTTAATTCATGGATAATTTAAACTTTTGAGAAATTCACTCGTTTTTTTTAATGTTTAAAAGTCTACCATAGAAATTCCAAAAGAAAACTCAAAAAATTGTTCGGTCAAAATTTATTTTTTAATAAGTTTTATCTTGTCCATGTTTTGAAGAGTTTTTCATGCATCGGTTGAGATTAATATTTATTTATTTATGATGATAATGATATTTTTAAATATTTAATCAACGACTTTCGTGTCCACGTGTGACTTTCTTATGAAACTATTAATTTCTAGAAGTTCACCTTTTAAGTCATAAAAATCTTAACACTTAAGAGTAACTGGTTCAAATTTAATAATATTACAACGTAGATGATTTGTTTTGAAAGTGACTTTGTTAATATATGTGTCACTGATACATGTTTAGAGATATGTGTTAGGTTGAACGAAAAAATCAGAATAAATAAACTAAGTCAAATTTGTTCATATTTATGTTATTTTATAATTAAATATATAATTTTATGCATAGGAAATGACTAAAAAACCAATTTCAACCAGTTTGATCACTTTACATGTTCTGTTGAATTTATAAATTATGTAGAGTCAAATTTGTTTAATTAAATATACGAGAGTTTTACACACTAAATGAGTAAATTTTTTCTAGGTTTTTATATAATATTCTCATGGTTAGTGGCTCTATAAGTAAAAAATAAATAAAAGTAGAATGATACATGTACTGTAAGGAGCGAGGCGGACGGCCGTACGAAAGCCAGGACCCTAGATTAGGACGACCGGCGCGACTCGGCCCGGTTTAGGCGATCGGGAGTGACTTTTCGTAAGAAAAATCTTGAAGAATTCACTATCATGTCAGCACAAGATAGCACTGGCATTCTCCATGCTCATCGAAATGCAGGGGCGAAACGGTCGATATGACCAAAGCATTGATTTGCTAGGTCGCCGAACGGGAGGACCGGTAATCGAGTAGACCTCGTCAGCATTCGGGAACGACGCACACGATGCGTTGTCATGTCCGCATGACTGTCTAGCCATAACCGGCTCGTCACCAAGATCGTCGAACATGTTCCTAGTCGGCCGCACCGCCCCTCGCGTCCATCTGCGCCGTGGGAACATGACCATTCTCCAATGGAACATGTTCCTAATCGGCCGCGACGCCGCCGCGCGTCCGTCCGCGCCTTGGGAACATGATCATTCTCCAATGGAACATGTTCCCGATCGGCGCTTCCAGGTAACCAAAATGTTCATCGGAATCTTCTTCCTAATTCACATCAGAGCTGAGGAAGGCGGCAGCCTTGGACAATCTTTTCTTGTTTTATAGGTAAATCTTTACTTATGTCGTCATGACGAAGCCCCGCGGTAGTAAAACCGCCTAAGGTTCGCAGGGCTTGTATCGTATGACCCGAACGGAGACAAGTTGGACGGACGGTTCATCAGCAGGCTACGATGATCTGTGAAGCCGCGAGGTTACGACAACACCGATACACCGGGGGAGGAAAGCGACCCCGCCAAGAACGGCCGGCCGGACCATGGGAGCCTGCTCACGCTTATTCGGTCCCGGCAAGGAGAAGGATTAAATCGAGATTAAAGTAAAACGAGATTACAGGAGTTGGGCCGTGGATTGGGCCGTGATTAAGAGATTGCTAATCCTTGGCCCATCATAAGTCCTATAAATATAAGCCACGAATGAAAGGTAGTTGGGTACATTGAATGCATATTTACTTTCATATTCTCTTTCTATCACTAGAATTCTGACTTGATCGTCGGAGTGCCATTAGCAGGTACTCGACCGGACGGTTCGTACGAGGTGAACAGGACAAGCAGAAGACGACGAGTAAGAAGGACAGACGAAATTACGCAAGAAATCCTGTGGAAAGTAAGACATCCAGGTCCAAACCGGAACAATACACATTAACTTTCATTTGATACACATAATAAGAATAAAATAATTAAGAAAATATATTTTTGTAGTTTTTTTGAGAAAAAATAAAGTAAAAAATAAAAAAAAATATTTTTAAATGAATGTAAAAACGTTATCTATGTCACAATATTATTTTTTGTATAAAATTTAGACATACGACCACTTTTGATCAAATATTTGCATTTATTTAATTCGTTTAACAAGTCAAGTATTGGCTGTATAAGAAAGTTTTTTCAAACTTTAAGAAAATAAGTTTTTAAAGGCTAATTAACTTTGATTTATCTTTAATTGTTTTGTTATTTTGATTTATATATAGTGTTTATGTCAATATAATGTAATAAATAATTAATTATAATCTATTAACATTTAAATTGAGCTAAATGCATATGTATCAATGAAATATATGATGGTGTAGTTGTGATATACGGCGTAGTGAGCAGTGGAGACAATTGTTTTCAAGGAGATAATAATATGTTGAAATTTCATGCATTAAATTCATGACTTTTGAGGAAATAAACTTTATTCTACTAAAATTGTATTCACACTTAGAAACGAACATTTGTATTTTTTTTTTTGTGTGGAGAAAATTGCATTTGTATATATTTCAGTTCTATATGAAAAATGAAGTTTTATTTTAAAAAGCTTTTGAGAGAGATTTGTAAATGTATATAGTTATTGATTCATGCATGTGTGTGAATTAATTATTTAGTACTACAAAAGATAATATCCTTGAAACCTTAAAAACTCATAAATTTCCATAGTAAGTTAGAATAGGTCGAGATTTAAGTTATCACGATAATTTCATTTAATTTTTTTTATTAGGTTAGCTTAATTATTGTATTGTCTTTCACGACTTGTTAACTTGAATGAATTTGAAAGAGAGTAATTGAGAGGATTTGAAGATAATTTTTGTTGTTGTTTATTTGAATAGATTTGAAAGTAAAATTTATGAGAATTAATGTAGGATTTAATTTATATGACAGATTAAAAAAATTTACTTCTAAATTAACTCTCACTTACCTTCAAATCTATTCAAATAAACAACAAAAAAATTTATCATTAAATTCTCTCAATTACTCTCATCGAAATTCACTCAAGTGATTTAATGTTTTCTATTATCAACACTCATTAAAAATTCACATATAATCTTAATCAATAATAATTGAAAAAAGAGATCCACACCTTCCTAATTCAATAGTTACATAGTTTATGAACGCGAGAAAGGAATAAATTATAAGTTATTGTCCATTTTTATTTATTTACCGTACTCTATAATTAATTTTTCTCAATTAACAGATTAAAGTTAATAAATGAAATGTTTATCACGTAAATTTTTTTTGAATAAACTTGTCTTTTCACGATTTTATATCAATATATAATCATGAATTAAAAAAATATTAATGAATTATTTTAGATTTAATATATTTTATTTTTAAACTTGAATAAAAAGTCAAATTCATTTTTATTTTAAATTGAGACATATCTTGATTCAAAAACTTAACAATGGTTATAATAATTCTAACCCACCAATATTAAATTTTGTAAGTGTTAAATACTGTTTTAAAATGAGGTTTAAACTGAAATTTATCAACTAACGTAAATAATTTAAATGTAAATCACGTTAAAAAATTTATATATATTATCTTTTAAATTTAAAAGTAAAATTATATTGTCAAAGAAAATAAAACATAGTTTATCTAACCATTAATGATTATATCTGTTTTGATATTAAAGTATTGATATTTTATGGAAACATATTTTATCTTTGGACAATGATATTTTGACAACTCTTTTTTAACAACTTTTTGACAACAGGATACGTGTTATCATTTGATTGGCATGTTTGAATTTATGATTAAAATAATATTTGAAACGGACCAATCATAAACTGCCACGCATGCGTTATCAAAAAGTTATCAAAAAAAAGTTGTTAAAGAGACTTTTTCCTTTATCTTTTTGTGGTCATTATGATTATACTATACTTATTTATTTCACATGAAAAACGGTTGAAAGATATTAACTTTCAAAATTTTAACTGAATAATTTAAAATAAAATATGAAATGACGTATACAAAGTTTAGTAATGAGTTCTGTAATTAGGTAGAGTTGGCAGCCAACCCATCAAAGCGGCAGCTTCCTGGATGAGAGTCGAGAAGCGTGAAAGATCGTCCAACCGCTACAAACGTACGCACCAAACACCAAAATCACAAACGGAATTAAGAAATTACTCATTAACGGTTTAACATACGTCAAAAGGTTTAACCTATCCCGTACGCCTCTAACGTATCTTCGTACCCAAACAAGCCGCTAAGAGTCCAACTACACAAGCAGAGTATCACTTCATATATTTATTTTTTATTTTTTATTTTTATTTTCTCAACGCGATCAAAAGTACTTCCAGCTAGTAGTTGTAAGAAGATGGTTAAAAACCCGTAAACGTAAACCCTAGTAGTTTAAATAGCCTCCAGCTTTTCCTGTTGCGCTCTCTTTCTCTCTCTCAACGCAACTCAACATAACATAAATCGGAAGCCACTTACTCTGTTCGATTCTCGTTGCGCTCGCCATCGCTCGCGCTCTAAACCCTAGAGGACGCTATTTCTAGGGTTTATATCTGAACTTGTAATCAGTTTCGGAATTATTGGATTGCGCGCTGATCGGAGTTGGTAGCGGAGGTTTTTTGATCGAATTTTCGGTTCCATGGATCTTCCCAGTCTCGCTGTTATACTCCAAGCCGCTCTCAGTCCCAATCCAGATGAACGGAAAGCTGCTGAGGAGAGCTTGAATCAGGTGCGACTCCTTCTGATTCTTTAATTTTCTGTCTGATCAGAGGTTTCATTGCTTTGTATTTACTTGATTCACTTCCGGTTAGTGCTTAAGAAGTACGGATAGTTGTGAAACGTGATGATTCTCTTAGTGTCTTCCTCGGTCGTCGGTTGGTAATTGAATTTTGGTGTATGGTTGTTAATTGAATCTAGCAGTGCTTTGATTTGATAAATTTAAATTTGGCTGATGATCTTTTTCAACCACGAGCTTGTTTATGTAGTGAAAAACATCGGACTTTGTTGTCTGTTGGCATGGGCGTCTCGGTTTGCGGTTGTAATTGAATGTGTCAATGTTGCAGTTTGTTGACTTATTTTAACTTTTATATGCTTGTTGTTGAATTTGCATACAGTTTCAGTATACGCCTCAGCATCTGGTGAGGCTGTTGCAAATCATTGTTGACAACAACGTTGACATGGGTGTACGACAAGTGGCTAGTATTCATTTCAAGAACTTTATTGCGAAAAATTGGTCTCCTCTTGATGGTATGCACCTTTTATCATTGGTTCGAATTAGATAATGAAGTGGGATGTTTGTTTATCGCATTCTTTATTTTTGTGGGTTGTTTATGTAGAAACGCAGCAGCAGATTTCACAGAGTGATAAAGATGTGGTGAGAGATCACATTCTGGTCTTTGTAACCCAGGTTCCTCCTCTGTTGAGGTATGATTGTTCACCTTTGGTGCCTCATATCTGGTGGCTATTCTTGTATATTTTGATATGTGTTGTTTTCTTGCTGTCATGTCTCTCTTTACCTTGTGGGTGATGACAACTAATGGGGGTTTAAATTATGTGCCATATTTTGTTCTCTTTTTTACAACGTTTTGTTTTTGTTTTTTTTTTTTTCAATTCTCCGTTGTGTTGACTTGGCGTTCCTTACGTCTAAAGGGTACAACTTGGCGAGTGCCTTAAAACAGTTATACATTGTGATTATCCTGAGCAGTGGCCACGTCTTCTTGATTGGGTGAAGCATAACTTACAGGATCAACAAGTCTATGGGGCATTGTTTGTGCTCCGGATTCTTTCAAGAAAATACGAGTAAGTTTGTGACTTTATATCTATTATACCTTAACTGGAAGAACCAGGTTGATGGTCTTACCCAGTTCTGTTGGTGATATTTTCTCACTATTCGGTACTTTGTCCGTTATTATTAATAATTGTAGTTCCATAACATGTGGAAGTTCCTGTTTGGTTTTCATTTTTTATTGTACGGTTACAGTGCCATTTACACACAAATAGGTTGTACTATGTTGCTTAGATAATTTCGTTGAACTATAAATTTGTTATATATGCATGTGTTGTAGGGATAGAAAAAAGGATTTAATAAGAATGTGGAGAAATATTCAAATTTAAGAGAATGAGAAACTCTCAATAATAAAAAATGTCACAAAAGGGGAAAGATAACATAAAAATAAGAATGAACTATACACTTGTTTTGCATGTTGCCTAAATAGTTGTCTGCTTTTCCAGTACCAAAAGAAAAGTTAACAAAGAAATGATTAACAATTTGAATGTTAATTTCATGATCATTTTGAGGTGTTGAAGAAAATGAATGAGGATTAAGATATCACCACAAATTTGAGATGTTTCATTAAGTCTGGAAAGGAAAATAGAAAATACTAGAGTTTACAATGTTTCAAATAAAGGGACAAACCTCATTCCATGCGTTTTGGCCAGTTGATTATTTTTCTCTGTTCATTAATAAGATTTGAAGTTTCCATTTAAAAGAAGTTGTTGGAGGGGAGGCTCTGCTAAAGTTGACTATGCAGGTTTCACAATGGAGAATAGTTACTGGCAAAGCTAATAAATATTCTGTACTAATAACGTGGTTAAAAAAATTTCCATTTCAAAGTATTACATTTATGATTTTGCAATAGCTCATATTTCAAAAGTACCCTGTGATCCTTAAATAGTGGTCCAGATTCATTAGTCTAGTACGTGTTAGGTTCATACGCTCTTTTATATTTTCTTTTCAGGTTCAAGTCAGACGAGGAAAGGGTACCAGTTTATCGCATTGTTGACGAGACATTTCCTCATCTTCTCAATATATTTAACGGGCTTGTCCAGATTGTTAATCCATCACTTGAAGTAGCTGATCTAATTAAGCTTATCTGTAAAATATTCTGGTCCTCCATTTATGTACGCTCTCTTGTCCTCACATGTATTCTTAAATTAATGAGTTTATTTTATGCATTATGCTGTAGATCAAACCTTGTTCAGATTCATGTTACTTCTATAGATAGTCATTATGTAAAATCTGTGGTTATTATTAATTAGGGTGTACAATGCATTCTATTTTAGCCCAAGGTGGTCAAGGCTGTCAAATTTGAGGGAGTAAGTGTGTTTGGATTAATGTCTGGAAGTGTTCAGGCATAAGTTTGCATATTTCAAAGCAGTGAAAGGAGAATCAACTCCCTTGTGTCATTGAAGTTAGTGTGCATAATTTAAATATAACTCTTTTCCGATCACATCCTTTAGATTGTATTGGACTTTTAGAGTTTACCTAAAACAAAAATAATAGTTTAGAAAAAGCCTAATCATAGTCTTCGAATTTCAGCTCAAACTCAATTTAGAAAATCGACTTGGATGTGAGTTCTGCCAAAATTTGTAAGCTTTATTTGATGTAGAATTAAAGACTACCCTTGAGACCTCAACCAACTATGGCAACCTCCAAAAGAGGTTTTAGCTAAGGCAACCGCAATTAAGGTGACTTTCCAGTAACCCCCTCTTGCCTAAGGTTAATGGCATGGAGCATGATTAATGCAAGTGGCTAAGTCATCTTAGAAGTTGGGCTCAACTTTAACTTAATGAGATTTATTTGTAAGGTGAGGATTGTGCATGCTTTGTAAGTTCTATTTATGTCATACTTCTAGTTGATGTAGGATTAAACACTACTTTTGTTGCAATTTAGCCATCCCCTAAAGAGGCCATAATTAAGGTGGCTAGGGGTGACCACAATTAAGGCTACTTTCGAACAATATTATCTAAACAAATAATAACATCTTACATAATAAGTATTCAACATTCTAGCTTCATAACTAAGCAAGCAATATATTGGAACTGGATCAGAAACAAGACTACCTGAATTTTTTATGGATAGAGAACCTTAATCCCCAATCTGTTATCAAAGTCTTGAATAGGGAAGGGGACAAACATAAGAATGAAATGAATTCTCTGGTAATTTAAGAGTCTTGGGTACCTGAATTTTATAGGTAGAGAACCTTAATCCTCAATCTGGTAAGTGTTGAATAGGGAATGGAATTAACGAACTGAAGAAAAGAATGAATTATCTATTGATACAAGAGTATTGGAGCTCTTCTCACCAGCGAATACTCAGATACATGATATCCTTCTCTTAGTTGTTGTACCTCTTTATGAGTTCTCCCCTTTAACTTTACTGATAAACTAACTGCAGTTAATCAAATCTTAATTAGAATTGATGGGCGGCCTTTCTTTTACAAAGAGCAATGATACCATTCTGTTAAATTTTAATTGAAATACATGATACCCTCCTGTTACTTTGGGGTAATGCCTTTTAAGAAAATGACGCTTTGTTGTCCACTGTATTTTAGTATCTTTTCATCCCTTGCCATTGGGTTTATATTTCCATTAAATTTAAATATGCAAAGAATAGATAGTTATTGTGGGATTGTTATATATCTCTAGTATCATGCTTTCCTCTCACGTCAAATATGAAGTGGAGTTAATGTGATCAAAAGTTAGAAGAAAAAAAATAGTCAACACTACAGTCCATGTGAATCCTTGTCTAGGAAGTCTTTTTTTATGTGTTTGTATCTCAATAAATCTTTGTTTCATTTTTTTTTGGTTGACCTGGTAGCTGGGGATAAAATGAAATAAAGGAGAGCATCTTTTACATTTTGAGATAACTTCTTCGGCCACCTCATTTATTTTGATGCTTCTCACCTCAAATTTCTGATAGTTGACATTTGAAATTATGGGTTTTGTTGAATTTATTCAGTTGGAGATTCCTAAGCTGTTGTTTGATCAAAATATCTTCAATGCTTGGATGATGCTTTTTTTAAATATATTGGAGAGACCTGTACCCTCTGAAGGTCAGCCTGTTGATCCTGATCTTAGAAAATCATGGGGTTGGTGGAAGGTCAAGAAATGGACAGTTCACATTCTAAATAGGCTCTACACTCGGTATGTTTTAGGTTTGAATTGATTTATATATAAAAGAATTTTTGCTGTGTGACTTATTCTGAATTTCTATGGTTGTTTAAATTACCACATGACAGTTTTGGAGACTTGAAGCTTCAAAACCCTGAAAACAGAGCCTTTGCCCAAATGTTTCAGAAGCATTACGCTGGGAAAATCTTAGAGTGCCATTTAAATCTATTAAATGTTGTTAGAGTGGGGGGCTATTTACCCGACAGAGTTATCAACTTCATTCTCCAATATCTAAGCAACAGGTGGGTATCCTTTGCAGTCTAATTTTTCACCGTGAATCATATTATATAATCGTATTCTAGTCTACTTTAATTAACTGCGTGCTTTTAATTCTGATCAATGCCACACATCATTTGGTAAATGCATTTTCTTTTTGACATGGTTTGGAGATGCAATATAAAAACCTTTATGGTCTCTCCACCTAACAGGATTAGCTTTTAGGATTGTTGGTTCATGATATTTGAGCTTTTTTTGATCTAGTGGTCTAGGTTGCTGCCCCCATTCTTCCAATAAAAAAGTTGAAATTCAACAAATGGCAGGTGGTTTTATGCATTGTCCATAAGTTAAAGAGCTCTTGGCTTAGGGAATGCTGCTACCGAGGAAATTGTAAGAACCATTATGATAAAGAAAACTGAGATTTTCTTGATGGTTCTGGTTCCAAGACTTTGTAAAACTTGAGTAGAGTTTGCCTTAGTTTGATAACTTTGATGTAACATATGATAGCAAAAAGCATTATTATTTAAGGCACACGTGACACTGAATATTGGCAAAGCGGGCTCCACAGAATTTAGGAGGAGCAATGAAAGGCAGTAACAAGTGCTTTAATTTCCTGGTTTTGTGCAGTTTTTGATAGAACAACAGTATAGCTCTCTTCGTTTTGTAAATTTGTTTTGGACAACAAACCTTAAATTAGATTTAGATGGGCTGCATCTGCCGAAACTTTGTTTCAAAACTTTTGTAGACAATGCACAAGAAGTAAAGTTTAAATTTCTTCAATTGGTAGCAGTTCAAACTTACTTTCAATGACAAAAATGACTCAATCATAGTCTTGAGGCAATCCTTAAAATAGCATTTATGTATTCTTGGTGAGAGTGGAAGTGGGACAACCAATTAACGCATTAACACCAAGAAGAAACTCTGTTATCAACCAATGTTCAAGGATAAGATTTTTGGATTGAAGTTCATTGCAAAGTTGTTGAGGACCACACATTTGTTTTTGAAAGTAATCAGGAACTTTATCCCAAACTTGATAAAAATTAATGCTACCTAATACTATAGAAAGAAACGAGTGTGATAATGTTGATTAGAGTGCGCCAACACCATTTGATCTTGCTGTTAAGTGCTATAGGTGGGATTGATTTTTCCAGCATCATGATCAGCTTCGGTAACAAAACAAAGAGGAAACAATGGACCAATACAAAGTGTTGGAAGACAATGCGGTTAATACACACAGCAAGAAGTTGGAGTCATCAAGGTTCTTTTAGGTTTTGGGAGAAGCAGCAGAGGATGGGGAGGGAGGAGGAGGAAGATTGCCACACAATACTGTTAAAGATTTGGCACCACGTTGAATTGATATAGAGAAAGAAGATAAATAGCAAAGAAAAGAAAGATGGAAAGAAGAAACTGATTCTGTAGCTGTATATGAGGTGCCTGCGACAGAATATGCAGAGCTCTTTGTATAGAGTTAACCAGCTGTCGTATTAACAGCCATACAAAAGCTAACTACTATACAAAAACTGACATATAACTGATTAACATCGATATAACTGTTGAAGTAAAAAAGTACTAGCACATGTAGGCGTTGGCTGTTCTCTTAAGTTTTTATTGTGCAAGAAAGTAAACGACAATAGTGTGTTGCTCAGTGCAATTGGGGGGTATGGACAGTTGATGGGTCCTGATGTATTGTTCGATATGTGAATCCTTCATTAACTGTCCCACATAAATCTGTAAAAACTGCCTCAATGACCTTTATTCATAGAAAAAATAACTGATGGCTGGCCATAATAGTGGGGGTGTACATAGGATATGTCGTTATTTTGAAGTTTGTGGTTATTGAAGACATTTTGTCTCTACAAAGACAGGTGCATTATATTTGTGTGATTTCTGTGTTCTGCATTATATCCTATTTTTTCTCAAATATCAACTGATATTTTTTCTCGAATAACAACTGATATTTTATCTGCAATTATAAGCATATGGGTGGTAAGTTAATGCATTAAATAAATCCCGCTCACAAGACTTATTCCACAGTTGCTACTCATCATAAATTCAGGATTTCGGTGAACTTTTTCAAAATCTCCTATAACATGAGCCTAGTAAACATCAAAGGTCTGGTTTTTAAAAAAAAAAAAATTTAAATACTGTGAAAGCCGTTAGACTTCCAATTATATGAGGTGCTCATGTGCTTTATTAGATTTTCAATAAGCTAAAGGAGGAGTAGATGCTTGACATTGGAATAGAGCATCTTTGGTGATGGGGTCTTGAGGCCTTGTACATATAACTGTTACTATGGAAATGAGAGCCCTATGTGTGATGCTTTTATATTTCTGCTATTGGTTCTTTATGAATGTATCTTTCTCATTCCTGAATGTCAAATCAGACCAGGAAGAAAGTTGTTATTGTCTATTTGGATAGAAATCATGAGTTGTTGAGTGCTATATTTGGTGCCACTAGATAGCACTTACTAATTATTTCTCTGTAATTTTGGCATCGCATGCAGTATCTCAAGGAATAGTATGTATAATCTGCTGCAACCACGGCTTGATGTCCTTCTTTTTGAAATAGTGTTCCCTCTTATGTGCTTTAATGATAATGATCAAAAGCTTTGGGAAGAAGATCCTCATGAGTATGTAAGGAAAGGCTATGGTAAGTTGCCCTGGTGTGTATGGAAACAGTATTTCAATATGCACTGGAATTTCTTATAGCCTTCTAATTCTTGGTTACAGATATTATTGAAGATTTGTATAGTCCCAGGACGGCTTCCATGGATTTTGTGAGTGAATTGGTTCGGAAACGGGGGAAAGAAAATCTTCAAAAATTTATTCAATTTATTGTTGAAATTTTCAGAAGGTAATGGTTTACTGTTAGAATGAATAATCTATAATTGGGTGCAATATTTATGATTTGCTGTGCATTAGGTATGATGAAGCTTCTGCAGAGTACAAGCCCTACAGACAGAAAGATGGTGCCCTCCTTGCGATTGGGGCACTGTGTGACAAATTGAAGCAGACTGAGCCATACAAGTCTGAACTCGAGCCAATGTTAGTGCAACATGTCTTTCCCGAGTTCAGCAGTCCTGTTGGCCACCTTAGGGCTAAGGTACGATTTCCTATTATAGTTTTTATTTTTATCTCCATATATTGCCATGTGATGTAGGACCTTTACCATTCCAGTCTTCTAAAATACAACTGAGCTTTATTTATAACCAGGTACTCAACAACAACGAAAACGAATTTAACTATACTTGACTAACATTCTTCTTCTATTCATATTTACATACTATTACCCTCCACCAAAAAAGGATACAATGCCCTCAAGGGTCTTGAGCTTCATGTGGGATTGTAAGAGGAAGATAATATCTGATTAGTCCCCAAAGTTTTCTAGATCTGCTTCCAAAGTTACAATAACAGGATCCATACTTCTAAGTATCTCAACTTATGCTTCGTATAATCAGTAGATCTGATCTATGCAGTGTTGAGTGCTTTATATGGATGCAAAAGGATCACACAACGGGCATATTTGTTTAATGGCCCAATTATCATCCTTACCACGGTTGGAAAGGGTTTTAGGCTGTCATTCACGGTGTTCTAAACTAAATAAATGAAGCATTATTTGCAAATGCATAGGTTTATTTGATTTCGTTTAAGTTATTCTAAAACTTATTCAGATTATGGAATTATTGTGTAAAGTATAATTTAATTTTTGTTTGAAAAACAGGCAGCATGGGTTGCTGGACAGTATGCCCATATTAACTTTTCAGATCAGAACAATTTCCGGAAGGCTTTGCAGTGTGTGGTATCCAGAATGCAGGATTCAGAACTTCCTGTGCGTGTTGATTCCGTTTTTGCTTTGCGCTCTTTTATTGAAGCTTGTAAAGGTGGTTTTTACATTCTCATTATTTTTTGTAATTATTATGAATATATTTTTTTCTATATGCTTATTTTTCTCATGACATGTTTGTGCAGATTTGAATGAAATTCGTCCTATTCTTCCTCAACTCCTTGATGGTATGAGGGTGTGAGAATTTTGTTTCTCTCCAGAATTATTATTTGACTTGCTGATTAAGTTTTAACCAAGCGAAATTTTATCCAGAGTTTTTCAAACTTATGAATGAGGTTGAGAATGAGGACCTTGTGTTCACATTGGAGACTATCGTGGACAAGTTTGGGGAAGAGATGGCCCCTTATGCACTTGGGTTGTGCCAAAATTTGGTAATATTTCTTTTCCTTTCACAAATTTTTTTAGAAATTATTAATTTTTAACAGTTTCTAGAAATTTTTAATTTTTAATAATTTCTAGAGGTAATGTAAAAATAACTTAGTTTTATTTTAAATAACAGGCTGCTGCATTTTGGAGGTGTATGAACACTGCAGAAGCTGAGGATGAAGCTGATGATCCAGGTGCTTTGGCTGCTGTAGGTTGTTTACGTGCTATCAGTACAATACTTGAATCAGTGAGCAGGCTTCCTCACCTTTTTGTTCAAATTGAGCCAACTTTGCTTCCTATAATGCGAAGAATGTTGACAACTGATGGTCAAGGTACCTCTCCCCATGCTGCCCTTTCTCTCGTGACACAATCTTTGTCCTACATTTTTCTCCCATGTCATTTTGTTATGTGTTTTTGTCCTAGCTCTTTTCATTAAGTGTTACAAAAGTTTTGGAGAAGAGGGTATCCTGCTTGAACATAAAATGACATTTTGCTGCACAAACTACAAAGAAAATGGAATCACTAATTGAGCAAAGCTTCTAAAATCTCTCAGCATGTCAGTTAGGGAAAACTTCTTAAAAAAGACAATAGGTGTTTTCTACCAAACAAGGCCAAATGCTTTATCATATATCAAACAGTTATTGTTAGGTTTCTGAGTAAGAAACCTAATTAATCATGATCACAGTAGGCGGAAAAGATAATGAAAGAATGAATTTCTCTTATTAATGGTAATAGAATTCTCTGAATAAACAAAAGTAAACAAGGATAATTGGGAGCATAACCTCCCTCACATGACTAGGAGCATAACCTCCCTCACAAGACGAAAGCTGCCTGTCAAGAAACTAAACTTTATAATAAAACACTTAACCCTAACAATAGACTCTAGCTCTATTTATATTAATTATTTCCTGCCCATCTTATACTGAATATTTCCCTAGAATATATCTATTTAATATAAATATCTTATATTGAATATTTCTCTAAAATATATCTTATTTACTATAAATATCTTATGCTGGATATTTTTCTTAGAATATATCTTTATTTACTATAAATATTTCCCGCCCATCTTCATCGCTCACCACTTAGGATAGTAACTCTTCAACCGATCGGTTACAGCTCTTCCCCTTGCCTCTTATCGTTGGGCTCCCTACTTCCTACCATTCAACTTGTTCCCCCTATCGGCTTGCGCCCCCTTACCTCCTACTGTTCGGCTTGCTTCCCCCGGCCTCCTACCGTTCGGCTTTCTTCCCCCTGTCTCCTACCGTTCGGCTTGCTTCCTCCTGTCTCCTACCGTTTGGCTTGCTTCCCCCTGCCTCCTACCGTTTGGCTTACTTCCCCCTGCCTCCTACCGTTCGGCTTGCTTCTCCCTGCCTCTGACCGTTCGGCTTGCTTCCCCCTGTCTCCTACCGTTCGGCTTGCTTTCCCCTACCTCCTACCGTTCGGCTTGCTTCCCCCTGCCTCCTACCGTTCGGCTTGCTTCCCCCTGCCTCCTACCGTTCGGCTCCCCTGCTTCTTACCATTCGGCTCCCTTGCCTACTAATGTTCAGCTCCCTGCCTCCTATCCTATCACCCCATATCCTATCACTTATTGTGCTACAAAAACCACTTTAAAAATTCTGAGTTTCAGTCTCTGACCATATACACCGAAGCATTTGTGTATTTTGCACATTCCCACAAAATAATTCTGTTATTCTGTCTAGACCATTGAAGCTAATCATAAAAAACCAGTCCAATTACTTTAGAATTCCTTGTTGATTAGCCAAAATGCTCCAAGGAAAACCCATCTTGCTCTTTTTGACAGTTGTCCAACCATACAATTATTCTTGTTGTTATGCCTTGCGTAGGTATATTTTTTCTTTAAGAAATAGGCAATACTAATGGATTCTGGTAACCCTTCTAATAATCTTTCATAAGACTTTAAGATGGATGTATGAAATAGTTGATCACTGGAGGAATTTTGGACTTCCTCTATATGCTTAGAGTTATTAAATGAATGCAATGCTGAAAAATTTGTTAAGTTTGTATATATTTGCTTCTTTAATTTCATGGACCCTGTATTTGTGTTAGTTTAATTATTAGATTGTGATATGTAAACAATGGTTTGTAAATTTTAATTTTTTTTGGATTTTCACTAATTTCTACTATCTTCTATGTGTCTACAGAGGTATTTGAAGAAGTTTTGGAGATTGTATCTTATATGACTTTTTTCTCTCCAACAATATCGTTGGATATGTGGAGTCTTTGGCCATTGATGATTGAAGCACTGGCTGCTGATTGGGCATTTGATTTCTTTCCAAGTATGATGGTTCTCAACAAATTTTAACTCTCTTTTTCATTTGCTAATGTCATAATACATAGTTTACATAATTTGTGAGTGGTCTATTTTTTCCAGAGAAAAGCTGATCTCTTTTAACCAGAAGATGAACACAAACAATGTACTGTTTACAAAACATCTATTAATAAAGAAACAAGCTAAAAATACGACGCCGACAATTTTTCTTCAATGCAGGAGAAAATTAATGTACATTCCACGCTGTTTTTCTTCTTTACAAAATATAAGTGAAAATGATTCTATCAGTAAGTGTTGTATTTCTTCAGAACTCATTTTGGAACAACCCGTAGTATAATAACTAAATTCATATACTTCCCCTCAGACTTGTAATTATTGGTCTTAACTTTAAACTTAGAAGCTTGTGATGGAAACATGTGCTGAATAATTATATATTTATTACATACTGTTTGTCTTCAAATTTCCTTTGCTTGACTGTGATAATTATGTCATCCATATCCTTTTTGCTTTCAATTGGTTAGCGGTTTTCTGATTCCTTAACAAAATGGGTGTTTGTTACTTTCATACATAGACCTGGTAATGGGTTTGATACTTGTTTTGGTTTTCTTACATTGAACTAGGGTCTCAAATATTTTTTTCTTTCTCTTTTCAAGACAAGCATATTTCTAATCTATCTTATCTTGATCTGGTTGGAAGTTTTATCATCCTTCTATATGATATTGTTTTTGGCAATAATTTGTTAAGCTTTAAACTTCTGCAGATATTTTGGTTCCCTTGGACAATTATATTTCGAGGGGAACTGCGCAATTCCTTTCTTGCAAAGAACCGGACTATCAACAGAGTTTGTGGAACATGATTTCATCTGTAAGTTATTTTTACCTTATTACTTAAAGCATCAACTATTTGGTTGGAGCCTGGTGGTTTATTAATGATCATTATTATTTTTTATGTTATTACTGAGCTCTCTGTGATTTTTATATTATTGCAGATTATGTCAGATAAAAATATGGAGGACAACGATATTATACCAGCTCCCAAGCTTATTGAAGTTGTGTTCCAGAATTGCAAAGGACATGTTGATCACTGGGTTGAACCATATCTTAGAATTACCGTTGAACGCCTGCGTCACACTGAAAAATCATATTTGAAATGCCTTTTCATGCAAGTGGTAAGGGGATGTTATGTTCAATAGTTATATTAGACGAGTAAAGTAACAGATTTTTGTGCTCGTGGGCTATAATGTTCTGAATATCTTGATTGTGCTGGGGTCTGTTGACTTGGAGGTTTCATTAATTAATTTTAGATTGTGGTTGAAAGATATCTTTTGAATTTCCAATTTATTAAATGGGGGTGGCTTATAAAAAGTTGGCTAGGTGTTTTTGAATGGTAGTTTTCTCACATTCTATGGAAATGAGTAAATTGAGTAACATATAAATGAAAAAGATCCGCAAACCTACTAATATCATGATGTTTTTGTTTGAGTGTGATGTCATGTTCTCCAATGTAGTTTATTCGTGATTCACTAGTGAATATCTTCTTGGTGTTTCTCCTCCTTGGATCTTCTAAAAGTGGTATTAGAGCCAATGTTCATGGTAGTTGGATAAAATGAGTAGTGTTAATGGTGCATCTTGGTGTGTAGCCCATGTATCTGGTAGTCAATCTAGGCAGTGTGTTGCTGGGGTAAATCACAAAATAAGAGTCACCATTGATTACTTATGGATGAGTAGGAGCTTCCACTTGGGGGTGTTTATAATGTGGAAGAGACTCATATTTAAGGGGGAGTCCACAATGTGGAAGAGACCTACACCTAATGGGTAGTTTGTTGGAGCTCAAGTGTGAGTTCAAGTTTCTCATTGCCTTAATGTTTTATATTAAGCGTAGTGTGATGTTTTGTTCTATAGTTGACTCCTGACCCAATAGATGTCTTACTGGTGTTCTGTTAGGATATAAGGTGGGAGGATATTCGGTATAAGTTAATTAAAGTAAATAAATATAGTATAGGTTAATTAGAATAAATAAATATATATTCCAAGGAAATATTCAATATAAGATATTCAGTATAAGTTAATTAGAGTAAATAAATATAGTATAAATTAATTAGAGTAAATAAATATATATTCTAGGGAAATATTCAATATAAGATATTTATAATTAAGGATATATGCTAGGATAATATATGGGGAGATATTTATATATAGGGATATTTATTAAATGCAAATATATCCTAGGGAAATATTTAGTGAGAGATGGAAGGAAAATAATTAGTATAAATAAAGTTAGAGTCTAGGGTTAAGGGTATGCTTTTGATTTGGGAGTTTTGTAAAGGAGATTATGCTCCAGGATAATTGACGGAAGTTATGCTCCCAATTATTGGATAACTGAAGGAGGTTATGCTCCCAGTTATTGTTTACTTGTGTTTACCTAGATATTACTATCAATAAAAGATATCAATTTGTTCTATTCCATTCTTTTATTGTTCTTTTGTTTGTTTTGAGTGTGTGAAAGGTTGATTTCGTTACTTCTTACTCGGTCACGTAACAATTGGTCTGACCTGCCGGATCGAAGGAAGGAGTGTAAGGCCAGTCGGAGCAACAATGGAAAAGGAAAGAAATGTGAGGGATCTGCCCTATGAGGAATATGAAAAACAGAGGAAAGAAGGAAGGTTCTTTAGATGCGGCAAGCGGTTCGGTCTTGCTCACCACTCTTTAGACAAGAGCTTGAGAGTCACGATAATTAGGACCATAACCTCCGTCAATTATCCTGGAGCATAACCTCCTATACAAAACTCACAAATCAAAAGCATACCCTTAACCCTAGACTTTAACTTTATTTATACTAATTATTTTCCGTGCATCTCTCACTAAATATTTCTCTAGGATATATTTGCATTTAATATAAATATCCCTATATATAAATATCTCCCCATATATTATTATCCTAGTATATATCCTTAATTATAAATATTTTATATTGAATGTTTCCCTAGAATATATATTTATTTACTCTAATTAACTTATACTATATTTATTTACTCTAATTAACTTATACTGAATATCTTATATTGAATATTTCCTTGGAATATATATTTATTTACTTTAATTAACTTATACCTAATATCCTCCCACCTTATACCCTAACATATGTTCTCTTGCTCGGATTTTCCAACAAATCTGTCCTGAGGAAATGTATACCTGACTCTTTTAGTTAACCAAATATGGATTGTACTTCCTTGAGTGCTATGATTTTTAGGTTTTTTTATTTAAAAATGAAGAAATACAATGTAGGGATATTGTTAACAAAATCTGAGGCCTTTCCTGATCTTCCAATGGGTTTAGTTTATCTGCTTTATGTTTGCCCAGGTTTTCAAATATTACTTGTCTCTCTAGAAATGACATAAAGTAATTCTTTCTAAGAGGAGATACTTTTTTCAGATTGCAGATGCTCTTTACTATAACGCAGCACTGACTCTCAGCATATTGCAAAAGCTAGGTGTTGCATCAGAAATCTTCCATCTTTGGTTCCTCTTACTGCAACAAGTTAAGAAGAGTGGAATGCGTGCTAATTTTAAAAGGTTCGTTATGTTTACCTTTTGTTATCACTTGTTTCCATTTTACTTTGTATGTTGATATTGTTCTTCCTTACAACAATATATAGATCGTCCAATGACAATTTGAATGTGTCTTGAGATGAAAACTAACAACGTATGTGCAGGGAACATGAAAAGAAAGTATGCTGCCTTGGTTTGACATCATTACTGGCACTCCGTTCTGATCAATTACCGGCAGAGGCTTTAGGAAGGGTGTTCCGAGCAAATCTTGATCTTCTAGTTGCTTACAAAGATCAAATTGCAGGTCTTATGTCTCCCTTGTCTCTGTAACTAAGTTGTAACTTTCATGGGGGTTAGATTGATGTCATTTGTATATGTTGCTTGGCCTAAACTCCTCACAATAGTTGTTTTATAAGTGCTTAATTTCATGTATTTTGTACTGATTGCAGAAGCTGCTAAGGAGGAAGAAGCTGAAGAAGATGATGATATGGATGGTTTTCAAACTGATGACGAAGATGAGGATGGCAGTGGTTTTGACAAAGAAATGGGAGTTGATGCTGATGATGGGGATGATACTGATACTATCACACTTCGAAAGTTGGCTGATCAGGTATCTGAATATGATGGTCTAAAAAACATTGCTTGCATATAAACGAGTTCTATAATATGTCTGTATGCATGTATAGAGGATGTGCAAGATGGATATTCTAGTAGTTCATCTTTTGTCCAGGTCATCATTTAACTTTGTCCCGAAGTATTCATTGGATTTTGAATCCCAGTTAGTTAAATTTGAAATTTGGATTACTGAATTTAAAAAACTGTTCATCCTTATGTGGTTTGCTTTTTGTTGAATTGTAGTTATGTCTGTAAATATATATTTATTATGAAATTCAATAGTCAACTAAGTGTAGAGAACAAATGAAAAACCTAAAGTTTAACTTCAGAATAATTTTTTATTTGTTAATTTTGAAACCAATCTTATATTTTAGCTTTTTGTCGAAATATTTTATTGTTTACATTAACCATTTAGGCTCAACAGTCTCTCGTTACAGCTGCTGCGAATGTATAGTGGAAGCATTTTTTTTCCTTTTTATTCTCGATACCGATTTCTTTTGCTTTAAGGTCTGTGCACCTAGTAAAACATTATAGTCCATGTCAACACCCGATCCTGTGAAAAATGCTGGAGATAGGATCATAGCTTCATTCAATAACTTGATTAAAACTAGCAATTCTTTCTCCAAAGTTAGTTGAACAAAAGAGCTAATCGTGCCCCCCTCCCCCACCCACAAATTATTGTACTTCATTTCATAAACACCAGTGTTATACTTGGTTTTGTCTTATAATTATTTGTTGGGTTACTGGTCTTTATTTATAATTTATTATTGAATCTTTGAATTTTATTTTCATTCTGCATCTGTTGTATGTAGGCGAAGTCATTCCGGCCCAATGATTTGGACGATGATGATTCTGATGATGACTATAGTGATGATGAAGTGTTGCAGTCCCCAATTGACGAGGTTGATCCTTTTGTGTTCTTTGTGGATACAATCAAAAGTAAGCTAAAATGTTTAGTGTTCCCCATCGTCATCATAATTCTCGATTTCATCATGTGACAGACTCACCTTACAAAATATTTTTTACTGTAGTGATACAATCATCGGATCCATTAAGGTTTGAGAACCTCACCCAGACACTTGAGTTAAATTATCAAGCTCTTGCCAATGGTGTTGCCCAGCATGCCGAGCAGAGAAGGGCAGAAATCGAAAAGGAAAAGCTAGAGAAGTCAACGGCTGCTACAACTTCCTAAGCTTCTGAGTGTACATTAGTACTGTTGCTTATTTTATTCTCAAGTTCTCAGATGTTACCCATTCTTTAGGAGAGAGAATCAGAGGGTTGCCTTATATTTGAGGCATTTGTCGGCTTTGTGATCGCCAGTTGGGGTTTGATCATGAAGAGTTTGCAGTTTTGAAGTGCTTGGAGATCTGTGCAACGAAGCCCCCATTGACTATGGGGAAGGGTGATGCATTGAGGAACTGTGGAGTGAGTACTTTCTCCAGGTTTTAGTTCAACTTATTATTTGGTGCTTTGGGCTGTGTTTTTGGAGTAAAGTGCCCATTCTTGCCAAGACTGTGTTCTCCCCGCTACCCCTTCTTCCCTTTTTCCTTTCGCGGGCTCCGTTTATGGTCACCATCTATGTGCCAACCGTATTTATGTTTCATGGATACGAGTTCTGTAATATTTATCGCCTGTCACATAGACAGGTATGTAGGGTCGCCAATTGCTTTATTGGTAATTTTTGGTGAGGGATGATATAAAAAATTTTGTTTTTACTCCCTTTTTCGGTCATTATTTTGGGGTTGAGAGTATAGTCCATGAGTATTTATCAATGTATCAGTTTTGGGTTATACAAAGCTTTTCATGGGTCCCATAATGCAGCATGTTGTAAAACAGTTAAGTTCATTCATTACATAATATTTTGTGGCAAGAAGCAAATCAGCTCGATTCATTATATACAATATTTTGTTTGCAATTACGATTATGCAACACCAAAATAATTGTTTTCATCAGTGTATTCATATGCAAGTTTTTTAGACAGCTGAAATCGATAATTTTAGTAATATTATAACGAATCATTGTTTTATTTGCTAAACTTGTAAGTACTGTAAAGTAAGGATTTACTTTCTTAGTATATAAATCAGATCAATCTGTGTTTATTATAACGAATCATTGTTTTATTCCATTCTTATATGGTTTTTTATTTCTCTATAGCTTCCTATCTTAATTTTCTTGTTATTTTTGATATTGTATTTACTTGTTATTCAGGCCTTACGAATAAATCTCCGCCAACAAAACAAATCCTAATTATATAAAAGCCTACATACATAAGCCTATAGTACAAGATTAAAATTATCTCTGGAAAAAAAATATGCATATTTTTAAATGCAACAGAATACTTTCACAAGTTTTTAAACTTTTAATCTCTTTATAATTCTTTAATCCAAAAAATATTACATTTTAAATTAAAGGTTAAAATTGGTAACATTATCAACTTCTAATATTTTAAACACTAACTTCTCCTATGAATTAGATGATAATTCAAAATCTGTTATTAATTTGCTAAAAATGACAACATTTTCATCAACCAAAAAATTCAAACAATTTTGAATCGTATCAAAACAATAAACAAATTTTTAATGAAAAGAATGTCGTTTTTATAAGGATTTGTAACGATTTTTTAATGTATCCTTGACATTAACACGTGATTAAAAGCACGTTCATTTAAACTCTAATAATCTAAAACCTGCTTTTACTCGTCAAATTTTAGTTTGTAGAATATGAAATGAGTTATATTATATCCACACAATAATACATTTTTTTCATATATCCATATCTAAATTGTGTCTAACATGATCTTAACATTAGTGTTATCCTTGCCTCTGAATGTTTGGTTGCCTCTGTTCTGAACAGATGCAGTGAAATGAGTGAAATTACTGTTCGTAGTTTTCTATTTATAATTTGTTTTATATATTTTTAACTGATATAAATTCAATAAAATATAAATAAACTTACTTAAAATATAATTGATTGTTTATAATCTGTTTATTTAATCAGATATTTTTTATTATTTTATATCTATAATAATAAATCTATCATAATATATAATTACATTGTACAATTAATAAAAGAAATTAAACAATAAATAAAAACTGAATAAAAAAATGTAAAAAACTTAATTATTCAATAAAATAAAAAGTCCAATCGTACTCAATTGAAAATAAAAAATAATTAAATTTTATTTTTATAAATATTGTGATTTTTATTTTCTATCACCCACCAATTGGATTCTCCATTCTCGTGCGGGCGCGTGGACCCCAATCTCCTTTTCCTCCTTCTCCCCTAGCTGGAGTCTTCTTCACTCTCCCAACAAACACAACACCTCGCCACGCTCGCTGCATCGCGTGACAACTACGTCCATGGAGATGCTTCCCGGGAGCAGAAGAACAATCTTCGTCTCCGCCTGCGTGTGGCTTCTTCTGTCGCTTTTACCGTCGTTGTCACCGGGGAGTGTCGTTAGCGCCAGCCACGGTGTCTTCAACGTCAAGTGCAAGTACCAGGAGCGCACCCTTTCTGCCCTCAAAGCCCACGACTATCGCCGCCAGCTCTCCCTCCTCGCCGGAGTCGACCTCCCCCTCGGCGGAAGCGGCCGCCCCGACGCCGTTGGGTTCGTTGCTTCTAATAAATTCCTTCCTTCCTATCTTCGAATTTGATTCGATCATCTTCTGAACTGATTTGTTGTGTTTGCTGTTTTTTGTTTGTAGGCTTTACTATGCTAAAATTGGAATTGGAACTCCTCCGAAGAATTACTACTTGCAGGTGGACACTGGCACTGACATTATGTGGGTCAATTGCATTCAGTGCAAAGAGTGCCCCACCAGAAGTAGCCTTGGTGTAAGCTTTTCATCTTTTTAGGGTGAATACCCAGTTTGGTTCTTGGTAGTGTGAGACGTTGTCATTTTTTGAAAGTAGTAGAATTCATAAAAAAAAGTCTTCGAAAACGCAATCACATTATTTTAGTAGAAAATTAAAAATATCTTATAACTTAAGGGACGATATTAACATAGTTTTAGGAACACAAATGACAATGAATAGTTGAGTTTAGAAACTGAAGTCTCACTGTTGAGATTTATTTTGAATTTTCGTACTTTTAAAAGTGTATTACACTTCCGGGTAGTAAAATGCTGGTTTATCCCATGTTTTTAGTTTAGCTTAGTGTTACTTTACTGCCTCCATCACTTGGCTAACGTGGTTGTCTGGGTTTATTTTGTTTCTGTGCATTATAAACTTATAATTGATTAGAACATGAGTTTATAAGATTTAATTACTCATTTTGTCCCTATACATATATAATCTTTACATGTTAGCTCCTACACTTACAAATTACAAATTTTAGTCGCTAAGTCCCTACATGTACACTTTTTACTAATTTTTTTTTCTTTATACAGACTCTTAATTGTAGTCCTTGCAGTTTTGGATTACAGAGACCCAACTGGATTAAAAAGTGTGTGTAGGGACAAAAATGAGTAGCTTCTAGGAGTTGGGATTAAAACGTAAAGATGTGCAAGTACAAGGAAATCAGTAATTAAACCTAAAATCTATGCATTATGTAGAGTTTTTACAATACTTGCCCTTGAGAAATCATGCTAGGGATGATTTTAAAGATGGACACTATTACTTTGACATCCAACAAGTTTTTCTACACACACTTTACATCCAGTATGTTACCCTTCAATCTCTCTCTTTCGAATTTGGATTCTGTGCTGGGTTTTCCTGTGCTGTGCCTTCAAAATACATTGATGGACGCCAATTTTGATATTTTAAAATATATTGAAAATAATTTTAATATATCAAATGCTCAATAGAAGATAACACCAAAAAGCCCAGCAGAGAATCTGGACTCCTCTCTTTCTTTACAAATATAAAAGTTAACTTTTTTAATGACTAAAATTCCCCTAAAAGTGGGTTGTCAACCAATGCATTGGAGTCAAAAAATCATTTTCCTTAGAGATAGGTGTTGTTAAAGTCTACAAAATTACCGTACATGGCAGTTTCTGATTGGTTGACAAGTAAAAGCCTTTTACACTGTCAGGGCATGCACTATTCTTACTCTTAGAACACAGGGTTAATGTGGTTTTTTTTGGGTTCACCAAGTGCTTGTTTTTAACAATGTAGAAATCTACATTGACTGTATGTTCACGGTGAAGTCAACATAAAAGCAACTATTTGTTGCTTCAGAGAATCAATGAGTGCAAATGAACATGTTACCAATTACCAAACACACTATAAGAAGTTGGAGCCAAAAAGAATAAAGCACACAAGGGTGCTTTTTTTCATTGTTACATCCTCTTTAACATGCCAAACAGTTCCTTAGATGCATTCTAGGTCTGCGAGATGATCATTCTCATACCATATATAATTTTTTATTGTGCCTTGGTAGCTATGTGAGTCAGTGTTGTCTTTTTCTGTCCTTACCATGTATGTTCTAGTTGTGTGCCTCCTCATGTTAACATTGATGTTTATATTCATTTTTTTTTTGTGTATCACAGATGGACCTTACACTCTATGACATAAAGGAGTCATCCTCTGGTCAATCTGTTCCGTGTGATCAACAGTTCTGCAAAGAGGTAAATGGAGGTCTTCTCTCCGGATGCACTACTAATATTACCTGTCCATATCTGGAGATATATGGTGATGGGAGCTCAACTGCTGGTGACTTCGTAAAGGATATTGTACTTTACGAGCAAGTGTCTGGGGACCTTAAAACTGATTCAGCTAATGGAAGTATTATATTTGGGTGAGTTTTCATGTGGCAGTAATGCATGGTATTACTTTTAATCTGTTGCTGCTATTGGATATTAATTTCTCATAAGTAATGAACTCAAACCATGCATGCGTGTTTATAGTAATTTAACCTGATGCTTTAGTTGCAAACCTGAAATACCATAATTTCTCATATATAGATATTATCTTAACATAAAGTGGATGCACTGGCCAGTGTGCAGGTATTACTTTTCAAAGTGTTGGGTTTGATTTTTTGTTTCACTACAAATTTGGTCTAAGCCCTCACCAAAGCCAAAATTGATGTTGGTGCCTGGGAAAATACTTGGCTTTGGTTGTAATTTTCAGTTGAGTAAGATTAATAGTGAGAAGAATGATGACGTTTGTACTTTTTGCAGTGTTCCAACCTGGAATTTACTGTAAGTTTATTAGCTAAGTTGTGTTATGTGAACCTTAGACTGAAAATAAATTTATGCAAAAGAGTATTGAATAATTCAGCAATTTGTCCTGTCATTGATGTATCATCAGAAACTACTTTTGTGGATTATAATTTACTGTATCTTATCCTTTTTAGGTTTACGAAATGCTAAGCTTGAATTTATTATCTTTAACTGCTAAATTTTCAGTTTTATCAAACATACTGTAAATAAAATGGTTTAGTAAATACCGAGGCTTTGAATAGAACACCTAAATATATGGAACACTCCTAGAAGTGCCTTTTCTGATACCACCTGGATGTGATTCTGGAGGCACTTAGGTTGTAATTGCTTCCTGGTGATTATTATTATGTTGGATAATTTAATGTTGTGGTGCTATTTATAATTAAAATGAATACTTTGTAGGTGTGGTGCTAGACAATCTGGAGATCTAAGTTCTTCAAATGAAGAAGCACTTGACGGAATACTTGGATTTGGAAAAGCTAATTCTTCAATGATTTCACAACTTGCTTCTTCTGGCAAAGTGAAAAAGATGTTTGCTCATTGTTTAAATGGAGTAAATGGAGGTGGTATTTTTGCTATTGGGCATGTTGTGCAACCTAAAGTGAAGATGACTCCATTATTACCAGACCAGTATGCCATTCATTTAATACATTTCGGAATTAGATTACTTTTTCTTATGTTGTTATTAATAGCTCTTTTGGGGATTAATTCTTTAGTTTTCTTATCATGTTTTTTGTTAGTGTCCATTCACATTATATTTTTTGCAGATATTGTAGTATGTTTTGTGATGACAGAACACCGTTTTTTTTTATCTTTAACTTGGGCTAATTTAATCCTAAAACTAGCTCATGAGGCAAGGATTTCCCAAACCTTTATAAGCTCTACTTTAGCCATTTCTACAGTTGTGGGATCTCAATAGCTTCCATTGATGGTCACACACAAATAGTTTCTAATTCACATTTTGGCTTGTTGATTATTATCATTAGTGGTTTACATTGCCTAAGAATTTTGAATCATACAGAAAGTCCTCCCAATTGTACTTAATAAAGTTTACTTTCTCGAAAACTTAAATTCGATGTCTATAGTGACTATGCAATTTCTTTTACACAACTAAGCCAGATCCTTCACATGAGTTCTGTGTTACCATAGAACCTATATGATGTGTTTGAATCACTAAACCTTGCATCTTGTTTACTTAACACTATTAAATGCATCGTTCTCTTTTCTGTTAGTCTTGTTTGATTTTAGCTGTCTTATCACGTGAACAACATTTATCTATAATCTAGCTTGTCCCCTCTAGATGGTGATTAGAGACTTCTGGTAAAGACATTGGTGACATCTCTCAACACCTACACTCTAAATGGTGTTTGTAGGCTTTTTTGGTTTAAAAGATTATTTGATGTCTGACGCTAAAGGTATCATGGGTATTTAGTATGTAAAACTGTAATTTGAATGTGAAATGAATCTGATTTTAGTTGATCATGGCTGTTGGATTTTCTAATGGTGCAAAAAGAAGTGAATTTTCATTGTTTTTCAGCAGCTTTCTACTATAAAAGCCATAACATTCTTCCCCCATATTCTAAGCAGAAAACTAGACATCTTTGATAAACGTTCATGTCCATACTTGATATGCTGGACTTTGGTCAATTTCTTTATGAACAGATAGTTATGTGTTTACTATTATTAGAATTGACATCTGATGGGCTGAATCAACCTTGGAAGCTTGCCCAAGTCATTATAACTAGTATTTAAGCCATAAATGTAGGTACTGTTTGGCCCAACTTTTCTTTTGGCTTTTCTTCCCCTTAAAAGGAGAAGTTTAGCCAAACACAAGCTCTTAAAAAGATGAGGACCTTAATTTTAGTAAAGGAAAAAAGGGAGGAAAAATAGCTTTTAAATACAGTAGTTTTTACTAATGAGCTGCATTCCTTAGTCTCCTTCTCCCATTCTTCCTGAACTAATTGATGATGTGGAACAATGAACCAAATCCTTTTGCTTAGGAGCTTTTAAGATATGACTACCAAACAACTACTTTTTTAAATTTCTTATTTTTAGCTTTAACTTTAGAGTAGCTTTTAAGTAAATAGTAAGCTGGGTCAAACATAACCTTAACTAATGGGATCTTAATAAATTTGATACTTATTGTCTCTCTTCTAAGATATTGGTTTACAGAAATCTATATTTTGAGAAAATATGACATTTAAACATTTGTTTTAGGCCACACTACAGTGTCAATATGACAGCAGTTCAAGTTGGCCAAACTTTCCTCAGTCTATCAATAGATGCTTCAACACAAGGGGACGGAAAAGGGACAATAATTGACAGTGGTACAACCTTGGCCTATCTGCCTGAAGGGATTTATGAGCCACTAGTATCCAAGGTAAATAAAAGTGTTGTAAATATCATAAACATTCAGGAGGTGAAATATGTCTAAATTTCTTTATATGATTGGTTTCCTTCCTCTTTATTATTATTGTTTCCTTTTTATGAAGTAGACATTTACCCTAGAAAAGGGAGATCACTGAATGTACAAAATACACAATCAATATACAGTTTCCTTTTTCTTTTTTTTTTTTAACCGAAAGTCTTATGTTCTGTACATTACTAAATTTACATAACAGTTTATCATACAGTTGTCTGAATGGCTTTCCCTTGTTAGATCATTTCTCAGCAAATTGGTCTAAAAGTTCAGACTCTCCATGACGAGTATACATGCTTTCAATATTCTGAGAGGTATGATGCATATCGTGTATATTCATTAATCCTCATACTGTACTCATACAATAGCTGGGGGTTTAACACTCTTTTTTTGTTGAACACACATCTAAAAAGACATGTGCATGCATGTATATTGCATGTAAATGGTGTGTCGTTGTTGGCTGGGAACAAGCTTAGGTGTTTTGGTAGCTTACTTTGGTATAGTTTCTTTGTTGTATGGTTAGTTTTGGAAGGAAGGGCCTAAGTACTGTGGTTTTGATAATGGTGGTTGTTTCCAAACTGTTATAGTTTCTCTTAATGTGGTGTTCATGGTGCGTGACATGTCACAGAAATGGAAGGGAGGTGAGTGCTTGTCTATTCTTCCTAAGGTAGAATTGCTTCAACAATGTGTGGTAAAGTAATAAAAAGATTGGAGGAAAACAGATAAAAAAGTGGTTTTGACTTTTGACCATTTCTATTCTACTTTGATCTCCTTTGAAATTTTTCTGGTGATAAATCTTTTCTGAAAAGGGTGAAATCACCATTAAGTTAACCAGACCAGCTCCTCTACTATGAACTCTGTTTTTCACTTACTCATTTCATGTTTTGTTGTTAACTGGTCACTATCCTTCAATATGGCAATTGTAATGCCATGTTGGCATTGTTTAAGCTTTCTGTCATGAGCATTGGCTTCTCTACTGGTTGTTGGTGTTTGAGCCTATATTCCCGAATCTTCTAGTAGCTTTTTTGTTGCATAGCAAGTTTTCCAGGATAGGACCGTTCACTTTCCACTTCTAAATTGCGCTTGGAAAATTTTTCCTGTTCCCTTTCATAGATTTTCCAATTTGCTAGATGTCTTATCCTTCTATTTCCATTTTGGTAGATGTGTTTTCCTCTTGTAGGACACAGTAAAGATTGTATGTTCTGAAATTTCTTCTTATAATTCTGTTGCTGGTTTTACAGTATTGGTTCTCAAATTGTTTTATGATATTTATTGATTAGCTAATTCGTACCTTAATCTGCTATACCTGGTTTGTGGATTTATGCTCTTTGTTGGTTTGCTCTGTTGTACTGAATTCTATTGCTTTTGTCTCTTTTTTGTGGTGTCATCTTTAGACCTTGAAGATTTCTTACCCTCTCTCAGTATCTTTTTTTTTTTTTTTCTGACAATTTTTTTCTTGATAATAACAATAAAAACAACATTAACGTGCAGTCTATATTACATGTTAAAGGAGTTTGTCTAGGAAATCTTTGGGTTTGTAGTGTATTTGCCATTTCAAATCTTATTCTTGTACTGGAAAGACTTTTGGAAACCACTCAATCACTAATTAAAGATGACCAATTTACAGGATTCATTAATGTTATGCATTGAAGACAACTACAAATTAATACATTATTACTTTGCTTGACATTACATTTTTCAGAAATTATGTTTAGTGGTTATGTTTTTGAAATATTAAGTTTTTAATTTTTTGATGTTTTAGTCATTTCAACATGACACTGTTAATGTAGCAATTATGCAACTTTTCAATGTTTAAAATATTTTAATATAAAAAGTACTATAGCCACAATAACACTTTATTACAAAAAGTTAACAAACAACATTGCATCATATTATTTGAATTTTAATGTTAAAAATGTTTTAAATATACTCCTTGCAATAAAACAAATTTGTTCCATTTTTCATTATTTATGGCTTCTAATTTTATTAGATTTCTTTTCAAAGGAGACATCCCATCTCTAGTAGTAGTTAAATAAGTTTTTTTGTAATCCACATTGATGAAGTATTCTAATTATTTTTTTGCAAATTCTCTTCTTAATCCTAATATACCAAAGCTTTGTATTTTATTTTTGTTTTCATTTTTAAACAATCTTAGCTAGTCTTGTTTGTGCTGTGTTCAATCTTTTTAAACGATTAATGTCACAAATGAATTTAAATATTAATATAAAATTTGAAAATGTGTTCATTTTCGTGTTAATTAATCAAACAGTTCTTGATCTCAAAATGGATAATTTAATAAATAGGTACTTTTTTTGAAGGTGTTAGTAGATACTTTCATAAATATCTCGTGATTTATATTCAAAACAAGATTGAGTTTTTACTTCAGTAACATTTACAAAGTGAAATCACATTTATCTACTTATATTTTCTGAATTTTTTTTGGAAATAGATATCATATTACAAGATTTCATGTGGAACTGTATGCAATATTAATTCTAAAGTATTCAATAATTATATCTTTTTTTTAACTCACTATGTGTGGTACCTCATAATAATTCTTCATTTACTTTTAGAACAGTTTGTATCTAGTTATAGATAAATAATTTTTTCATTGGGTCATATAATATTTCATTATTTTTTTCTCATATTTTGATTCATTAATCTTTTGTAATAATATCTTTGGTACTTTCTAAAAAATTTACGATTTGAAAATACCACATTTATTTAAGTTAATTTTACGGTTCAAGGTGCAGGAAATATGCCGCTAGTAAGGTATAAAGGCATTTGTCTCCCACACTGCTATCGACTATGTTAAGATAAAATGTATTTTTTCGTTAAGGTGTAAACTTATATTATTTTTGGAGAATTAACCTATAAATTGCGTCGCATGATTCTAATAAATAATATACGAACTCTGCTATGACTTTTGGATTTGACTGATGCCTTCCATGACGTTTCGTCAGTTGAATTTACAATATTTTGTAGATTTAGTTTTATGAACTTTCTCATTGAGTATGTATTGTTGGAGTGCTTTGGTAACTGGACTGCCCCCTTTGTATACGCTATGCCTTTATGTCTGTATCATTTTCATTCACGGATGTAATGGCTACTGTATTTATTGTTGCAGTGTTGATGATGGATTTCCAGCTGTCACATTTTATTTTGAAAATGGACTCTCGTTAAAGGTTTATCCACATGATTACTTATTTCTGTCTGTAAGTATATTGCAAGTCTACTTGATCTTTCTTTTGCTGTGGTATATGAGCTTGTTTTTGGACCTGTTGTTGTCAGCCTTCTGTCGTTATTTGTTGTTTATGCCTCTTTTGGGTTACCACTTTCTCAAGTATAGCGTTTAGTTGTGTTTGGGTCTGCATTCCAACTACAATTACTGATTATGGTTTTAGAATGCCTGTATGTAGTATAGGATGAGACAGAAAAACACATAACTTTGGGTTCTATAATGAGAATGACGTCTTTTAATTAATATTTTGAATTTGTTTTTATGATCGTGCTTTTGGAACTCTGGTATTTGCTACTTGTGCGTTTGAATAATGTCATAAATTTGTGTAAAACACTTTTCTGTTGAATGTGCTTTGGGTGGATTGCATTTGGATAAATGATACTGTTGTTCACCTAAAAGTAATTTTGCTGGAATACACTATTTGGATGTATATACCCTGTAAAAAGAATTTTAAGTGTGAAAGTAAGTTTATAAAAAAAAAAATACATTACAAACGGGTCTAATTCTTTTGTCCCCAACTATAACACAACTGCATAGTGCCCTAACAGTAACTGTATTCTGGACTTAAGTAAGTTCAAGTTGCTTCTACCTAAAGTATCCACAGTGCATATTAAAAACCTTTTGTATTCCATCTACACCGAACTTATTTTTGAGTTCGGGAGTTGCAAATGCAACACAGACAGGATTATCTTTTCTTCGCCATATTAACCATTATTTTGTCATTTTAGATTCTCATAATTATTTTTCAAAACACTCGATAATTAATATGCAGTACTTCTGAGCATTTTTTTTATTTGTCAATGATTTTTATATTCAAAATCTTTATATACCATACTATGAATTAAATACTGATCTGCATCTGCAGGGAGATTTCTGGTGTATTGGTTGGCAAAATAGTGGGGCACAATCAAGAGATAACAAAAATATGACCTTATTAGGAGGTATTCTCTTCAAATCTTTTTCCGTAGCTGTAAACATTTGCTGCTAATTTTCTGAACACTGCTTCCAGCTTTAGAATAAGTCTGCCATAGTCATTATAAGAGGGAAGGAAGGTTGAATTTTGTAACAGCACTTTGGGATGTAATATTTTTTAACCTGGTTAAATCTGATGTCTGAAATAAACAAGACAAATACACCATAAATGCATATCGTGGAACATATTTTGTGGGATAACTCGAGTTTTTTGTCTGGGTCTATATTATTTAATCATATCATCACATGAACCTCTGAATGGGCCAACTACTTTTTCCAGACTTGAAAGTGAAACTTGAAATTTTAATCAAACAAATGCGTTTTCTGGTTCATTTGGTGAATTACCAAAACAAGGCTCATTTGGTGAATTACCAAAACAATAAAGTGCCGGTGGCCTTCTCCTGTTTATGTTGGGATTTTACTTTGGGGCCTGGGCCTTTAGCCAGATTTTTGCCCCGCTAGTGTTGAATACGTTGTGCCATACCAACTTAAATTTCCTATTGAGTCTGATGTGGAACAAATGTTTATGTACTGGAGATAAAATTGCTAGGTACTTTACAACCTAAATATTCTGATAAATGTATTATTTTACTGGTGGAAGAATTTTCCTGGTAATTTTTTTTTCTTGATGTAAATTATAGCGAAATTATTATCGGTAATCATTTTGGATCTCCAGAAAGTTTGCTTTCCATGACCTTACAGCTTCATCTATATATATATATATATCTTTGTTGCAGATTTAGTGCTTTCAAATAAACTTGTCTTCTACGACCTTGAAAATCAGGCTATTGGATGGACCGAGTACAACTGTGAGTATCATATCTTAGTTCTTCATGATATTCACTAGTTTAAATATTTTAATAATGAAAATGAAAATATAAAATATTTGTAGATTTTTGTGGAAACATCTATAATGAAAGTAAAAGTAAATCAAATAGCATTTCTTAATTTTTTTTTTCCTGATTGTACATGATACTCTCTTTTTTCTTAATATTAGTTTAATTTCAGATTGGTTAGTTATGCATAATGAATGAGTTATAGATAAGATGATTAGTGGGTTATAAAACAAGTTTACTTTTAAGAAGGGCGAAGAAAATTTGAAGAAATGAATTTGAAATGACTTGTATTATTACTTGGTTTTGATAATTGGTCATTTAACAATATTTTGGATGGTGTATCTCAGGTTCTTCAAGCATTAAAGTGAAGGATGAGCGCACAGGAACGGTCCATTTAGTTGGTTTCCACTACATTTCTTTTGCATGCGTTTTAAACATCAACGGAATGATGATCTTGTTTCTACTTGCTCTGCTACATACTCTGGTTTATTGAAACAGAACAGCAAATACATATACTAAAGTCAAAATTATGGCAACAGGATTTGGAAATAGAAAGGACAAAAAATGCTAAGTGAGAAATTGAGTTTTCAGGAACTTGCATGATTTTTAAATGTAATCTTCAAGGGAGATTAGGACACTGACCATTGGGAACCTTCGCTGTGGGTCAAATTTTTCATCCCAATCCCCATGGTGAATTTGTAAATTGCAACCACCAATTGTATATGTTATTAGATTTAGCTTCGCTCTCAATGCCAATTGTATAATTTTCATGCGACAACCTACGCATGTAACGCAGCTTTTAATTACAAATATTTTAGTTAGTTATTGTTGACTAGCTATTGAATTTCTATTATATTAAAATAATACAAGTCTATAGAACCTTCAATTGAAATGCCCTTTTAATTGATTTTTCAACCTCATGTAATAATAATATTCAGGATTTCACTCACTCTATCACTCCTTTAACGGTTGTGTTTTCATTTGATTAAACAATTTATTCAATCTCTTAGAATATTTATTTGAGCTATCTTTTTCTTTCATTATTTTCATCATCAAAATTTCTTTTAAAATATTTAAGCTTCACTGCTTTTAAATTTGAATTAATATTTATATTCATTTGAATTAGTTTATCTATTAATTTCACATAACTTTTCAAAATAGGATTTTATACACAAGAAATTACCTATTTTATTATGACAATCAATTAAACATCTTAAGCATAGTTATAATTACCAAGCAAAATAAGGAGTAGAACCAAAATGAAAAAGGAAAATCTACTTAAATTGTTATATTCTAAGTCACTTCCTTTTGTTGCAGAATAATTGGAGCACTTTGTAAGTTATTTTCAACTGAAAAGCTACTTGAATCATCATGTTCTCTAGTCCGAAAGGTATAATTTCTCTCTTGTTTTACTCTTCTTAATTGGTATCAAAACAAAATTCTAAAGCTCCCTTACCACATCGCAAATTGTTTAAAACTGTTTTCCACACTGTTCTAGTGAATATCATATAAGAATCTTACTTGCAGGTGATAATTGTTTCTACTATAATATGGCTACTTTTAGTTTCACACACATGTATTTAAATCTATAATTCTTTAAAATACAACAAAATAAATAAAAATAAAAAAGAAAATAAAATAAATAGATAAAAAAAGTAAAATAAGTTTCATGTACATTTGAAAGTAAAATAAGTAAAAATAATAAAAATAATAAAAATATCAAAGACTAAAAAAAATAACTTTTGATCCATTCTAACTTTTTTATTTAATTTAAATCGTTTTAAAGTCAACATCACTCACTTCGATAGCTTTTTCCTTATTCAAATTTTTGGTAATTAATACAATGCATTCTTGTAGTGGTGGTATTGATACGTCACATATGACATTAATATTGACATAAAGTATCACCTTGTCACTTGACATGACAATAAGCTGACATGTTAATAAGGTGAACATATGATAAAAAACAATTTAAAAAAAAATGAAAATGTGACGAAATAACATTTTATATGTGTATATACGTTGTTAATGTAAATATAACAAAATAACCTAATTTGATATGTTAACAAATAGGAAGACTTAATTAAATAAAATAAAAAAAAATTATGACTAAATTGAATTCAAAACATTTACATTAATAGATGATATTGATATTCATTACATTGACATCAACACATAATATTTCTATTGTTACGTGAATGGTTAAATATATATGAAATATTAAAAAAAATAAAAAAAAAATAAAATACATATGTAACATGTCTAGACACGTTGCTAATGTCAAATATAATAAAAGGACATAATTTGATCAATTTTACCAATACAAAAATTTAATTGTATCAAATAAAAATAGGGTCTAATTAAATAATTCAAACGAATTGAGGACAAAAAAAATTGATTTTAGTCTATGTTTTATTTGAACCAGGAAAGAATGAAGGGGAAAAAAAATTTAAATTATTCCAATAAAGATAAAGGACTAAAAATAAAATGAAAATTAATTATATTATTTATTATTAATATTTTTATTTGTTTGTTATTTTGATGATTGTATTTTATTATTATAAAAAATATTAAATGTTAATAAAATAATTAATTATATAATTTAACATTATTCATATATAAAGTAAATATGAATAGGTATAGATTATATCGTTAATTATAGTAATATTTATGAAATATTCATCATATTAAAATTTTGAAATGCAAATCTTTTATCATTCGTGAAGAAAAAAAGTTGAGTGCTTCTTTTTTTTTTTATCTTTTCGTAATTATATGTATTATTTTTGAAACTTTATATTTTTTGTCTTGCCTTCTAACTTTTCATCCACGCACAGGGAGACACTCCTTTGAGTTCATAATCTTATTCCCTCATTCTTCAAACAATTTTAGCTCTTTGGTCTTCAACAAACCAATTAATTAATCAAACAGAAGCTCCCTTTTAACATAAGATTGAAGTTTTACATTATCGTGAAATCAAATGATCAAGAAAGAAAAAAAAGTTAAACATGTATTATATATATAATGTGGTAGACTGCTTTTTTTTTTAAACTAATTTTATAAGATGAAATCAGGTTTTAAAAAATTGATTTTGCGGGATTTAATAATATTTATAGAATTGATAGTAATTTCAAAAAATGATTGAGTAATAATTTTTAAATTTGTTTACTAATAAAAAAAGTCATTTCGTATTATTTTATACATCAAGAATAATATAATATTCTTACTATGGAAGTCGGGAGCTACATGTCTTCCAATACGAGTTTACAATTATTCTTGAACTCCACAATTCTTGGGAGGGTCCCATAATATGCACAAGTTGCAAGGTTCTTAATGACCAAAGCTGCTGAGGAAGTTTAGACCAAAAAACACAATCTATAATACGCAGATGTCGAAGACGGGGCATTGCACTTTCCTCTAATCTCCATGACTTTACACCTAAGCCCTTCATATGAAACACTTGAAGGTGTCAATATTGGACTCTCTGTAAACATCCATAAACTTGCAAAATTTGCTCTCAGATATGCAGAAATCACGAAGAACATCATGAACCTGACATATCTTAACACCTCCATCACTTCTCCTCTCAGTCACTTGCACTAAGCTTCGATCCACCAGCTCGTCCAAGTAAAAGTCACCTACTTCTTCAAGTTCTGCGTTTTCTTGTGGTTGTACGAAACCTTCTGCTCCCCACAATCGGATCACTTCTCTTGCATTGATTTTATGGTCTTCAGCATAAATTCCAAAATATAGAAAACAAGGTTTTAATGTTGGAGGCAAGTTGTCGTAACTGAGCCTTAATATATCCATCACTTCGTTCTTGTCTGCAGTAGAATTCCAACTCATTTTCTTCATTCTCGACCACTCTCTTTGTGACTTCTCCTTCTTTGCAAAGAGTCCACCTAAGATCACAATGGCAAGTGGTAAACCCCCACAAGTTGCTTCGACAATGGATTTACCCAAAGGCTCTAACTCAGAGGGGCATTCTTCACCTCGAAACACCTTACAAAATAGTTCCCAACTTTGATCTTCGGGGAGGAAAGGAAGTTGGTATATATGGAGAAGTGGTTCCTGTATAGCGTGCAACATCCATGTTACGACTTGTGATCAACACTCTGCTACCTTTTTTGTCATCTGGAAAGGCGACATCTCTTATTTGCGTCACCACTTCTTTCACCACTGCATCTTTGTACTTCCCCTCTGAGCTCTTGATAAAGATATCAATGAACTTCAATTCATTACGCAAGGACTTTATCTTGTCTTCCACACCAGAAAGGAGCTTTATTTCACTTTCAAGTAGTTGTGACAACCTCTGCACCAGGAAGCCAACAACACTGTCTGCCATTTTTGTTATCTCTGTACCTAAGTATCAGCATTCATCAATTTATAAGAGGGAGTAATAAGTAATATCTTTTTTTTTACATTTATGAAAAACATTATTATTCTCAATAATTCTTTATGACTGTGCGCCTATTATTTGAAAACTTGATTTTGCCTTATTTTGTTTAGTATTATATTGAATTTACAAAATTTAAAAAAAGCTTGCTTAATAACGAAACAAATAACATCTTTAATAAATTATAAACCCTTTAAAAAAAAATTTACTTTTAAACATGAGAAAAGAACTTAGTGAAACGCCATAATATCAAAGTATAATCTTTTTTTATATGGTGTAAGCTTTGTTTAAGCTTTATTTATTTAAAATCCATTTTACAGTAGACCTTTTTAGAATCTTTTGAGTGATTTGGTCCATAATCTAAAAATTGTTCCTTCACAAGTAAACATATATACTTTTGTTTACACAACAATTTTGTTTCCACAACTTTTACAGTTTATGTTTTCATCATTCTCAAGAACATTATTTTAGTTCTTTAATATTTATTTCATTCCTTTATATTTATATATATATATATATATATATATATATATAAGTCTATAAATATTAAACTTGATGGATTAACTTTTTAAAAAGAAATTAATGACTAAAACATTAATTTTTCAAATTTGAGGGACTGATTTTTTATTTCTTTTTTTAATTTGAATAATCCAAACCATATCCACCCAGATGTTAAGGATTGGAAATACATGACATAAAAGTATATTTCTTTCTAAATTATATTATTAATTAATAAAACATAACTGAAACTAAAGATAAACCAACCAACCAAAGGTAAAAGTTGAAGTTTCAACAAAGGAGAAATAAAGATAGTAGACCTAAAGGTGATAAATACATTTGCGTGCACATTTTAATAAAGTAATTACATCTAACAAACCCTAATTATACATAAAAGCTTGTGTTCCAATAAAATAAGCTTAAAAGTTATAAGATGATTCAGTGATAAAGATGAAATGAAACATAAAAAAGTTTGTGGATTATATGATTAATTTAAAGACTTTTTAAAAAAACAAGATAGGTGAGATTATGAGTTCTAACTCTTCCAATTAAAAAAAATACTAACAATTAATCATTACCGATCAAAATAAACTTTATGAAAAAATGAGCTCATAATAGCATATTCGATATGAAATAACAGTGAACTTACCTCTTAGTCACAATGGTTGAGTTTCACCTTCTTCACTTCTTCTAGCAAGCTTCAAACTCCATATCCTTCCAAAATATACAACATAATAATCATGCTTTAAAGTCATCATAGATTTAAAAGTTTCACAATAACAAATACAAGTCGATCCGACACAAACCTGATTCCAAACCATAAACAAATCTCATTTCCAATTCTGGTGGTTTTACGGATTAAAATGGAAAATGTGAACAAAATTAATGCAAAACTGAGGAACAAACATGTATAAATAGTGAAGGAAGTGATTCTTTCTTGTGGAAGAGATATGCTTACATGTTATGTTAAAGAAACATAACTTAATAATTAGGCAATTCCTTTTTGGAAATAACTTTAGGGAAGTATATTAGCCTTTATTAATATTGCATCAAAATTATTTTAATTTATTTTTTGGATTTAAATGTGATTAAATTCATATCTATTTAATTTAGATAATATTAGTACTAAAGTTGAAGCTATCTTATTTAATAAGTTTAATTAAATTTTAAGTATATTATAAATTAAAATATTTTTATTTATGATAGAAAAAACATGTTACTAGATATTCATTATATAGTTTTCTTAGTTGGGAGATACACCTACAAGTTATCTACTGTAACATTTGCAAAAGAATTACCTAATAGTTAATTCTCATAAGTAGAAAAAAAAATACCAAATACATGTAACAACTACATAATCACTTATTAGGTAATTAATTTATTTTAAATAATATATTCGTTTTGTAACGACATATTTTCCTCGACAATTAAAGTGAGTAAAACAATTAGAAGAAAATTTACTTTTAAAATAAAACTATTTTATGGTTAATTTAATCAATAAAAATATAAACTATTTTTAGTTATTAAGTGTTTTAATAATGATAAATATCACTACAAAAAATATATTTCACATTATTTTTTTGGTTGACAATATTACCCTAATGATAAATCTTAATTGGCGTTTGGAATTTGCCAATTTGTATGTCTTTTTAAGAAATATTTATAACTGATTCTGAAATGCATATTATTATTATTACATTTTGATTTTGCTAACTTATTATGTATATAGACAATTTACATTGTAAAATATAAAAATCGTATGTTAATATAACAATTTAAAGAGAAAAACAAATGGAGGGAAAAAGGGATAAAAGTGTTAAAAGATAGAATATTTAGAGCTGAAATTGGAAGTTCAGGATAGAATATTTAAACATGGAAAGAAGATGAGGGAAGAATAGCTTAGAGTTTAAATATAGAATATATGGAGAACTATAAAAATACCCGAAATCAGTGTATGGCTTTACCAAAAAAAATAGAACAAGCCTTGTACGAAAAAAACATTCCTTCCATCTTGTTAAAATCGTGTAAAAAGATAAATCAAAATCATAAGGTAAATACAGTTTTGCTTTTGTATACATCAAAGACAAATTTTCTTCAGAACATATTTTTTCCACACAATAGAATCACACTGGAAAATATCATTAATCTCTGACAGCAACCCAACATGGAGGTACAAAAACCTGACTCAAAAAGGTCCATAAGAAATAGTCCAATTCTATTCAGTTCTCATGTTTTCACTGACTAAATTGGAAATATGAAACATCCTAAGAATGAGGCAAAATGAAAAACGGAAGATTAAACAGACTATATAATATGAATCTAATGACTTGGATTTACAAAAACTCCAAATCTACCAAATATACAGAGAAGGAAAAATGACCTCCAGCAAAAAAATAGCCCGGTACCCCTTTTCCTCCAGATATGAAATATATTTATATATAAGTCCCCCCTCTTTCGCCCCTCAAATGCTGTCGAAGGAAATGAAAAATAAATAATGAAAAGAATACTGGCAGAAAACTACCGAAAAATCATCAAAATAATGATCCTTTCTCTTTTGACTTTTGCAGCACAACTTTCCAAACCTTCTCAATAAAACCAGCAAGGCTTGGGAGAGACACGGTACAAAACTTGTGCTATTGGAGCTGTTTTTCAGCTTCCGTTCCAGTTCCCTTTTCATCAAGATAAATCCTCGGATTGGTGGTCAACAGATGCCTCTGATACCAACTTGCCTTTGGTATCATTTGACTTGAAATCTGTATCTGGATCGAAGAAGAGGCAAACCGCGGCACAATCATCAACCTTGCAAAAAGGATATTTTGTCCTCCATGCCTGAACAGCTGACTCAACCAGTGCTCTAGCAGCAGTAGACCGTGGAGCAGATGCTACAATGTCCACGACTTCTTCATTTGATAAAACATCCCAAATCTGTACAAAGGAATCAAACAGGTTAACAGTTAAAATATTTCCAGCTATGAGACAACTCCAACCGGAAACTCTTACTCTCTCCAAAATCAGAAGCTCAATGGCAGGATGCAATATATGCTATATATGGTTAAGGAAGAAAGTTCTCGGAGGTTTCAGGGGAAGCTTATCTTTATAATATCATTAAGTCAAGATTATTTTAATCAACATTCCGAAGGGTTCAGCGTATACTAAACAAATTTGCAATTTTTTTTACTTCTAATATGAATTTCTTTTGCTTTTACAAAATGCTACAATAATTTTCATCCATTTACTCAAGGATATTACAACAGAAAATTATATTCATATAACCCAGTTAGGTGCACAAAAGATGCCAGGATATATCAACTGCTAGAAAATAGTCTGAAACATATTTAATTGCACAATTTGGAAAATATCAAATTTCAAGTTACAACATAACAAGCACGATGAGAGAAAAATAAGCTACAACTTAAAAGCAGGGGGCAAAGAAAAAGGTTATCTATATTGATGTAAACAACAAGCTTCTCCAAAAAAGCTCAACTATTTAAAAATTCCAGTTCCAAAGAGGGTAGAAATAGCATATCTGTATAAACATGGGTTTGAGATACAACTGAATAAAAAACATGTATTATTGATCAAGCTTTTGCTATTTTGAGTCCTATTCATATTTTCATTCTAGAAATGACTAGTACAAATACGATTTTGAAATGAATCTGTTTCAACACATGTAGATCATAGAGAAGACAGAATAACAAAAAAAAAGAAAAAAGTCTCTTAAGGCCTTACCCCATCTGTCGCTAGCACAACAAACTCATCCTTCTCGGTAAGGTGGTGATATGAGATATCTGGAACAGAAATCAATCCAAAGTCTTTCAGGCAAAAGTCTCCAAATGCACGAGCCATAGCAAGACCAGGGAAATCAGAGTTAGGCAGCCAAACTCGAGCCACCTCAGGTTCATTGTGAAGGGAAAAAACCCTTCCTCTACGAAGCCTAATTCTCTCTTCTTCCCCTACGTAAAAACAAGCTCGTATCATCCATACAGAGATATACCTCATTGACTGATGTAGCAGAAGTCAAAACAAATGCCAATTCATAATGAAAATAATAATAATAATAAATAACAATAATCTATTTGTTAGTTTCCTTTTAACACGATTGATGCTAAAACAAAGGGTCTGATTGTTTTCTTTTCTGAAAACTAATTTTTTTTTTTTTTACGTTAAAATACTTCGTTCGATAAGAGTAATTTTTTTTAACTGCTTTGAAAACTATTGTCTTTTCGGACTTCTAAAGTTAAGAAGGCGGAACATTTCTTCTCACGTCTTCTCCCCACTTCTGCTTTCTAAAATTAGATTTTGAAAATTGTTTTATTAAATAGTTTTAAAAAACGAAAAACCTCGGAAAGAATTTAACAAAAACACACACAGTGAGGGACGGAGGAGAGAGAAAGAGATGTACTTGGAAGATTTGGCTTAAGGTCAACAGTCAACTGAACAGCAATAAGAGAATCATCGTGATCTCTGGTACCCAATATAGCTCTCGAGTCCCCAATATTTCCAATAACAAGGTCCAGCCCCTGAAAGATCATAAGAAGTAAATCAAGTGTAAAAAACAAACAAGAAAATAATCAAGAAAACTGTTCTTTGTCCATGAGCTTACAAGCTTTCAGATAATTCTTACTTGTTTGACCAAGGTAACTGCTGTAGTCCCACTACAAAAGCAGTCAATATCAGGATGCATTTTCAGTTCTTTGTCCATGAGCTTACAAGCTTTCAGATAAGACTCTTTCAATGTCAAAGTAATATCTGTTTCATCAAGTTCATGATAAGTGGGGTAAGTTTTCTCATCCACCAGTCTAAATCCATTTCCTTCAGATTTATAACTTCCGTTGGCACTGCTATGATCACTGACCCCATCTTTATTCTTATGATGCAAATCCCATTGGGCATTAAGCTTTAGAGGAAAAGAATCCCTAACTTTCTTCGCAACTTTGTGGCCATAAGGTCCGTGACCATCAAAAACACCACAAAAAATGGTGTCTTCCTTGGAGCAAAAGTTCTGCACAAGGAAAATAGACAAAGTTTTGTGCACACTATCAACATATATACAATTAGTCTTATAGCAGACTGTAACAACAAAACTGTGAATATCTGAAAACTCAAGAAACTATAAAAGATGCGTTATGCACACTATCAACATATATACCATTTGTATCTGAAAACTCAAAAGAAACTACAAAAGATGCGTTAGGTCTAACTCAAACACAAAAGTTAACTCCAGGAGAGGGGACATTTCTAGTTTTATGAGTATTTCGGCCATGTTTTTAGCTGATGTAGGATATTCTGACAACATAATAAAAACTAGTTTCAGAAATATCGATGTATCCCATTCAAAATGTGTTGAAGTGGGATGAGGTGGGGAACACGATTATCTATTAGAGAGAAACAGATGGAGGAATTGACGACATGACATGACACTACTAACTACCTAAGAAGATTGATGAGTGTTTGGAAAAGAAATAAACATAGGTACAGGTCAGACAAAGGTCAACATGGCTCCAAATATCAGCTCATATTTAATCCAAATACAAAGAAGAAGAAATTATTTGTTTTAAAACACTAAATCATGCACAACTGATCGAGCTGAAAGATATGCTAAATAAAAAAATAAAATAAAAAAATTGAAGGCATCACTAACCCCTTCATTGATTTTTTTTAAAACAAACAAGAAAAAAGAAACTTGTAAATAAAGCAGAACACCTCAAGTTTCGCTCCCTTTCGAATATATAACTTTTTAACTTCCAAAATGGAGAAAAATAAAAGAGCCTTCATTTCTATTGTCGCAAACCGAAAGTATACGATTATACAAATCCAATGTTAAAGGAGTAATATCCAAAAACAACATGCTCAGGGAAGGGGCTAACCTCCCAAACAAGCATAGCATCTTGGTTGATCCCTTTTCTTCCTTGCTTACAAAACATGGATGCAACCTCGCTTGAGCCATTCGAGAACATCCTCCCAGGCACTCTGAAATCAAAGGACGAGGAACCCCTCAACCTCCTCCTCTTCCCATCCGTATTGGAATCAGAAAGAAGAGGAGGGGAGCTACCACCAGCCCCAACCTCCGAGATGCACGATCCCATTCCCAGTGCCCTCACAATGTTCAGAAAACACTCGAACCCCGCCAAACACTCCGAATCAGAACCTCTGGGCTCCCCCACCATATCCGTCCCATACCTATTCAGAACCTCCACTGCCTGCCATCATCGTCATCATAACCATTTCAGAAAATCAAAAACCACAGCACCACATGTCCAGATTCAGAAACAAACACTATCAAGCGCGAAAAAAAAAATAGAAATGGAACCTGAGTCATGATTGCAATGAAATCCGATTCGATTCGAATCAAAGCGAAGTCAATAGCGTATCCACCTCTGCGGTAGTATCCTTGTCGAAAAGCGCGTGAATCAGAACTGAAAACGCGTAATTCAAATACAGTAAAATGAAACCGTGAAATCAGAAAAAGTGAATCGAGAGTCTCGATCCAGCGCTCTCTCCCTTTCTCCTTTGATTCCGTGAGAATCACTCGCGAAAACCGATAACCGAATCGAGGAATGCAACAGAAACCTGGAATAAAGATGAAATGAAACCGGCGTTGATGTTGGTGATGGTGCTGTTTGTGAAAAAACGAAGAGAGCAGCGCTACCGTCACGAGCGGGTGCGTCACCGGCAGGTGGTGATGGCTTTGGACCAATGGATGAGACAAGAAGACAGGCTTTGTTTCTCCGCCACGAAAAATAAGGAATATATTGGTTGAGGCAAAATAAGAGAGTGGATCAGAACGACAACGTGTAATAGCATTAAAAAAAAGGCAAAAATAAAACAAGGTTGTGACAAATAATGCTGACACGTGGCTTGGACGGTGCCGATTATTCCGTTGCTCGGAAGTGGATGGATAGGATTATACAATCATAAAAACATATAATCATTACCTTATATTATATTATATTAAATAAGTAACCCATACTTCTTAACCCAAAAGTGTAATAATAAAAATTTTCACTCCACACTTTAAGAGGGTTTCGAGGACAAAGATTCATCCAATGATTTAATTTTGTTTAAATTAAAAAAAAAATTGAATGGTTGACTCCTTGGATTTTGATTTTAAAATTTAAAATTTAAATGAGAATATCTAAATAATCCACTTGTAAATATCAGTTGATTTTTTTATTTTCAAATATTCAAACAAAAATTAAATTAATTTATATAAGAAAAATGTAGTTAATATTAAGGATGAAGATGGTGTAGTTGTCTAGGTATCGGTTCAAAGAGAGTGTTGAATTTCGTAAATAGCTAAAGTACGTAACAACTCTTCTATTGACTAAGTTCAATGTTGTTTATCATTACTTAGACCTTTTTCTTTTCTGCTACAAAAAAGAAAAGAAAAAATCAAATTTGTTTAAGACAAAAAATAATTTTATATTAATTACTGTGTATAAAACAATGTTAAGAATATATATGTATCTTAATTGTGATCTATTTACCTAAAAAATGGTTTTTAAATACTTTATTTGAGGTTCAATTATTGACTATGTAAAGGACAGAGACTTTACTAAAAAAAATTATGCAATACCGTCTCCAAGTTTTATTTATTAATCTCTCAAAGATTGGTCTTTTTCGTTCTATCATAAATTAATGCTAAATTAATACACGAGTGAGACTGAACTTTTATGGGTTAAAATGAAAAATAAGTCTCAAACAAAAGTAGTTGGATAGTAAAAATATGAAAAAAAAAATTAATGTATTTCGAGTGTGATATAGAATCATATTCAAATAAAATCTTAAATTCACAATAAATACATATACTTCTTTATCTCAAACTGTTATTTATAAATTTTGAAAAATCAATTTATAATTAATATTAACTTAATTATGACATGTTTTATATGTAAATTTGATTATTAGTTATATTTAAATATTTGAATCTCGACCACATATTACTAGAAGAAACATTTTCACGTCACCAAGTGTAATGAGATAAGTGTTAGTATATAATATTGTTATATTTATTACTATTATTATTATTATTTCTTGTTGATAAGAAAAATCAAATTATATAATTGATTACATCAACGTTAAAAAAATTAACAATTTTACAAATTAAATTTACTTTTATTTCCTTTTCATCAAACAATATATTCCACTTTGTTTCTAATTATTCATTTTTTTTCTCATTTATCCATTTTCACCCTGTGCTTAAATTTACCATATTAAATATTGATCCATTTTTTATTCATAAATGGTTATTTGTTTCTATCAACTTCATTTTCACAAATTTATTAAAAAACTTGAGAACGTGAGCATGTTGGTGACTCGGTCAACAAAGTCCACGATTTCAATCCCCCAACTTACATTATTTGAATACAATGTTTATAATAATAAATGTTTTTTCAAATTATTGAATAAACATTTACAAAGAATTTAAAAAATCGATTTTACGTTACATTTTCATAAAAGAAATCTTTATATTAATAAGTAAAATAACAAACTATATATTTATAAACTAATATTCTCTATCTTATCATTATGTTTTTTTTAATTTATTGTTTAAAAATTAATCTCGATTACATTACACAATAAGAATTACAAATAAAATATATTTTTTAATGCGTGTTCTTTTAATGGATACTTCAGAGTTTATATTGTTATTTCAAATATCTTAAGATAATAAAATCAAGTAGTTGAAGTATTATTATGAATTACAGATTGTTCAGTTTAGGTGAGTCACATTTAAAGAGTGTAATTTTTAGTAAAATAATTATTAAAAAATTTATTATTGTAAATGACATTAATATTTCAAAAACGGAGATTAGTGAGTCCAATCAAATTAAATTGCAACGTTTTAACTACTACGTTCATAAATAAAAAACAGTTATAACTTACTTATCAGCTATAATATTTTATTTAATAAATGTTTAATCCAATCATTGAAAAACAAAAATATACCTAAACTTGTTGGAACAACTTCCAAAGTATGCATTAGTATTTCGGTATGTGATATTATGTGATATCAAAGGTTAAGTTCTCTTACATAAATTATCTTTTGACTCCAAATACAGCATGTTTTTTATTTTTTATTTTTACTGATCGGATGTTATATGCAAAAGACTCTTCGACATTCAAGACCGTGTTTGTCTAAATAATTTGACAATAAATGTGTAATAAAAAGTAACTAATTATTTGCATAACAAATTTATATTTATAAATGTAATTGATTAGAACTGGTTCAATTGCAGTCCATATACCAATAATATAAGGTAGGATTAACCTAATTATCATAAATAACTAATCTTGTTTTGGTTTAACTAATCAATTTATTAACCATTTCGTTGTTGAATCACTCGCTGCTGATTGGACTGTCATACAATATAATTAGTATATTTAAAGTTTACTTAAAAATGTTTTTTTTAATACAATATATCTATCTATACTTTAATAAAATGATTTAATTTAAAAAATTTGATTCATTTACATATTTGTTCCACGTTTACAAGGTAGTGTTTGGATTTAGCGACTCACTGGTATTATTAATTAGGAAAGTAACACAAAAGAAGAAGAAATAGTTTATTCATGGCATGTGTTGAACGATGTTTCTCCAAACTCAGAATTATTTGACTGTAAATCTGGCAAACAGGTTTGTCCCGACAACATGTTTTAAGGAGGTTTCACGTGGGACTTTGGAAAAGTCTTAAATCATATCATGGGAGAAAGATAACATATAAAACACTCGTTTTCCATCTTTCTTATAATTCACCTCTCTCTTCAATCAAATGCACATCCTAATAATTCAACTGCAACATTATAACCAAATAAATAAATAACTCATAAAAAATTAAAAAAATCAATGGATTTAGTGTTTGTGCTATATCTCTTATGTTTTAGTCGATACTGTGAAAGTGTCACAATTAATACTAAGTTTGTGTTTTGTATGGCTATTAAAGACGAACGGTAAGATTGAGATTTGGACGTAAAAATACATAACACAGTTAAATAGATAATTTCGACTCCAGAAACAATAGAAAAAGTTATAACTTTAAGAGAATTAAAATATATTAAAATAAATTGTTGTTATTTAGTCAATTTTCAAATAATACTGGCGAGAAAGATTGTTTAACTAACATTTCCTGATAAAGAATCGGCTTAAAACTACCTTATTAGTATAAGAAAAAATAGTGTCTACCAAATATTGAAGAATAAAATAACACCAATGACATTAATTAAAAAATAGTTGTCGTAGGAAAAAAAAAACCCTGCGTAGATGTTAATAATAATAATAAAAAATCAGCGTAGATGTTATCCAGAAAAAAGGAAGATCTCGTAAAAAAATGTCTAACTAAAATTTAGTTAACTAGATTGAATCAAGTAAAAAAATAGGTAAGAAAATAAAAGGTATACATATATATATATATATATATATATATATAAGATAAAAGATAATATAAAATTTTTAAATTATTTTTAGTTATATTTTTATTTTAATGTTAAATAATCTTATTTATCTCAGAAGTTTCTGGATTTATTTTAAGTATTTATCTAATAACATATAAATATATTAATCTCTATAAAAAGCCATATTCCGCCCCTAAGACTCCAGAATTTTAAATGGATATTAACAAGAGAACAAAACGACAACCTAGACATAAAAAAGAACAATAATTGTCGTTGATTTATGTTTTGTTTTCAATTATGTACTTTTTAAGTCACTTTTTTTTTTATTATTGACATCTCATTTATGCATTTATCATAAATTTTTTTTTATTTTGTATAATTTCTTTTATATTATCGCATTCATCTATATTTCTGAAGTTATTTTTTAAAATTATTTACCAGAATAATAATAAAATTTTAAGTATTATCACCCCCTCTGCATAAGTATGACATGCTTTTGTTATATATAAATATCCAACAATATAACGAAAAGTTGTAAAGGGCATTTTCTCGAATTTATAAAATGCCAACTTTGGGAGTTTAGACAACAATGGTGTGAATGACCAAGTCCTTATATTTGGACCTTTTCCTTTTTGCACCCCTTCAATATCCGGACACTTCTATCCATTTTTGGCCCACAAATAACCTCCACAGACGAATGTAATACTGTTCCATGCTTGCTATATTAGATGTTAGGTTTAATGTCTCAATAGGTTCCTTTCTTTTTCGTCGTCTTAATTAAATCCTTATTTTGTTAAAATTGAATTAAATATGACCTTTCCGTCAAATTTAGATGACAACGTTAAGAAGGGTACATTGACCGTGTAGTTTTTTATTACGTGACATTGAAAATATGACTGAATTGTATTTTTTTAATTTTTGAAATAAAAAATGAATTATATATACTGTCAACATACCTTCTTAACGGCATCATCTTAATTTGACGGAAAAGCCCTATTTGATTCAATTTTACAAAAATAAGGACTCAATTGAGGCATCGAAAAAGAAAGAAACCTATTTGAAATTCTAGGCGAAAATAGAGACCTATTGAAACATTAAACCTATATTTTATAGACACAAATAATTGTCTGAAAAAAAATTGTTTGAATATTTAGATTGAAAAATATTCATGGATACAAAAAAATTCAACATTTAATATATACCTAGACAGAATAAAAATGATAAATTTATAGGTTAGATTGATAAGAAGAGAGAAATAGAAAAGAAGTATATAATAGGCATAGATAAAATTAAGGTTTATGTTTATCATTGCTGATTTAATTTAAAATATAGTTGTTTAAAAAGAAAGTATTTAAATTATACTTTTGCCTCTTATTTTCAAATTCATTTTAGCCTTTTTATTTTATAAATTAAGTCAATTCAGTTCTTGAAATGGAGATTATTGAGAACACAATTTTGAGTATTTTTTCAATTGGTTCAAAATGTGAACCTTATTCCTTGAATGAATTCACTTTTATAAAAGCTATGAAACTCAATTAATGTTTTAAAAAAATTATGAATATAACCAAGTTCACGTGAAAAGTAAGTCCCACAAAATTAATCTTTAGATTTACTTTTCACGACATTTTATTAATAAAAGTTCAATCAAGTTCTTTAATTAAAAAAGAAAAACCTTTAAAACCAAATCTCTCAAACTTTAAAAATGCAATAATATACCTATTTATGTGTAAATTGTCGTATATTTTGATCTTAAATTACATTAGACATAAGTTAAAACTGTCAATATTTATTAATTAGTGGGTTTTCTGCTAATTGAATGAAAAATTATCATATTATTATACTTTTAAAAACTTAAGATCCATATAAAATAAAATAAATGAATAATAAAACTTAAAGAGTAACTAAGAGTAATGAAATTAGCAGAAAACCCACGAACTAATAAATATTATCAATTTTAACGTAATTAAATTACACACAAATAGATTAACGGACGCGCGATAGTTCTATTTACTTGTCATTTTAAATACCTGGCATAAATAAAGTTATATGGTTAGCCATTAATGAAGACCAAGATGGGTTCCAAGAAATGAAGATATTCAAATTTACATTGCAACCAAGAAATGTATATGTAATAATGATAACGACAAAATGCCCTCACAACGTACATATATACCAGATACAAATTTTTCACGACGTATGGTATTACAATATGACTTAACTACTTAACAACAACGAAGAAAAGCTAAATGAATCCGCACACTGCCATACACAGTTCAAAATTATTGCATACCAATAATTTAAAGAACCCTTATTAACTTACACTTTCAAAGGGATTGGCACAACAGTATCATCATTGCATGCTAATAAATGTAATCTAAGTTGATGAGGCAGCTTTGGAAGATGGATTGAAAGGAACCTGCTCAGCGCATGTAAGGTATTCATGGGGTCCAGCCTCTTCTCTACCAACTCCAAGAAGATCAAGATAGTACATGTAATGGGAAACGATATTGTTCATCGTGTCCACATCACCTTGACCACAAACACCATCCCCATAGAGAATGTTCATTGTAGTGCCAAAACCAGGAACGCGATTCTCCATAGTGTCATTCTTGGTAGGCTTCCAGTTGCCAACGAAGGCATCATGAGCAGAGGGCTGATACTTCTTTATTGGTGTCATCCATCTCCATATTGCAGCCTGGAAAGCAAGGGTCGCATTCTGCTCTATGTATTCTGGATGGCTTAGAAGATCCACCTTCAAAGCTTCTCCAACAGCACCGTAGTTGTAGTTCCTGAATTGATCATGTCATTAAGTATAACCTCAACATTCAACAAGCACAGCGATGGTAATAAAACCTAATGAATCTTTTTCTTATTGAGTATTTGTATGTTTCAACTTTCAAATAAAAAATGCTCCAATCTGCCTTCATAAAATACACGTAACCTTAGATGCCTACTTAATTTGATAAGATGGCCATTATTATATTATGACCAAATATCTACCTATTCAGACCAAACAGAACTGGTATATCAGAACAATAAAAGGTAAGGAATCAGACTTGAGATTTTATTGGTGTCACGGAAAAATCTGCACATGCATATAACTGTTCATAATTTTCTTTGATATCACTGATAATTTCAAAATTCATCTGCACAAACCCAGAAATACAGCTCTGTATCTCCCAATTACTGATAAATTACCGTTTTTTCTTTCTATTCACTCTTAACCTACTTTATCTCATGTTGCAACAGGTTCTTTTCTTATTACTATAATCTTCAAACTTTGTAATGCAATGCCCATTTAACTTCTATCTTTACTTTGTTATGATTTGAAGGAACTATAATTGCCTTAACCTTATAGTAGTTATCTGTCCATGAAATGTGTCATTTAGATGGCTAAAACAATTAGTTTGGTTGCTAAAGTGAGTGCGATGATCATGATCATTGGTGTACTTTGGATGAATTAATTGGTGATAGCACCAGAACCTAACTTAATTGGTGATAACACCAGAACCTAACTGCTATCCATGAACTACATTTTTTTCAGACAAGAGAGGAAGCTATGAATTAACAAATAAATTTGCGGTGTGTGTTAACCCTTCAACAAGTGTGATTGATTTGATAAAGATTGGTCAGGGATATTGAAGAAACCTTTTAACAACACTGGTTACATTTGAGACGAATGCCAATTTTCAGGAATGAGAAAGAAACTAAGCCTAGCTTAGGTACCTGTTGTTATCTCTTATGGATTAAAAAGCTATTTAGTCAACAATGAAAAATACACCGGGAATTCCAAAACCAGGAAGATATGCTTCAATTATCTGTACAGCTAAACAAACATCACATACCAGAAAATGGGAATAGCTCCACGTCCGTAGTACTCAGCACCGGGAGTACAGGGGTATGTGAGTTTGAAATACTCATCACAGTATGACTGCATAGGACTCATTTCATGATTGTAACAAAGACCCCAAGCCAAAGGTCCTCCAGTAGCCACTCCATAACCACCTGGTACAAGTATTATAAGACCAATCAACACCACACAGTTGTCCAATTAAAATTTAAAACACAACTAAATCAATCACCTTACTACGTGCAACTCTCAAAACGCAAACAATGAATTCAAATCAGATGTCTCCAACTTATCATCTCTCGCCAAACATCTCTCTACCTTAAAATGCGATTCAACAAATCAGACACCATATGTCAATCAAAAACCAAATCATCTAAAGACAGCCAAACCAACTAAAGATCCAATTCCCTTCCCCGCATTCAAGTTTCCAAAGATTCACACATTCAACAACTTAACCGTCGGAGAGAGCCAAGAGACAACACATGTTTTAATTCAATAAACCAGACTCAAATGTGATAACTGAGTGAATGCATGAAAAAATTGACAGCCCCGACTCAGTTCCAAACAAATCAAGGTTACAGCATAGTGATAAAATCGCACACAATAAGAAACTCCAATCATTCAAAGTTTCACACACCACCGACAAACATCGCACAATCTCAAAATTGCTTGCTCGACCTAATTATTTCTATCCCACATTCGCACATTCAACAACTCAACCGTCTAAGAAAAATCAGACAGAGACAAGATCAGATCACTCTGTTCATTTCGACAAATCAAAATTAAAAAACACGTTCAAAATCAGAGAAGCCAATCGTCATCCAACACTTACAAATGCGAAGACTGCGAGAATGCGTGAAAAATTGACTGCACTGTATCAGTTCCAGACAAATCAAGCTTTACATCATGGCAATCAAACCAGACCACGCAGCAACAAATCCAAATCATCCAAACTCTCAACTCAAGCACAGCAACACACACAGATCTCACAATCTCAAAACCGCAAGCTCAACTTAAACAAAAATTTTGACACTCCAAACCAAACACACACAATCCATAAACAAAATTCACAAAATGTGGACGGTAGATAACTCACAAGAGGTCTTGCTGCCGACATGTCCGAGGAACGCGGCAATCTCCATCATCTGCATGGTCTTGTTGCCGGTGGTGCCGAAACCTTCCGGCTCGAAGAGAGAGGCGGCGGCGATGAAGGAGTGGTAGTCCCAGAATCCGACAGCGTGCGCCACCGGAGAGTTCCGCTTGGAGAACAGATTCTCGAACTGGTAGGTCTGGAAGTAGTCGGTTATAGTGAGATTACAACAGTAAATTGACCACCCCTTGCATTCCCACCCTTTGTCGCAGTACTTCTTCCCGTGCTTGTACTTCACCAGCGTCTTCACGTTTGAGTCCTGCTGCGCCTCCACACGCGCCGCCACCACCGCGAGTACCACCAACGCGATTGCCGCAACAGCGTTTCGCTTCGCCCTCTCCATTTCTCTCTCTATCTCTCTTTCTCTCTCTCTTCACGTACAGAGAAGAGGGAGAATCGACCAAATAATAATAACACTACGAGTTTTTCTGGTAGAAGGTCCTTCTCCTATGGCGTTATGCGTGCTTACTCTGTGTGAGATTATAGATCGAACACTTTAGAGGAATCGACGGTGGATAATGCGTTGGTGGGACACAATGTGTTCGATGTTTAAGTGATCACAGACTGGCTTTGAGGCAAAGAACCTCATTTCTCCACCGACACCCAAGCAGGACACGTGAAATGTCCTTATTGCCCTTCGCTGCAATATTACTTAGTCAGTTGGTACGTCTTTTTTTTAGTCTCCTTCTCGCGGGTCTTTTCTAAGCATAAATTATAAACATTTTAAATATCTTAATTTCAATAACAATAAGATTGATTTTTAATAATAAAATGTCATTGATGATTAAAACGATATTGTTTATGAATTCGTTAACATAAATCCCGAATTTATGAGTGAAATAAACATAATTAAAAATAGCAAAAAGTAATTAATCATGTTAATTAAATATTACAAAAAAATTTCCATCTCAGCTTGTAACTCCATACATACCTATTAAAAATAAGCAAAGATTAAAAAAATTGATAAGAAAGAATTCACAGCCAAGTATTTGCTATTAATTTATTTTATTAACTCGTTTTTGTGATGAATTTTCCATTTAAAAAATAATTTATACAGTTTACTAATTTAAAATTGAAACTCCCTAATTTGAAAATTGAAGGTTTAAATGTGAACAAAAATAGAGTGAAGAGAGGTGTCGGTGATGATAAATGAACAAAGAGAAGGACATAAGATAATTAACGACAACCGACACAAACTTAGCAACAAATTATCTTCTCATAATTATACTTAATAGTACATTCCGAATTATAAAGACTCTTATATAGAATATAAACTTAACTAATGAGAATGAGAAGAGCTTAACATTGTTTTTCATCTTTAATAAATTATTTCAAAAGAAAATAACTTATGTTTGGATTTTACATGCTTAATCATTTATCTTTTTTTTCTTTATTATTCTATTGATTCTACAATATTGTCTGTTTTAAAACATAAAAGTCTTCGTGATTTTATCTTTTAAAAATATATCAAAAAATAAAATAAAAAAAGTTATTTAAACTACGTTTTAATTCTTAAGCATATAAAAGATTATTAAATATAATATGAATAATATTTATATCAAACATATAAAATCAAGAATGATATAAATGTTTTAGTTGAATACATGATTTTAATTTCTCAAATATTAAATACACACTTGTGTTAAAATGATTGTATCCCTCATATAATTATTATATTTTTAATTATTGTCATCATATCACTCACTTTATATAATGTTTCTATGTCTTTTTCAACCTCTTTTATGATTATAATTTTTTGTGTATAATTTATATTAATTTTTTTTAGTATAGTTTTTTTTTTATATACTCAAATTTTTATTTGAATCTTGTGAGGTTCTGTTAATTTTTCTTATCAACATTTGAAGTTTTACCTGTATTTATTTTTTCATTTACGTTTAAAATACGATCTGAATCCTTATGTTTCATTTCCTTGTGTCACTTTATTTTTAATTGTTTATAACATTTAAATATTTGTACAGTAAATACTGAAATTATCATTGTTTCTTTTCTTTATATTTTGTACAACCATTTGAAATAGGAAACACACCGAAAATAAGATCGCAAATTGGTAATTAAAATAAGAAAACAGAAAATAAAAACACAAGCTAACAGATTTTAATGATTTTTATGAAGATAGTTGTGCCTGGTAAGAGAAACAGAGATAATGAAATGAAGAAGATAGGAATGACAGAGAGAGAAACAAGGTGGATTTTTTAATTTGAAATTTTATTTAAGTGAAAATTTTAACTTTTAATTTTTTTTATTTAAGTTATAGTTAATATAACAGTTTTAAATAAAATAATGAAAGTGAATGAAACTTAATTAAATATATAAAGAAAATAAATGGAAAGAAAAAAAAAACTCAATTTAAAAATGGAAAGACTTCAATATTGAAGAAAAGAATGTAACGAAGCTTGGGCAATCTGAAGAACAGAACAAAACAAACAAGCATTCATGAATTTTCAATCTGTGCAGTTGTGTATAAACTCCTAGGTACATAGTCATCAATCATCACCATTAATCTACAATTAGAAAGGGTTCCCAGAACTGTTTTAACAGCATTTTTTTAGGAATTAGCATCATCAATGAGAGAACATTGAGCTTGAGTAGCCATGGCCAATTCAAATTGCTTGAATGAAATTGGAGACAGAGACAACAATTCAGGTGCCTTCAGATTGTCCCAACCCCTTACATTATTTGTAATGGTTGACCCATCAATTCCAATATGTGTCACATGCTTCACATCTGTTGGAAACCCAATTTCCATCTCAGCTTCCATTTCCTCTTCATTCTCTCTATAAACTACATTCAAGTCAAGAAAATGTGAGCCTAAATTTCAAGTGAAAAAGTTGAACATCTAAAATTTATAACCTTATTGTGAGATATTAAGAAGTCGACTTTAAACCTAATTCAAATCCACAAAATCAACTTGAAAGTTAAGGTTTGCATTCATTATATACTATAAATTAATCTTATTTTTAGTCGATGTAAGACTTTCAACATTGCTCTTCAGGCCAAAAAATTAACTTGTAAAGTGAAATTTGTATCTATTTATATACTCAGTCTTATCTCTAGTCGATGTGAGATTTTCAATGTATTTTGAAAATAATTGAGATTGAAATTTGACGTGGCCAAGACCAACAAAATTCATGACAAACAGCATTGATTAAGAGATGTTGAACTCACAAAATAATTGAGGAAAATTCTTGATGGTCTTGATGATTCTGTGTATGCCAGCAGCTACATTAGGCTTTGGAAGAAGCAGAAACCAAGAAGGCTTGGCTCTCTTGATATTGGCTCTGACTATTGATCTATCATGTCCTTCTTGCACAACGAATATCTCAAATTACTCGTAACACTCCAATCACTCAAGAACAAGAAGAAAGAAAAAAATAAACAGAGAAACAGTAAGATTATTCAGAGATAAGAAACTACTTGAAACAATAGTGGCTTTTGAATCTTCTTTTGATCCTTTGGGTACACCCAATTCCACACTTGAATGGGAAGCACAGCTGAAAGAGCAAGGAACAACTATTCTTTCCATACGTTTTCTCATCTCTCCCAAAAACCTAAACTTTATGTTTGTGTACCAACTTCTTATGCTGCAAAGCTTGGCCTAGATAGCTATCTATGAACAGGGTGGCTAGAATGTGGTTATATTTAGGTTGATGTTTGTCTTTATGAGCAAGAAAGAATGATTTACGTGGGGAAAGAAATTATTTTGAATCCAAGTTTGGTATGTGGGAAAAAGATGTATAGAGTATATATAAATGATAATGGAGTGGGTGTGTTAGAGTAATAGAGTGGGTAGTTGGTTAAACTGTGCAACTCAACCTGCTTTAGGAATTTGTACCAAAATTGAAAATACTTTTGAGTTTGCCAGGCTAATAATAAGTTGGATTAGATTAGTACTGAGTTCTAAAACTAACTTTTGTTCTTCTACAAGCTCCCAAATAATTATCATAATCACCATATATTCAAAAGTGGGCTCCTCCTAACTAGCATCACTTGTGTACTAAGGCATTCTTTTGCAGATTTTTCACATCTTTGCATCATCATCAATCAACCCTTTGTTCCCTTCACTTTATATATTTCCTTTATAAGTGTCTCATTTTGAAATCATTTGGTAACTTAATCAGACTCTATCATTCAGCTTACTTAACTTGTGTATATCAACATCATAGAGTGAATCACAAGGGAGCTCTGCAAGTAATATTTAAGCACGTGCCCTCCATTCTTTCCTTTCTTGTTTCATGATTTTGTTCAACTAAACACACTTAATTAAGCTGTTTTGCTTCAAGTTTCATTAGTTGGGTGGTGTGGTAAAGACAATTTTTCAGTATTGAGTTTGGATTACTGGATTTTTATGGGGATGGATGGTTGAAAGTTTCGATAATGTTGTTAAGTATGTTTTCGTGTCAAAATATGATAAGAGATCTTTCGAACGTTGATATGTTTTTGTTAGAATCCAAGTTTTACATTAAATAAAAAAAATAGAATATTATTGGAATAAACTTAAATTTTAGAGTTTTATTAATAATTTTGTTTAAATCTTATTTTATTAGTTTTGAGTCTAGTAATATTTAGTTTGATTTAATAAAGATAAAATAGAAATAAGTATAGATTAAGAAGATTTTATTTCTAAGACAGTTAATACTTTATTTTTATTTTCATAATATTGTAAGCATCACGGCTATTTAAAGTCCGAATGAATATTATATCAAACTCAATTTTAGTAAAATATTTGAGTGTGTACCGTGAGTTTTTCTTATCAATATTATGTAAAGGTAAAGATTCATTATAATTTATTATCTTAAAAAAGTTTTTGATAGAAAGTGGTATCAAATCCCTTAAGTGATCAGATTCAGATTTTACTGATATTGTATCTCTTCAATAAATCTCCTATTTATATATCAATGTGTTTTTTTGAAGTGAAGATTTTTAGGGAATCTTAACTAGAAAACAAAATTTTGACTGATGTTTGCATTGAAAGGTAAGATAAATTACTTAGGAAAAAGTTACCATCCTCACAAGGCAGAAAGTATTGGAAGTATTTTCAAGTGCATGGTGTGAAGCAAGAGCCAAGTTTCCAATGGCATTAAGCATAATTTTCTCACCATATCACACTCATACTAATGTCACGTAGGATTTAGTATCACCTTAAAGCAAGGTTCCTATTATCAGTAACTGAGAAGTGTTGTCAAATTGCTTGTGTTTTTAGTTTTTAAGAGAGTGTGTCTCTTATATTGAATGTGCTACATTTGGTTGGTTGTCTGTCTATGATTTTTTTTTTTTTTTACGTAAGATGAGTGTGTTTTCTTTTCATTTTTTTTTTCTTTTTAATAACCTTGTAAGTTTTGTTACAATTATGATATTTATGAATTACATACTTTTATAATTTTTCATTTGCAATTCGATTTTTTATAACTTTAAAAATTAATTTAATTATTATAATATATTTTTTTAATTCTTGAGAGTAAAAATGTTATATAATACTGAAGACTTAAATTTAATAACCAATTAAGTTTAATATCATGAATAAAACACATTCATTTGAAAAAGTAAATTATTAATGTTAATCCCTTTGTTGTCTTGTAATATTATTACAAAATTTATGTATTAAATTCAAAATTTAAGGTACAACTTTTAATATTATACATGCTGTTATTTTTTGTTCGTTCAATAGATTTATCTTTTATTTTTGTAAAATGATTTTTAAGATGGTATACAAAACAATTACACAATCGTGCTGTTTGATTACAAGTCAATTACTTTCTACTCGACAAAAAAACTGATATGATATTATTTGATTATAAATTGATCAATTCTTACCGATCACAAACCAAACAGTTCTTATTTGATCACAAACCAATTATCTTAATGATATGTTATTTTTTAGTTTAGTATAATCTAAACCAAAAGTAAACGAGTCACTGTACTCACATTGATTCGTATAATTATCTTATAAATACTCAACAATTTACATTTATTATTATAACATTAATTATTATATGAGGTATTTGAAAGTATATTTTATAAATGTACCATCATCCATTCATGGAGAATCACTACAAATAACTAAAAAGAAAAACCAATTGACAAAATCAATCAAATTCATCTTCTTATAGAGTATTTTGGCTCTCTTACTAAATACAATACCAAATTTGTTTCCTCCATTTTCAAGTCTCATTTCTTCGACAATTAAGTTGCATTTAACTAGTAAAATATTTAAACAAAGTTAACTGCCCTATTAATAAAGGAAAATGATATTTTAACACCAATTTTTTCACACCATTTTGACACTGCACACGTGTTAAAATGTGGTTGGACGATTTCAAATTAAAAACAAAACTTTGGTTTTTCCCTTTCAAATATGCCTTTGTCTCAGTTTTTTTAATTTGAACTCATCCAACCATATTTTGACACGTATGTAGTATCAAAATGGTGTCAAAAATGGGTGTTAAAATATCATTTTTCATTAATAAAACAGTTTCAAAGTTTCAAATATGTTAATATTAACGGTTAAATAAATTATAATTAAGTACACTAGAAAATATACTTTAAAAAAATATTTACTAAAATAAATAAGGAAATTATTTTTTTCTTTGATACCTAGGCAAAAATAAAATAAAATATTGTCAATAAAAAATTAACTTAAAAAAGTAATGAATTTTAACAAGATTTGCAACAGAATAATAATAATAATAATGCGCCCTAAACGAAACTAGAGTAAAGTCAAAGGTAAGATTACAAAGCGTTCCAAGTTGTTAACAAAATATCATATGATCAAATATTATATCATTATCATATGTCAATTAAATAAGTTTTTATCTAAAAATTGATATTTAAAAATCCTAAATAATGGCAATAATTACTAAGACATTATTATATAAGAAATTTCAAATTATTTAATGCATACAAATAAACAAAAATCTTCCTTTTATTCTTGTTCAAAATCGACCATTATTCTAAATGTATTATTGGAATGCTAGGATTTATATATTTATATCTATTTGAAAAGTTTTATATTTGTAGAGATGTGTATATAATGACAAATAAAAATAAAATCATTCTAGAGAACATATCTTAAATTGTATTAATTCTCACAACATAATTTGTTTTTTAAATGAGATATCTTATATCTAAAACAATTATAATTTGGAATCAACTCTTTAATAAAAATATTCAGATTATTTTTTGATATAATGCCAAAATTACATATTAATTTGCTTAATCATATTAAGTTACCTTTAATTTAACATTAATTAGTTAATTAAGGTAAATAATTATTGATTTGATATGAAAACGTGTAAGGTATATGTCAATAACATTAAATAATTACCTAAAAGGATACAAAATATCAATTTGATGATTAAACATATATGTATAAGACAAATTTGAATGAGAAAATAGTAAACCAGGACGGTATATTCACACAGCTAAGATTGACTACAGTTGTGGGAAGTGTGTTTGTGAAAGCTTCTCCATAAGTAATATTCCGAGAGAAATTAGGAAATATATGCATACAATTAAAAATTCTATCTATATATATTACTATTTTTAGAATTATTGATGTAATATATATATATATATATATATATATATATATATATATATATATATAGTCAATACTAGTATCAGTATCATATCAGTTTCACAACATTAACACAAAGGTGTAGCAATCTAAGTCATAATGCATCAAATGAACGTTGTGCAGCACATCATCTTTTGCTGTTTGATACCGTATAAAGGGTTGATGATGATGGTGTACTTCAGTGACTCTGCACATCATCTTCTGTCATCAATGCATGAAATAGGAAGTTTATGGTTTTTGATCTGTTGAATGATTTTATTCCTTTAATGGCTTCTTCAATTAAATCTTGACACGTTAATTACTTTCCATTGTTAGTCAGTTCTTCCTTTAATACAGAAAAGGAAAATTAATATTCATTAATGATTTTTTAGGCCAATAGTTACTTTCCTTCCTTTCTTTCTTGCTTTTCTTTCCATATTAGCATTCATTCCTACATAAACTTTGTATTTCATATTCCCTCAGAAAAATTGTTCTTTTACTGAATGTGAAAAGGCCAAGCACAGAACATGGACAAGCCTCCCTTGAGGATGTTCTTTGATAACCTACGGTTTGTGTTTCTAATATCCTTTATGTTTTGTTTCTCATTGCTTCTCTTGGATTATTATGTGTCTGTCAGTGATCATGGAATAGAGTTTATACTTTTCCACATTAATGGTACAAACCATGCTCAGAGGCACACCATGTCTGAACCTTCAAATTCTTCTTCCATTTTTAATGAAACTGCCCGTTGTCCTGAGAAAGAAATCCATGCAAATCAAAACGATGTATCAGCAATTCCTGCAGCACAAGGTGAAGTTCATACCAGAAACAATGTTGGAGTTGTTGCAGATCCTCCCTCAAGAAATTTGGATTCTTGTTCAGGCAAATATATTTATGTTCATGATCTTGCTAGGAGGTTCAATGACGATTTACTGAAGGGTTGTCACTCTCTCATGAGGTGGTTTGATATGTGCCCTTACATGACCAACTTAGGCCTTGGACCTAAGGTGATTGAGAAACCAAAGGAGAAGATTCTGCTGAAGGAAAACTGGTATGCAACTAACCAATTTTCACTTGAAGTTATTTTTCATAACACAATGAAGAACTACAAATGCTTAACCAAGGATTCTTCCCTGGCTTCTGCTATATATGTGCCCTATTATGCTGGCCTTGATGTTGGTCAGTATCTTTGGGGTGGATTCAATGTTTCAACAAGAGATGCTTCACCAAAAGAACTAGTGAAATGGCTGGCACAACAACCAGAATGGAAAAGAATGTGGGGTAGGGATCATTTCATAGTTGGAGGGAGAATTAGTTGGGACTTTAGGAGAGTAACAGATACCAATGATGATTGGGGCACCAAACTAATGCTTTTGCCAGAAGCAAAAAACATGTCAATTTTGCTAATTGAATCTGCTGGTTCACAGGAAAATGAGTTTCCTATACCATATCCAACTTACTTTCATCCCACTAAGGAGAGGGAGATTTTTCAGTGGCAGACGAAAATGAGAAATGTGAAAAGGCCTTACTTGTTTTCTTTTGCAGGTGCTCCAAGGCCTGGTTCTAATTCATTATCATCCTCCATCAGAAATGAGATAATCAAACAATGCCAATCTTCCAGGAGTTGCAGATTTCTAAATTGTCATGATAGTCATCATCGTAACCATTGCAATGATCCTGTGCAAGTGACAAAGGTGTTTCAAAGCTCAGTTTTCTGTATCCAGCCTCCAGGGGATTCATTCACTAGGAGATCAACTTTTGACTCAATTCTAGCTGGTTGCATTCCTGTTTTCTTTGATCCAAACTCAGCTTATAACCAGTATTTGTGGCATTTACCCAAAAATGGTTCTAGCTACTCTGTATACATACCAGTAACAGATGTCACGCAGAAGAGGGTAATGATCAATGAGACATTGTCTAGAGTTCCAAAAAGTGAAGTGTTGGCTATGAAAAAGGAGATTATAAGGCTTATTCCAAGAATAATATATCGTTATCCAAGTTCTAGATTAGGGACCGTTGAAGATGCATTTGATATATCAGTTAAGGGAATTCTTGGTAGAATAGAAGCAATAAAAAGGGACACTACAAAAGTCAATGATTCCAGTTCCTAGTGTGTGGGAAGAAGGTGTTGCAGGCAGAAGATGTTGCTGTTTAGCCCCATTTTTGTTTCACTTTGATTTTTAGAATAGATACATCCTCTTTGTACAATATTTCACAGCTATTCATTCATTTTTAATGCAAAGGTTCGATCTTAACCCTAATAATATGGTCATATTCTGTGATTACATTTTATCATTTCTAGAAATATTTGTTAAATTTTAGTGATTCGTTTTACAACAAACTCAACTTCTTTCCCGCAATTTTATATTATCTTATAATATGTCGAATGATAAATCTGGTTGTATAACAAGACATGAATGATCAAAACTGAAAAACAGTCATTGTTCATATAATCACTTGTTAAATTCATATGCACTTCTGATGATAAAAATTGTTCTCATTTAGTATGTTTCTCTATATAAATATATAAGAAGTTTCGTCCTCCACATCTGGTATGAATAATTCTAGATTCTAGAATCAATTGCTAAGAATTTCAGAGCGCAAAGCCATAATCATTTATTTGTCTGAACTCAATTATAAGTGTACACAACTGAAGCAATATGGAATCATCTGACAGAGTTTAAACCACCCTGAAAAGACACCAGCTGCTGCTAGAAACTAGAAGAGTTCAAAACAGATAAATTTATTTAAGCAGCAAATGCACGAGGTACTACTAGCAGAGTCATACAATAGTACAAGCATTAAGCAATGCACTTGATTTGATCATGGAGCTTTCCAAGAAGAAAGTGGTGGAGTATTACCAGTCTTCCATGTATTTGCCCCTTCCATGTATCTACCACCCTTGATATCTTCAGCAGCAAAGGACTCAAGGTCTGCTATTTCTTCTGGTGTTAGTTTGACAGACAAAGCCCCAAGGTTATCATTAAAGTTCTCAATTTTGGTTGTTCCAGGTATTGGGCACACGTCGTTCCCTTGGTGATGAACCCATGCCAGTGCAAGTTGAGATGTAGTACATCCCTTTTTTGTAGCCAGTTCCTTAACCTTATCAAATATAATATTATTGTGCTCTACATTTCCAGGTTTGAATCTGGGCAGATTCTGCAATAGAATTAAATACACATACAAGATTATATTCCGGTATCAATGATGAAATTTACAAGTAATTGACATGGATTTCAGAACTTCTGTAATAGCATGATTTTTACAAACCTTCCGGGAATCATCCGGTGCAAAATTCTCAAGCAGCTTTGATCCTGATGACAAGAACCCTCGCCCAAGAGGACTATATGCAACAATTCCAATGCCAAGTTCCCTGATAAGTGAAAATTGAGTCATAAAGTTATTATACCTCACATGATAGCAGTTTTATTGAACCTCGGAAAGAGAACTGTTTGATAATAAAACATAGGTTTAATACCTATTTTGGTCCCTCTTTTTTGGGGGGTTTATTCAAAGTGGTCCTCTCTTTTTTAAAAAGTTCAATAAGGTCCTACTTTTTGCAAAAACTGTGCAAGTTAGTCCTTTTTGCTAACGGCATTAATTCTGCTAACGGCGGAGCTGCCAGCTGGCAAATATTTGATGACTTGTACAAATAAAATTCGTTTTAGTCCTAGTATTAGTTTAAAAATGTTTAATATGGTCCTTATATTGGTTTAAAAATGTTTAATGTGGTCCTCATATTGGTTTAAAAATGTTTATTGTGGTCCCCTTTTACTAAAAAGGAAAATCATCCTTAGAAACAGTAAGCAGCTTCACAAATTTGTCAATGGATGCTCTTATGCAAAGTTTTGTGGTTTTCTAAGAAAACAGTAGCTAAAATTTCACGTGTTACAATCCAAAACTGATGCGTTCTTTTTTCACATCTCCATACTTACTAATATAACACGTGAAACTACACTGATAAGCTTCAAATTATTGTGATTATACTTTCCCAAAAGGTTAGCGCATGAATTACTAGATCACGTGTGAAATCATTAACATGTATTAAAACGGGACCACAATAAACATTTTTAAACCAATACGAAGACCACAATGAACATTTTTAAACCAATATGAGGACTAAAACGAATTTTATTTGTACAAGTCATCAAATATTTGTCAGCTAGCAGCTCTACCGTTAGCATAATTAACGTCGTTAGTAAAAAGGACTAACTTGCACAGTTTTTGCAAAAAGTGGGACCTTATTGAACTTTTTAAATTAAAAAAGGGATGACCACTTTGAACAAAACCCCCAAGAAGAGGGACCAAAATAGGTATTAAACCTAAAACATAATGTTTGTATGTTAAATCAGACCTGCAAGTTGGAACTATTTCTTCCTCAACATCTCTTGACCATAGCGACCACTCCAACTGCACTGCTGTTATCGGATGAACTGCATGTGCTCTTCTGATTGTTGAGGCTGAGGCCTCAGACAGACCAATATATTTTATCTTTCCCTCCTCAACAAGTTTTTTGAGCTCCCCAACCTTACAATGCAAAAGCAAGGCAAAAACTTGAAGTCATCATAGGTTATCCTTTTCCATATGTGAGCAAATGATCATATCTCATGTCAAACACAAATTTCATGATGTCAAAATACATAAGAGTTTAAAATTTCCTACAAGCATATTATTAGTGTAGCCAAATATAGAAAAGACAAATAGAGCAAAGCACAGAGAAAGGGTGAAAACCGTGGCTTCAATAGGCACACGAGTATCAACACGATGTTGGTAATAGAGATCAATACAATCGATCTCGAGTCTCTTCAAGCTGTCCTCACAAGCAGCCCTCACATATTCTGGATGACCTCGTATCTCCTTTTTCCCTTCAGGTGTATCTTTGATTCCAAACTTGGTAGCCAATTCAACTTTATCTCTCCACCCTCCCTTCAGAGCCTGCAACAAGCAAACACATATGCACACATCGTTTTATCATACGCAACAATAAGAAAGAAAAACTGTAACCACTGCTCTTGGAGGAACTAAAAGCAACAAAAGGAATATCAGGAAGTGTAATAATAAACTCTTTCAGTGCTTTCCGATGCTAATCTGATATCTAAAGCTGACTGAGCTCACATGTGTTCAAAAGTTAGAGGAATAATTAATTCATGAAAAGAACATAAACCAAAACAAAGTTGACCCCCCATCAATAAAAAAAAAAACAGTTTCTTTTTTTCCTAAAAGACTCAATTTTTTCTCTTTTAGAGCACTGGTTAGCTAGACCCAGAAGAAATATATGCATGATCAAGTGAAAGCACGAGAAATATGATATCAAACAGCACAAAGAATCAACCTTTCCTAACAGGACTTCGTTGGTGTGAGGACCGTAGATGTCAGCAGTGTCAAGAAAAGTTACACCACTTTGAACAGCATGGTGAATAAGAGCAATCATATCAGGTTCTGGCTTAGCAGGACCATAGCTCCAAGACATTCCCATGCACCCCAATCCCTGCACAGACACCTCCAACCCTTGAGAACCCAACTTCATTCTACCTACTCTCGCCATGATGCTCTCAGTGATTCTTCTTCCTCTACCACAACACTATAATTCCACTGTGTCTGCTTGCCTTGACGAATTTAAGTATGGCGAAGTCCTTTAAATGAACAATCCAGAAGATTAAATTATTCTACGGACCCCCTACGAAAGGTTGTGCTTCATGCACTTGTCTCCTCCATTGTGGTCCAGAACATTTCCAACTTTTACGATGAAGTCTTTATTATATTTTGTTTACTTAATTTAATCTTTATATATATATATATATATATATATATATATATATATATATATATATATATATATATTTCTTATTATTAAATTTACATTAACATCTTTTTAGAAGTTTTAAATGTTTGCGTTCAATTTTTTTCTCTTTGAATTACGTTCTACTTAAAATATACACACCTTAAAATTAGAGTTATTCTAAAATAGTAGAAAGATGATTGAAATTTAATAATAACAAACTTAAATATACTTCGGATATGTTGGATATATTGTGATAAAAATGTGTTAGTATTTTTTCTAATATTTGAGACGAGAGAAAACGTATAGAAATTGTTTTGGTAAAGCTCGTACACAAAAAACACGTGACCTTTTGAAACATTGAACACGTCAAAAGGATTTATAACTCAACAATTTTGTCATTATAAAAATGGTTGAAAGTAGAGTCCGGACAAAATGTTATTATTAGACATTGATGTTATCTATATGTTGTGATGTTAATGGAATAGAATAATAAAAAGAGCAAATAAAGTAACTTTTATAAAAGCATAATGTGTGCATGATGTTCCAGAGAGTGAGGTTGTGTTCATGCACTCTTCACACATAAGAAAAGTATCGTGTATTAGAGTGAGTTTGAAACAGAATTACATGTTAATAAAATATAAATACATGTAAATACGAATATTTTATCATGTCTAATTCATCTTAATCAATTTTTATTATAAAAAATTGAACTTAATGATCGGTGTCGCATCCAAGTCAAATTTAATGTACATGTTAATAAATTTAGGAAATGACTCGTAGGTCGTTTCTCAAAGACCAAACCATGATTTAGGAATTAGGTCTAATACGTAGTAAGGGGTTTTGAACAGTTTTTGTGATAAGAAATGAACTAAATTAAGATAGAAATTAAACACAACCAAATATAATAAACAACATAGTGAACAAAAACAATAAACTGAACGGTCTTAAAACAAGATGTGTGAACTAATTACATTCCAGCAGATAATAAAAATCACTTGGTTAAAAATGAAATACACATTGCGGGAACCACTTGGAAAACAATAGATAATTAAGAAAATGCATCTTGCGGGTTGAATAAAAGAGATGCTAAAGTCATGAAGCAATTTAATGCAGTGGAAATGAAATACGTGGAATGAAACGTCAATGTAGAATGCATTTAACGAGGTGTTTAAGGAGCACAAGCAGCGAGAATTCAGCAATTGCAATCGAAAATAAAATGTCTATGCAAAAACACTTAACCAGTAAAATAAATTGGATGAGTAAGCTTGCAATCAAACATTCAATGCAAAAGTGTTTCTCTAAAAGAAAGAAAATAAATGCATTACCAAAACATCACTAAGCAAAAGGCTTGAACAGTAAATGGAATATTATAGATTAGAAAGCTACTTTAATGCTTAATGCAATTTAATACAAAGAATATAAAACTACATCTTGGTTCTAGCGTGAAGACCAAAATAAGGTACCCTAACTCTTTATTCTCGTGGATGTGATAGCAACCCTTAATTGAATCAACCTATTCTCTTACTCCAGGATGTCACCATGTGCGCACACCTCCAGCAAAATGAATGCACCCCTTGCACACCCAATGAAATCAGCCTCCTAAATAAGTCGCCACACGTCCCCCAAATAAAGGCTTACTTTCTCCCAATTTAAATCCAATATGAAAGCTTATTGCATGAAGTGCAGCAGCCTGCAGCGTGAAGTCAAGCCCATCTCCGCGTGAACCCCCCAAATAAATAACACCGTGTTGCTTAAAACTCAAAAATAGGATAAAATTTATAAGTTTGTCATTTTAAACTTATCACAATAATAATGACTATGATTTCTAGAGTTATCATTATATTATTCTAAATAAGTTATAAAAAATCATAAATAAAAATAGAAAAGGTTTTAATACCTTGTAATATCTTTAATTAAATATACAAAATTAATGTTATTATTTTTTAAGTTGTTTGAAAATTAATTTGATTTTTTATTTTTTTATTAAAAAAGGGTGTGAGAGCGACCGAAGAGACAGAAATGAAATTGAAAATAAAAATAATTTTTAATTTTAAGTTTTATATCTTTAGAAAATGATGTTTGTGAAAAAAATGAAATGTCAAAGAAAGGGGTGAATCTGGAATTAACAAACGTGGAGTGTGTGTGCACTGAAACATGCAAGTGCAAAAATAGGTATGAGATTAGTACATGTAGGGGCTACATGGAATAAAACAAAATAACCCACAATGTAATAAAAAAAAGACTATTTCTTCCTGCACCTTCAAAATTCCAGCACCACCATATTTCAAAACTATTTCTTATGAACATTTTTTTTTAAATATAATAATTATGAAATAGTGACAGAGATGAGAAGAAAGCTCCATTGTGTGTCTTTGCATACACATAGGATAATGTATTTATAATAATATGAATGTGGCTAAGCCCAAATACAAATGAATATGTAAAAATAAAATAAGAATAAAGACTATGTTTCCCTAATAAACATATAGGGACTATGTTTCCCTAATTAACATAAACACAATATCTAACACTCCCCCTTAAGCTGGAGCATATAAATCATATGTTCCAAGCTTGTTACAAAGATAGTCAATTCTAGGTCCTCGCAAGGACTTAGTGAATATGTCTGCCAACTGGTTGCTTGAGTTAACGAACTCAGTCTTGATATCTCCAGATATGATTTTTTCTCTAATAAAATGGCAATCAACTTCAATGTGCTTGGTTCTCTCATGGAAGACAGAGTTAAAGCTAATATGAAGAGCAACTTGATTATCACATATAAGTGTCATGTGAGTGACATCTCCAAATTTCAATTCACTAAGTAATTGTTTAAGCCACACAAGCTCGCAAGTAGCTGATGCCATAACTCTATATTCTGCTTCTGCGCTGGACCTAGCCACAACACTTTGCTTCTTACTTTTCCAAGATATCAGGTTGCCACCAATAGAGACACAATATCCAAAAGTATACCTCCTATCAGAAGGGGAACCAGCCCAATCAGCATCCGAATAGCAAACAATTTTTGTATCGTTGTTAGGACCATATAACAAACTTTTTCTAGGTGATCCTTTAATATACTTCAGTATGCGAACAACTGCATCCCATTGGTCTTCACATGGGGAGTTGAGGAATTGAATCACCGCGCTAACTACAAAGGAAATGTCAGGAGCGTAACAGTAAGATGGTTTAATTTACCAACTAATCTTCTGTAACGTTCAGGATTTGAGAAAGGCTCTCCCTGATTTGGTAGGAGCTTGATGTTAGGATCCATAAGTGTCTCAACAGACTTACAGTTCATTAACCTTGTTTCCTCCAAGATGTCTAACGCATACTTCCTCTGAGATATGACAATACCATATTAGGATTGTGCTACTTCAATACCCAAAAAGTACCGAAGTTTGCCAAGATCTTTGGTTTGAAAATGGTGACAAAGGTGTTGTTTCATCTGAGAGATGCCAAGATAGTCGCTTCCTGTGAGAACAATGTCATTGACATACACTATTAAGTAGATACATCCAGCACTTGAGTGGTGATAGAACACTAAATGATCCGCTTCACTGCGAGACATACCAAATTGTTGAACAACACAACTGAATTTACCAAACCAGGCTCGAGGAGACTATTTTAGGCCATGTAGGGATTTGCGAACACGACATACCAATCCAGATGACTCCCCCTGAGCAACAAAGTCGGGCGATTGCTCCATATAAATTTCTTCATGCAAATCACCATTAAGGAAAACATTTTTTACATCAAGTTGGTAAAGAGGCCATTGTCGAAGAGCGGCCACGACAACAAATAGGCGAACCGAGGTCATTTTCGCCACTGGAGAAAAGGTATCACCATAATCCAAACCAAAAATCTGTGTGTAGCCTTTGGCAACCAGTCGAGCCTTCAAACGATCAATTGTACCATCAAGGCCAACTTTGATAGCATACACCCACCTGCAACCAACAACAAACTTTCCAAATGGTAATTGGACAAGCTCCCAAGTTCCATTTTTCTGTAAAGAACTTAATTCATCCAACATGGCTTGACGCCAACCAGGATGAGTTAAGGCATACAGACTTGGGAAATGACACATAAGAAATGGATGAGAGACATGTGTAAAAAGATGGAGATAACCAGTGGTAACTAAGAACATTATAATGGGGGAAGGGTTACGAGTAGAGCGTATACCTTTACGGAGGGCAATAGGCAGGTCAGACTCATTTGCTGGAGCCGGAGGAGGCACAAGAGGCGGCACAGGAGGTGAGTCACGAGGGAGACGATTGCGGCGACTATAAACCTGAAGGGGTGGAGTTGAAGGACGATCATGTGGGAAATGAGAGTCTAAAGGATCACAGGCAATAGGAATATCAACAATAGTAGGTGGAGGTACAAAACTAGAAGATAGATGTGAAAAATAAAACGAAGATTCATCAAAAGTGACATTAGCGGAGATAAAATGACGATTAAGGGAAGGAGAAAAACACTTATAACCCTTTTGTGACCATGGAAATCCTAAGAAGACGCATTTGTGAGATCTAGGAGATAACTTATCAAGATCAGGACTAAAATCATGAACAAAACATGTAGACCCAAAAACTTTAAGAGGTAATGGATGTAAAGGGTCTTGAGGAAATAAGACAGAATGAGGGATTTTGTTATCTAGGACAAAAGACGACATGTGGTTGATGAGATAACATGCAGTTGATGAGATAACATGCAGTGAGAACTGCATCACCCCAAAAACGCGAGGGTACTTGGCCATGAATTAGAAGTGTACGAGTTGTTTCAATGAGGTGTCTATTCTTGTGCTCAACCACCCCATTTTGTTGAGGAGTATAAGCACATGAGGTCTAGTGAAGAATGCCATGAGAAGCCATAAAATGTTTAAACGGTTGAGAAAGGTATTCACGGCCATTATCACTGCGTAAAGTTCGAATAGAAACCCCAAACTGTGTTTTCATTTCATTAAAAAATGATTGAAAAATAGAAAACAATTCAGAACGATTCTTCATTAAAAACAACCAAGTACATATGGAATAGTCATCAATAAAAGTAACAAAATACTGAAATCCTAAAGTGGACTTAACACGACTAGGTCCCCAAATATCAGAATGAACTAATGAAAAGGGGGACGACGCTCGTTGTGAAGCACTACGAGGAAAGAAACTACGAGTATGCTTTCTTAACTAACAAGACTCACACGATAAGTTAGATAACTTCGACAAACTCGGAACAAGCTGTTGTAGTTTGGCAAGACCGGGATGACCTAACTGAGCATGAAGAAGGGATGGTGACTCCATGATGATTCAACATGTGGAGAAGGACGAAGAAGATACAGGCCATGAGACTCACATCTTGTGCCAATCATGTGTTTCGAACTCCGATCTTGCAAACAAACATAATCTTTAGTAAATGAAATAACACAATTAAGGGAATGAGTTAGACGACTGACGGACAATAAATTGAAAGGAGACCCAGGGACATAGAGTACATGATCAATGGATGTGGACAGAAAAATATGAACAGTACCAATACCATGAGATGAGACTCTAGACCCATCAGCCATTATTACCGAGGGTAAATTATCCGGACATGACAAAGAAGAAAACAAGATCCAAGGGAGTGAGTCAGACCAACAAAAGGTGTACCTGTGCATGCAAAAGATGCAGATGTAGTGGACCTAGATTGCTGACGATCCTCATACCATCTGAGAAATTCGTTGAAGACTGCAGGGTTATCTACAGTATTTGATGAAGTAGGATGGTCTGTAGGCCGAGGATGTGGATCAGAATTAGCCATTGCTATAGATCGAGGAGGACGTTCATGAAGCACATAACATTTATCAATTCTGTGGCCTAGCTTGCCACAATGGTCACATTTTGGTCGTCCTTTACCTGGCTTGCGAGACCGACTTTTATCATCACGTTGGGCAACCATAACAGAGGAATCATCAGAGAGTCCGTATAATGCCAACAACATGAAGAACTTTGATCGTTGTTCTAGTTCTTCAGCAGGAGTGGAAGCAGGAGGTAATAGCTCATTAAAATCATGAAGGAGGGCATGAACTTTACCCAAATATTCTGCCATGGGACCAGGATTGCGCGGACCAATAACAGTGAATAGATCTTGACAAACACCATAAAGACGCTGGTGGTCATTCGTGTATAATAACTTCGCTTATGCCCATACTTCTGAACATGTTTCATATGATCGAAACATTTGTTTCAGACAAGAGTGAATGGTGGACTTTATGATGATGCATAACTGGGCATCAATTTTCATCCAGCGGGAAGTGTCCTCTGTGGTAGCACTAGTCACATTTTTAGTAAGGTGATCTACATACCCCTGACTCTTCAACCAAAGTTTGATGTCGGACGCCTATGTTGCGTAATTCGTGCCATCTAACTTGTCAATGGACAAGTGTACATTCACATAATTGGTGTATATTGGGGAATCAGATGAGGCACCGACAGAAGAAGACGAGGCACTAACAGAGGTGGTTGTAGACCAGGAAGACGCCATGGAGAAGGAGAAACCCTAAAAATTCAACGTGCTCCGATTGACGCAACGACTACAGATCCAGAAAGAGGGCGAGGAGGCGATCACGGCGGTGCTGGTCGGCGGCAGTGGGCTCCGGCGACGCGCCGACACGCGCGACGGGAAGCGGCGGATCTGCGAACTCTGGCGACGGCGCGTGGAGGTGCGTGGGAGCTCCGATCACCGCGATCTTTGGTCCACGATGGTCGCCCGGCCGAGGCGCTTCGGATGGAGTGGTCGCCGGTCGATTCTGGAACTCCAGCGACGACGGCGGCGATGACAACGGCAGCGGCTGCGGTGGCTACGGTGGTAATGAGTACCAGAGACCTTGGAAGAGGCTGGAACGAACCCTAAGCTCTAGATACCATGTGAAATAGTGAAAGAGATGAGGAGAAAGCTCCCTTGTGTGTCTTTGCATACACATAGGGTAATGTATTTATAATAATAAGAATGTGGGCTAAGCCTAAATACAAATGAATATGTAAAAATAAAAATAAAAATAAAGATTATGTTTCCCTAATAAACATATAAGGACTATGTTTCCTAATTAACATAAACACAATATCTAACAACCTTTTTATTCTAATAATTACCAAAAGAGTTAATTTTTTATTTTTATTATCATAATACAAAAATAGATAACAAAAGATAACAAAGTTATAATTAAAAAATAAATACAAATGTTTTTTATAATTTCATTATAAATACATTTTGTTTATTTTGGAGGTAATATTTTATTATAAATAGTTATTCTAGTTTAAAGAATGGTTGAATTTAAAAATAAAATAAAAAATAGTTAAATTTTAAAAGATAAAATTGATAAACACTAACTTATTAAAGGATACAATTGAAAAAATATATAAAAAAATAAATGTGAACTGCCGAATAAATATATTTCTCACATATTTTGTTTATTTTAGCAACTGATTAAATATTAACTGTGTGCTAACATGATTAAATATATTTCTCCCTATTTTGTTTATTTTAGCAATCGATTAAATATCTGTGAAAAAAGATAAAATATAAAAAGAAAGTGGTGTATTTTAACAAATATTATAAACAAAAACATTTCATATATTTTTTTAAACATATATGAAAAAAACTCAACACAAATAACTCACAAAATAATTTTAATTAACTAATAAAATGTATAAAATTATATTATAAGTATTATATGTATGTTTGTTACTCAAGTAAAGGGAATATACTATTAATATACCATTATTTTATTTCTTTCACAACTTCAAAACTAGGGTCCAGTGAGGAAAAGTAGGAGCTGTGTGTGCCTTCCATAGCCAAGGGTTTCTTCGATTTCCTTGTCTTCTAACTGATCAATTCACACCAGTGGGAAACACAAACAGCAAAGAACCCTAAACTCAAAATCGCACATCACATCGTCAACCCTAAGCGCAGCGTTTCGCTCTAAATGCTTCGCGACAGAGTGCGTTAGCTACTTGCTGAGACTCACTGCCTCGCCATGGCTCTCCCACTCGGCAAGCTCACCATTCTCATCGGTGCAGGTTTACTCTCTCACCACTTCCTCCAATTAATCTTTCTCTTTTTCTTTAATTTCAACTGCTTTATTCCATAATTTGTTCCATCGCAATTTAGGTTCCTTTGTTTTTCGACGGAACAAAATTTGTCTATTGGTAGGGTTATTGAGTTGCATTTGTATATTGAGTGTTAGAATGTCGGAATTTAGTGAGACGTTCTCGTAGGTGTGTGCATGGTGTTTTGTAGGCTAGGATTAGAATAAACGCCTCGCTTAAATTCGTTTGTGTTTTAGGTATTGTTGGTTCAGTAATTGCTAAGGAAGGCAGTATGTTTGTGTTTTAGGTATTGTTGGTTCAGTAATTGCAAAGGAAGGCAGTCTGCCTGATGTTTCTGGTCTCGTCTCCGGTGCTTTCAAGGTTAGTTTACCAGAGCTCAACTTGTTTCTCTGGGTGGTGTTGTTTTTGTTATTTCTTTTGTAAGTTTTTTAAGCTTCTAGTGAATTGTGTGTTTAATGTACTATGCCTATGGATATAAATTAATAGATGCATTTTTTTCCTTCTCGGAGAATGATGTTCATGATTTTCTTAATTTTATAATGTTTTCTTTCAAGTATACGATCGTTATCTCCAAAGTGGTATATTTGGGATACTGTGCAAATTAACAGAAGTTCGAGGAGGCCTAGTATGTACGGGAAGTGTGGATATGGGTAGGGAAAGTATTATTGGTTATGGTGTGGGATAATGTGAGGAAAAGTTGTTTTGATGACAAAAATTGTGGATTAGACAATGCCCCCAAGTCATATGATTTAGGTTTCTGGAATTGGATCCATTATTCTACAATGTACACTTCAAAGTCATATAGGCATTGATGAGAATGTAACACATGGGGTTCCTGTCTGGGGGACTACATGTATAAGTTTTGATAAGTGATTGTAAGGTATCTATCAAACTCAAAAGGAAAGTTTGACTGGATGAATGGTTGTGAGTTTTTGCTGCTAATTTGTATGGTCATCAGGGAGAAAAAAAAGAGTATCTGGGTTTATAGCCCTGAGGTGGATGAGTAAGGTAATATTGCAAATTAAAGTTTGTGTCTATTAAGAAAAGGACGATGGAAGCTTCCCAAGTTGTTTTGTCTAGTGAGAAGACCTACAGAGGCTCACGCCTATTATTGAGAATAAATAGATCATTGGAAACTTATCAAGAAGAAAAGAGAAAGTAGCTGAGTTTAGAGTACTGAGGTGGATGTGTAACTAATGATGAAGATCTAGTTTGTTAGAGACAGTTGGAGTTGCATCTATTGAGGAGAAGGTGATGGGAACTTTCCCAAGGTTGTTTAGTCATTTGAGAAGACAAACAGAGGCAGATGAAGAACAAGAAAATATTAGGAGAGACTATTAAATAGTAAAAAACATTCTAATTAGTTTTACCAAAACTTCGGTTTTTCATTAGAAACCTGCTTTGTCAATTTGGCTTATTCCTCCTGCTGGGATAAGTTGGTTGTCATATATACTTGAGAAGTTCAGTCATGTTATTTCAGCCTTTTTATATCCTAAAATCCCAAGTTCGGTAATATTCTGGATGCTATTAATTTATATTAGTGACTGGTTTCAATTTCCATCAATATAATCGGTATATTTCAACTAGCATTTATTGTCAGTGAAATGTGCGGGCTTTTTGCTGATTGTAGTCTTTTTGATCAGGTTGTTTTGAAGCAATTTAAAAGCAGTGATCCTGCTCCAGCTGTTAAAAAGCTGCCTCATAATGATGCTTTGATGGCTCAGGTTTGCATGTTGTTGCTGCTGCCTTTTAGTTATTCATTATATTTAAATTTAATTAGGAATAGTTATTTGTTTAGTTAAATTGCATGTATCATGCAGAACATCGTTTAGTGAATCTTATAATACATGACTTTGAGTTCTGCAATATGCAATAATCTTTTACTTTTAATTGTCTCATTTATAACAATTAAGTTGTATTATGAAAATATGTTGTGTAAGTAAATGTATAATGTACGTGCTAACCTTAACATTGTTCCTGTCTTTGAATTGAATAATGAGAGCATGACCACATTTCTCAGTTTATATTATAAGAGGTATAACTTTTAGTAGTTGAAGTGGGCTTTTTATTTCCCTGTCGAGTTGGCTACAAAAACAAATGCTGTATTTGTAAACATACAGAAATATGGGGTAATTGAAATTGCTAATAAACTGTTCATCTACAGGTAAACAGTCTCCGTCAGGAACTACAGCTTCTTGCTAGAGATAGATCAATCACTATTGTAAATTCAAGTGGGACAGGTGCTGGTTAACTACTTTCTTTTACATTTTGTGAGGTTCCTTTTATTTCTTCAGCAATTTAATAAAAGCTGACGTGTTAATTTGCAAATCCTGTGGGTGTCTCCATACTTTGCACAAGCTAACCTGTGTTTCCTTTTTCTTTTTTACTCCAGTGTTATTTTCTGACTTGTTTGAGAAATGCACAGGTGGAAAAAAATATGTAACAGTGATTGTTATTGTTGTGGTGGGATATGGATACGTTTGGTGGAAGGTAATGTCTTTTATTCTCTCAATCGTTGATTTAAGTAACTGGATGCTGTAGTAATACATTCAGGTTGGGAACTTTTAGCGATAAAAATTGAACTTTTTATTGGTGCTTTCAATAAGTGCTAGCTGCTATACGAACATGGATCCAGCCATGATCTCAACTTTTGAAATTGAACATAGTAACTGGATAACGTGATGGATGGTTGATATTTGGGATGGAGAGAAGCCTAGTTGGAGAGGCTTGGGGGAATCTGAATTCTTGTTTATACCCTCTGCCATAGGAAAGTTGTGAAGGGACCCCCACTATGACTGTTTCATATGCTGCAATATGGGGATTATAAAATGAAGTTTTGGCTTCTGCTATTGATGGATGTCAAGCATATGGTTGAAAGTTTTCCAATCTTGTAAAATATATAAACCCTTTTTGAGATGGTATTTTCTAAAAATTTTATTATGATCTGTTCGCATAGCAATCATTCATGTTTGTTTGAGTTGTTGCAAATAATCTTTTTACCTTAGCAAAATTGCATTTATCATTCTTTTCTTAGAAATGTCTTTGCTGGTTTAGTTTTAGCTCAATTCTGTCATTGCTTTTTGTCTATCTTTTTGGTATCACTTTTTGTCTATCTTTTTTAACAATTAATCTTACTGTAATCTTATTACCTTACTTTCTCCAAATCTTCAAGTTCCCACTCTTATGATTTAGTTTTATGACTCTTGTTTGCTTGCAGGGATGGAAGCTTCCTGATTTGATGTTTGCAACTAAACGTAGTTTGTCTGATGCTTGCACATCTATTGGTAATCAGATGGGGAAGCTGTATGGAACCATTGATGTAATTTTTCTTTTCTATTGGATAGTTTCTTCTTCTTAGATTGTGTCAAAACCAGCCATTTCTTTTAGAGACGACAATGAATGACAACTGTCTGTTGGTATAATAGCTATATAGTATAAAGTAAAATATTAAGTAGCAAATGAGTAAATATTTTTAATAATACAACTATGTAGTATTTATTCTGATGTTTGTGGACTAGAAAATATACAAAACATATGAACTTGATGAGGATCTTAGTTTGTTCTTTTTTTTTATATTGAGCCCATGTGTGAATCCTCTAGAATACTGGAAGTGCACATTATGATATGTATCATTTATGGGACTTTTATCAATGACGATATAATGTTTTTATGAGTAGATTTCGTAGTAAACCTGCTGCACTCTAATTTTATTCTCTCTTTCTGACTTCTTTCAAATAATTTTTGAGCTTGATTTCTCTTTCAAGCCTTTTTTGAGTTGAATATTATTCATGTAAATGTTTTCTGACAGCTTTAAGTGCAATATTTTTCATCATTAAAATTAGTATATTTCCATTGTCTAAAGTATATTATTTCCTATATTTCAAACATTATTTTAGTGGAACTTAGTGTGGTCTATATAAAAGATAATGCTTCTAACTCTTGTTTTCTGGTCTGATTAGTTTTCTGACTTTCTCCGGCCATTCAGAATAATACTTAACAGTTCTTTTACCGTGGAATAGTGAAAATGAATAATAATATTTAGTTATCTACAATGATTTCAGGATGTAAAGAAGAAATTATCTTCAAGAATGAACCGTTTAGATGAAAGTTTAGACGAATGTGCTGCCCTTACTGAAAGCACCAGGGAGGAGGTAAGTAAAGATTTTATTATTTCTAGTTTTTCCTTCTTCATTGTTTAACATATGAATATCTTCTGTTACAGATATCTGTAACTCAACAGAAGGCAGATACGATAAGTGGAAATTTCAAGTCTGTTCATGTTGCAGTCCGTGTTCTGGTAAATCAATTGCTGGAATATTTTTACTTTTAATTTTGTTGTTGCTTGTTTAACTTAGCTTGATTACTTTTCTTCCCAGGAATCTAGAATTAAAGAAATAGAAGAGAAACAGGTATAGTCAAATTGATTTCAGTCACTGCATAATTTAATTTTTTATGCTATTAATATTGGTTACATCTGTGATTTACTATTTACTAACTTTAATCCGTGTAGGTGGCCACAACCGAAGGAGTAACCATGTTGTGTCAATTTACTAAGACTTTGGAAAATAGCAGAACCACCGAGTATATCCAGGCATGAACCATGTTGGGTTCATTATGTTACTGTTTTTTTTACCATATAATTTGCTAACACTTCTGTTTTTAATATACAGCCATCATCATCCAGTTCTTCCAGGCCAGTCATTGAGCTACCACCCGTTTCACCCTCTTCGAGGGTAAGCATTTTTCCCCACTTTGATTTTATGAGTGCAATATGGCTTTGGGTGAACTGTTCTTGTCAATTAGACATGCTGGTATGTTATGTTGTAAATTTGTAGGATGTCTTGCTGTTAGTTTAACAGTATATTTTATTCATTGGCCTAGAAAATAAAGCTGTAAGCTAAAGAATGAATGCAGTCATCAAGTTTGGTTTTGTATTGTAGCCCCCTTACCCCCTCCCGAAGACTTTCGCTTGTCCACTTCCTTTGAAATTGTTCCTATGCTTACTCCTAGTCTGTATTATACAGGGTTCACAGTCGGGTTCGTCTATGCTGTCACTTGAGCTACCTTCTGTTACGCCATCAGCAAAGGTAACTTCTATATAGAAATTATACTTCCTGGGTATGCTTAGTCTTAGTATCTGCATGGTTCGAAAGGTGGACAGTAGGGGGGAGTTGAGATGAAGGTTACACTTGCCTACATGTGAAGCTGGAAACAAAATGTACTTATTTTTAGTTTTGAGTCACAACTTAAATATTTTTTTCTTCATTCCAACTTATTGTCTCTTGCTCAACCAAGCAAACCCTGAATCTAGTAATGCAGTTGGTATTTGGAAAGAATCACATAAACACATCCAAATTACGGGTGTCGCTGTTGGTGTATTTGTTTATTCATGCTCCTTGTCAAGACTTTCCCATCCCTTCCTCTCATATAATTTCTTCTACATAAGGGTTTTGTCACTTTTGTCGTCTCTCAACTCATCCAAATCCTTCATATAAGTTTGTGCAGTCTTTGTAACCGTGTTTTACTTTTAATTGAAAGCTTTTACTGCTTCACTACTTGTGCTAATTGTTAATTTTTCCTACCATTTTGTTATTTTAACAGGATGGATCGCCATCAACAATATCGACTGATCAACCATCTCCATCGAATTCTGGTGGATCTGTCCAGGTTTGCAATATTCTGTTTTGCTTACTCAGATTAATTTACTAGAGAGGTGTGTGGGAACGGTTAACTGTTTCACATGACATCGTTTAGAGATGCTTGGCTATGTTTTTTGCTACCGTGATTTTTAATTTTACATATTTGTGGGATGCGTGGCTAAAAGTTGACAAGTTTGTGTTCGTATTGGTTAAATGATGCATTTTCCTTGGAAAACCCAGTTTTATTTTTATGGATTTGATTTTCACAATTAAAAAATATTTCCCATTTGATTACAGTTGTCTGTAGTTGTAATTTAAATTCGTATTTGTATGATTTTATTGTCTGTGTTACCCACATTTTTGTTAAATATGTTTTTGAGTTTTGACCTTGTTAGTTTGGGACATCTTTTCAGGAGAGTAGAAGCAATGGATCTAGTTCTGGCTTGTTTGGGCTGGGTAGTAGGTTATCTGGCGTCTATGCTCCATTTCTGAGCAGAACTCGGAGTGCCACAGATTCAGTAGTCCAACAAACTCGTTCGACTAGTTAGCAGTAATAGCATGTCCTTTCTTCCTCTTTTTATTCTGCAGTAAACAACTATAGATTATTGGACCTATGGTGGGGGTGAAAATCCTCACCAGTTGGTGTCTGTTCAAAAGACGTATGCACCATCAATTATAGTATGCCCAGGCCAGATTATAAACTGTCTGGGCATTGAATTTTGCAGAGATGTTTCTCTCGAGTTTCATTAGGATTAAACTAAATAAGAATCTGTCCAATATTGAACTGGGAAAGCTGGTCAAGGAAAGAGTGACTATTGAGTTGTCGTGAACTCTTTTGTTCAGCCTATTACTTTGTGAATTTTATACAAATCTTGTTAACAAATTTTCGCATAGCTCTAATAATACCACAACGGCCTTAGAAACCGTTGTAAGTGCATTTTGTTGTTCGGATCGTTCTATTGTAAGCGGGTCTCCTCCATTTTGATAATGCTTCTTTTCCATATGAAATTGGATGGAAATATTATTGGTGCTTTAGCAAATCTACATATTTAAATATAAAAATCAATAGTTAATAAATATTTTCTACACAAATAATTCTTGATGAGAAATTACAACTTGATGAATAATTGTTTAATGTAGGCATACTTGTCAGGACATGAGGCACGGAAAATTAAAATACTACTATTAGTAATTTTTATAGTAAACTAGTCATTGAATTGGTTGAGATTCATTCAATGTTTGACTACATAATTGATTAAAAACTTCTGTAAGGAAGTAATTGAATAATATTTTTACTATTATGAAATATTTTAAATAGTAAAATAATTTATATAATGAGAAATCGGATCTTTTTAATTGTACATTTATACAATGATTAAACTGTAAGTCATATTAATTAGGTTTAATAGCCAATTTAGTCTCCATTTTTGTTGAAAAATCTCAATTTAATCCCTCGTTATAAAAGTGTTTTACATTCAGATTGGTCTATAAATTAACGAAGTTAATGGATGATGATGTATTTAACATTAGGGACTAATCTGATCTACTATTTTAAAAGTTATGACTAATTTAAAACACTTTTATAACGACAGATTAACTTGAGATTTTTCAACCAAAGTGAGGACTAAATTGGCTATTTAATAATAGTTGAGAAGATTATTCATAGTTATGTGAGTTTTAAATTGTTTATTTGTTTCTTAACTTGAAAATGTTTTAGATTAAATAAAAGATAAAGAAAATAGATTAATTCTTTTATTCAAAACAGTATTTTTCATTATATTTCAGTAATTTTAGACTGGTCTAACGAGAGTTCTTTACCGATTATGAAATGATCTTACTTTAATGTTAGCTAACAACATTCTTAATAAAATTCATGGATCGCTTCAGTTTTCACATCAACGAGAAAAACAAAACCTTAATTACATTAAACTGTGGTAATGAGCTCTCTCAATTATTCTAAAATTTATAGTCTTGTCCTTCACCAGTCACCAATTAATTATATAGTGAACTTTGCAAATATATTAAAAGAGATATAAATATATTTATTATATTGAATAAAAAAATTATTTATTATATGATGTCGTTTAAGCATTATGAACCTTTATAATAATATATTACCAATATACAATAATACATTTATATATTTAAAATATGAAAATTTTAAAATATGAATATTGAATATGATATAATTATATTATATATATATATATATATATATATATATATATATATATATATATATAAGAGATAGAGAGAGAATAATAATATTACAAATAGTATAAATGATGATATATTTACTACATTTTTAATTTTTAAAAATAAATATACATAATAACCTTATAATCTATACTTACATATGACGACAGTATTATCTTTTATGGACGTTTCTTTGTTGCGTACGCTATTTTTCTTTTTACAATTATGTAATTATCATATAATTGGTATATTATGGTAATTGAAATATCAACACTTTTCTAGAAGTTAATATAATTTTAATCATGGAATCTGTTTTTTTTTTGCAATAAAAAATTAAACATACAAACATGATCGTGTTTTCCCTCATACATATATTGTCGTGTAAATAAAATATCTAAAATAACATAAATGTATATAATATGCAGTAAAATAATATAGTGCTGGGACTTTGCTATCCTTTGGTTATTATTATCAATATTATTTTTATTATAAAAAATTAAAACAAAAGAGAGTGGGAGACTTCAATCAATTTCATTTACTTTTTTTTTCATGAATGATAATAAAAAGGGTGAGAATGGCGGGAGATTTGAGGGTATGGTTATTTTTCCCTCTCTTTCCCTTTGTGCAGCGTGCAGTAGTGACATTAGAAATGGTGCTCACAGGCAGAGAAAGCTTGATTCGATTAATCGGCAGACGGAGGCGCTTCCTCCCCAATCGCCGCTCTATCCTCTCCGATACCATCCCTGATCCTAACCCTAACCCGAACCCCAGTCTGAATCCGGTATTGCATCGGATCTTTTCCAATCCCTTCCTTTGTGCTGATGTTTTGAGTGACACATTCTCATCGTTTCCATTTTCAGGTTGTTGAACAACCGTCGCAGCAACCAGATCAAAGCGGCGACGTACAGTGCCCTGTTTGCGGCCGCAACCTTCCCGGTGATGATCACAACCGCATAAACTCTCATCTCGGTATGTATTCACGCTATTCACGTTTATATTCTCGCTTACATCAATGTTTCTTTAAACTCTCTCATCTCGATTTTCACTCTCAGATGCGTGTCTCTCTCATTCACAACCAAAACCAGCAACAAAACGAAAGCTTTCCCAACGCACCCTCCTTGAGTTAAACTTTTCCCCATCCAATTCCAGACCTAAACTCCAGAGTCTCACTCACGAATCTGACAGTGCCTCCTTCCTTCCTCTTCCAAACAACGGCTGTGAAGAAGAGGAAAATTGCGATAAACAAGAACCACCTGAAAAACACGAGACTGGAGTTATTTCTACACTTGTTGCCACTTCCTCATCTTCCTCGCCCGTGAACAGTGGGGTGGCTGATGATTTTAAACCAGTTGATGTGCTTGGTGCTACGCTTGAAACTTTCATCGTTGGCCGGAGGCACGCTGATAATCCAGACGAAATATGTGCTGGAACCGCCATATCTCTTTTGAGGGACCCTCAAAATGTTAAGGACCCCAATGCCGTTAAGGTTTGTTTCTTTTTCCCTCTGTAATAGTGGTATCTTCTGTATGTAGTTTGAAGGAGCTCATTGTTGCTCTTGGTTCAGGTTGTTTCTGGGGATTCTGCATGCTGTAAGTCGTTAGGTTTTCTTCCCCGCCATCTAGCCCAGTACCTATCTCCTCTTATTGACAACTATGGCCTTGGATTTCAGGTATTTAAAATTTTAAACTGTTCATGAGTTGTTTATGTATTAATGTGCGTTTGTCACTTCTCTTTTCTCTTTTAGTTGTGTCAATTGGATTATTGAAATAGAAGGTGCTTGAAGAGTGGATTTTTGCATTATGTGATATATAGAATATATCAATAACTGATAATCGGTGGCTGAAGTTTCATTGGATGTATATGAGATTAAAGGGATTTTGCAGGTGGTTTCAAGATTAAATTTGTGATTCTTGTTATTCTCCGGACAGGGTAAGTTTAGCGTTTTGGGTTCGACAGCATATACCTAATAGTAATGACTGACATTTTTCTAGAATTTTTGGATAAGTGCTCTAATTACGTCACGGCTGGCGTCCTTTTGAAATTACTGGCCTACTTGTTTAGTCTACTCATTTATTCTAAAGATCACTTGATAATTCTTCTAATTACTCAAAGATTGTGGATTAAGCAACAATACTCAGCCTTATCATTTTTCTCTTTGGAACTTGTCCCAGGGGCATGTTACTTCTGTTCCAAAACATTCTCTTGAAATCGTCCCAATTCAGGTTACGTGCCACAAAACAGCAAATGGTGAAAGCGAGTACGCTGATGAGACCTTTATATGCTTATGGAAAAATGTTCAACATGTTGTTAAATTTGAAAGCAGGAATCCCCCTTCAACTGTAAAGTATCAGCTGAATTTTTTTCTTATGCTACAAGAAGCGTTAAGAAATAATATTCACCTTTTAACTGAAGATGAGAAAACCTATATGGGTATTAATACTTGTGCTTTTATTTTATTTTAAATTCTTAGTCAGATATTTTAAACATTGTCTCATCTATGGATGATTGGACAGATTCATTCACTTTACTCTCAAATGAAAGTCAGAGGCTTTTTATCCGGCTATACACTAGAAAAGGTTATTTGAATTTCATACTTATTTTAAATTCCGGTTGTCTTCCATCGGGCACTAAAACTTATGTCACATCACGAATGTTGATGCCCTGATTATTCATGTCGTGACAGTCCCACTCGTCTCTGAAAGAAATGCTTCTGTTTGTATCCTAGTAGAGATCTTTTTGTGCGACTTGTTATAAGAGAATATGCCTATGGTTTAAAGTGATTTTCTGAGCTGCCTATTAATCATCTTTGAAGTTTTTGTTGATTTCGAATTGATACATTTTTTATATTGGGTTCTCATGAAGGACCTTGGTTTCGCATGTCTAGCATTTCGTATTCTGAAATAGAGGATACTCAAAAGGCAGTGAAGGAACTTGCTGGTAATTCAATATAATTTGTAAGGTTCATTTCTTCTTTCCATGCAAATATGATTTGATCTTTTGCTATTAAATCTTATTCCACCTTTGTAACCTGTATCTTTGGTATACATATTGCAGAGAAAGAATACATACATTTTATTGAAGGTGCGAATCAACTATGTATGAGTGATGTGAAAGATATCTTGAATGTCCTCAATGTTTCTGAATTGCGTGAAATTTGGAGCATTTCGCTAAAAAAGGTAAGAATTAATTGCTTGTTTTAGGACTACACACACGCACATAATGTTTTTCTTATTAATTTTTTATAGTAGGCAGTTGGTCGTTGTGTGCAAGTTGCCTGTGTATCATTCTCTTTTTGCTATTAAATAATAGTTGTATCCTCTGATACACATTAAGTGATATGAAATTGCCTGTTCTGAAATCTGTCATGGTCAAATTTATTGTTTTCTGAAGGTTCTGAGTTTACCTTTTGTTACTTTGCTTCCAAAGAAGTTAAGGGCAGTGACATTAGTTGATGTTCAGTGCTACCTATTAGGTTATTGCTTTTTTGTTTTGTTTCTAAATTAAATGAGTGCATAAGATCGTTGCCTTTAAGTTTTAGGAAAATTGATTTGGTAGGATTTGCGTTCATTTGATTTGATCAGTTACACAGCTTATCTTGTATTGCAAAATGTTGTCAAATGGATGGTTTGTACTTAATGGGTCGATTGGGCAAGTTAAGTGTCAATATTTCAGTTCTTACATTTTGTTGACACATCGCCGTCCCTTTTTTTTTGTTTTGGTTTACTTTTTTTTGAGTTTGTTATCCTTATAGGAGTGCATCCTGAGCATAATGTGTATTCTGTGACAAGTGAGTGGAGCTTTTTGGATGGATCCTTCTAAATTTGGTTGTATCCATTGTAGAAGTTCCTAAATTGAATATTGGCTTCTGATGACTACATAGTAAGAGGGCTGTGTGGACAGATACGGGCCAAACAATTGAATATTTTTTGTTTCTCTATACAAACCTAGATGTTAAAAAATTAATTAGGTAATGCATCTGATGTGTGTTATTTGCTGTCTCCTTGTCAGTTTTCTTATGAACTAGCTATTAAATGTAGTATATTCTATTAATGTTCTAGGGTGGTGGTCATGGGTTGAAGAAGCAGCATCTGATTTCATCCATTATTTCTAGAGACGCTGGTGTACCTTGGTATTAAACTTCTAGTTGTGCTTTTATAATTTGTGGAGCAAATATGTTTTATTTAATATTTGCTTCACGTTGAATGCAGGTCACAATTATCAACTATGATTTTGGAAAGATCTGGTTCTTGTATTAGGATTTCATCAAAATCTGAGTCTCTTATGTGGCGTACTGAGGTGCCTCTTTGATCTCTGCTAATTTTGATTAAAGGATTTATTCAAATTGGATCATATTTAGGTCTGATGTAAACGATATTCCTTTTGCAGAGACTTTTCTTCTTAAATGGAGAACAGGATCTGTCTTCCTTTCTACTTGTGGATATGGGAAAAATTAAGTATCCAGCTTACAACTGCATAATATCAGAACCAATTTTCTCGAATCGCAGGAATCTGCTCTCTTATGAAGAGGTACATATCCAAGTTCAGAGGTGTTGGTGGTCTTCCGTTCCTTCTTCCATATATGACATTAGGTTTTCAGGCTATTGAAGTGGCGCAAATTATGGATGAAGCTCTTGATACAAACAAAATTGAAGTGGTATTAAGGTGCATAAAGCTAGCTGAATCCCGTGTATCTACTGATTTTCCTGACCGGTACTCAACTTCTGAATCAGTATCTTCAATTCGGCACTTATTTACAGCATCATGGGTATACTCCAAAGTGGTCACCGTGGGGATTTCTTTCCATGAGCAGGAGCGCAGGTATGGAGTTTTTGAGGTTTATTAGCAAACCCTTAAATCTTGTTCAAATGAATACATAATGACATCAAAACCTATACAACATGTAGTAAACATGTATGAGAGTGAAGTCTTTAAAATTCATGGTAAAAACGTTTTGGAGCTTGTGTAGTATGGTATTATTACAATCAGTTTTAGGAACGGCAATCATAAATCAATGGGGCAGTAGAGTTACAATAAATCAATGCAAATTATCCTCAATTATTTATCTACTGTTCCATCCACTCGATTAGGACTCAGTTTTAAGTCTAGTCTACTTGCTACCTACGACAAAAGTGGATGATGGTATTTTAGCTTTCAATGGTTTCTGGTTTTAGAATTTATTAGATCCTTCCATGGATGACTGTATCTAGCACTATAATGCTCTTTAGTTGTGAACTATCATAGTTTAACTATGAAACCCGTATAGTTAAATCCTAATAGATAGGAGGATATGGGAAATCCTAAGAGACCAACACATGATATGGCTTACATACTTTTAAATGTATTTATTCTAGAATTTACACAACAATAGCGACTTCTTCCCCCATCTACTTCAACCACTTTTCTTTCTATTTACTGGACAAATAGTTTCTGTAAAATAAAAAATAGTAAGATCAATTCCTTGCATTGTTATAAAGTGGATAATGTAAACATAAAATCTAGTTGAGTTTCTCTTATTACTACAGTTGCAGTGAAATACAAAATCAGAGGAAGAAGATTTTCTTCAATTATACAGAACAGAACTGATACAAACCCAATTGTACAAGCCCTAATGAATCTTGTTGCGTGAGCTAGTGGCCAAAACAGAATTCATTTGCTGCAACCTGTGAGCACTTAGTAGTGATGTGGTACTTTTCAATACCAGAAGTACTGCAAACCCCAATCTATAGGAGAAGAAGTCCATTTTGCTGCCAGTTGCCCATGCCATGAATAGTAGTGCAATCTTTGACATTGAGTCCTACAAGTATTCGAAGCACTATTTTGTGGCCAATCTCCTTTTTGTGGATCTAAGACTTCTATGTGAGAAGTGTTGAAATAGCTGTGAATGTGTGAAATACAGTTAGCAGTCCAGCTCACATTGTTACAGTGGAAACAATTTGAATGTGTCCTATGTGATGGGTTTTTGCTGTATCTATTTCCTTGAAGCTGTATGAGTCACGTCAGATCCCTGTTTCTTGTTACTAATGATGTGGAGAAGTAGAAGCTAGAACAAGTGGTGGAACCACGATTGAATGTTTCTTACAGGTCCTTGGTTCTGCCCTGGTGGCACCAATATCTTACAAGTGCTGGTGATTACTGCCTTTTAGAACCAATTTGAAATGTGATGATTACTAATTCGCTGATGCTCTTATGTTATATTTATGTTGAAACTGGTCATACGAAGTATTCAAACAAACCTGTCCTAAGCTGCCTGGTCTATTTTCTCTAATCACTAGCACCATAAAATCTGGTCAAGTGTGATGATCATACGATTGCTATGTCAACTTATGAGTACTATGAATACAAAGTTTCAGGTTTCTTTGGGCACACCTCATTGCTTTACTTGCCTCCTGTCCACTTATTGTCATTGATTTATCGACTCTAGTTCTGCACAACTCATGTTCCTGCACCATTTCATCCTCAGCCTCAACAATAGATTTTATCCATATTTACTGAGTGAAATAGCGTCACATATAAAAGATGAACATAGATCGTGCTCCTAATGGAATGAACTCCAATAATGTAATGCCTCCATACAACCTAAACTCTAAGGATGTTAAGTAAGCAAGATTTTCATTTATGTAGAAATAGATGGAGCATATGTATTTGCTTACATGGGTTCATCGAAGAACTGACATTTGTTTCTCAGGTACACTGACGCAATTAATTTGCTCAGATGGCTGCTAAATGTTTTCCCTTCTGATTTAAGAAGAGGATATTGGACACTGAGGTTATCAATTGATTTGGAGCACCTGGGCTTCATTGATGAGAGTCTCCAAGTATCTGAAAACGGGTTGCTGGATCCATGGGTACGTGCTGGTTCAAGAATGGCACTGCAAAGGCGGGTTCTTCGTCTAGGTAAACCACCAAGGCGCTGGAAAGTTCCTAGTTATTCTAGGTCTGCACTGCAGAAGATCCCTCAGGTAAATTGCTTATTGTTTTATGATTCATTGATTCTTACCTATAATTTGCTTGTGTCCCACTCTCTTCAAATTAACATTTCTGATATTCTTTAACATGGCCTTCTCATTGTGGCTGTTGTAATGATTCAGATTTTTGTTCAAGGGAGACCATTGAATTCTGATTTGGGAGGAAAGAGTAGGTACTACAATGAAGAGGGGAAACAATGTGGAGTGGAAGAGCTTGCTTTGAATTACTATGCTAGGGATGGAGGTGGATGGCAGGGTGTTCACGCAGAGAGCGGGATATGGTTAACCATTTTTGGGCTACTTATGTGGGATGTCATATATACTGATGTACCAAATGTCTTTTATACTAAATTTCAGGTACATTTTATTCAGTTAATTAACCCTCCCATCTTTCTCAGCTTTCAACTTTGTGCTGCATTACTATATTTCGTGTACAATGTCTTGGAGATGTTGTGGAATAAAATTTCCACAGAACAAATCACTTCTCAGAAGCTGCTTCAGGGAAGCCTCGTTGGCTCCTAAAGCTTGACAAATTATGGGATAGAGGATTTTTTTTTTCTTTCCATGGACTTCTAATTAAGGGCATAACTGTTACCATCATCCATCATGAATCTGATTATTTTCATGGTTATTCTGTTGTAGTTCAACCAAAGACATTTGTTTAACTGTGTTATGCTAGAATTACCACTTTATGTTGATTATTTGTACTTTTGCCTTTTACTCAATTAGGGTTAAAAAATATTGTTAGAAGACTCGTATTTAGTGTTTGTTATGAACAGACATATTCATTCATTGTAATTTTACTCATTGGTCTTGAATTTACAGAATGCTCCTTTAGATTTTGGTACTGATGGTTTTTATACATCAAGAAAGAGTGTCATAGAATCCCATCTGCAGCAGATTCGTGATGGCATGGCTGAGGAGTTTCTTATTAAGTCATGGGAAACACATATTGGAACAGCATGTAGAGGAGTTAATTGGGACTCCCATTCTTTGGACGAGCTTCGCGCTGCTGTTACTTGTGTTGGGGGCACTTGTTTGGCATCTCTCTGCCAACTTCTGGCTCAAGATTATCGGAGCTGGTCTAGTGGGATGCCTGATTTGCTGCTATGGCGTTTCCATGGAGAATACAGTGGTGAAGCCAAGCTTGTTGAAGTTAAAGGCCACAATGACCGACTCTCCGAGCAGCAGAGAGCATGGCTATTGCTGCTTATGGATTGTGGATTTTCGGTTGAGGTTTGTAAAGTGAAACCGTTGTAAGTTGCTTATTATCACTACTCACGTTGAAGTTTGCTCTGGTACATTTGACGAAGTTCATTATTCATTTACAAGCAATACTCTTGGAAAGAAGAGGAACGGCTCTATACGACATATGAACTACTCTACTCTTGACCGAAAGTAGTAATAGGTGCCCAGCCAGAAGAGGAGGGTATTTCTTCTTCCTTCCTCTTATATTTATTTTTAGATTGTCCAATCTGAAATATATTTTTTAATTTTAGATTGTCCAATCTAAGGAAGATTTTCTGATTGAAAAATCTGAAATAGATTTTTGAATTTTATAACCTGGAATCCAATGCATAAACAATTTGGACATTTTCCCACAACTATAAAGGTGCAGGAAGGAAGTATAAAGGTGCTATAAGAAATTGTAGAGAAGCAAATACCAACACAGCCAATGAACCATTGACGCAATGGAGAGATTGAAATACGTTCATGCAGTAATTCTTGTTGCTGATTCTTCATCTAATTATGCAATTATTTTTTCTCATGCTGATTCTTCATTTAATTATGCAATTATTTTTGCTCTAGCTGATTGTTCATTTAATTATTCGGTTCCGTGCCTCATCAAGTATTAACTTTATGTATGTTAGAGAAATTACTCTCGTAAATTAAAGTGTCATTGTCCATAAATGAAAATGAATAGTAATACCAAGATCAATCGCACGAGGAATGTAACTGGAACAACCCCACCAACACATGAGAAGTGACATTTTTCAACTCTTTTGTCTTTGTCAAAACTCTGTAGCACAGCACAGCATAGCATAGTAAACATCCTTTACGTATGCCATTCCGTCTCTGTTAAGGTTTGTTCATTTGATAGGACCTATCCCTTATGAGTGAAGTGAATGTATATTTGTCGTGTCCATTAAAGTTAAGCTACATTCCTCTTTTCTACAAGAAATAAATAAGTTAATTAATAATATCATTAATTTAAATTCCATTTTTAAATATGCGATCAAATAATACAAGTACTAAGGTTTCAAGTAGTCTGACTAACACTTTCTGACGAATGAATCTTTTTTTTGTCACATAAATGCATCTATTTGCACGACTAATGTGAAAATATTTCATTAATACATTCCACAATAAGAAAAAGATACAAAAATGAATATGCAATTTATATACTCTCAAAGTTTATTCATATTTCTCATAATTAGAATAAAATAATAAACGCATTTGTTTCTTTATAAGGCACTGGGGGAGTGTTAAGTAGGGTGTAGCTAATAAGATTAAAGAAGTGAACAGAGAGCTTGGTATTTCCGTTTGATTTTGTCGATGAGGTGTAGTAAGTAGGTTTGATGAATAAAATAGGAAGCTTTTGATTGCTGTTTGTGGCATGTCTTCACTTTTTGAATGGGCGTGTCTTTTTTCGTCCAAATTTTTTATATATTGACTATGCAAAAGAAAAATTCAAAAAGAGAAAAAATCAATCATACATCTTGTTGGAAATTTTATATCGAATAAGGCTAATTTATAATATATAAGTGAGTGTAAACCTTATTTTACAAATCGATTTTGTGGAGATAAATAGGCTTAAAAGTTCACTTTTTAACATGGTATAAAAATTACCTTTTTCAGACCGTTATCGGTAAGGTCGCTTTATAATATACAACTGAGTACAAACTTTACCTTATAATTTTATGTGATTGAGTTATGTTTAAAGTTCATTTCTTAACCTATCTAATAATACAAAAATACTCAAATAATTATTTATAAAGTAGTGAAAGTAGAGTAGTAGATTATTATTGGCATTTAAAAAGAATATTGATGTAAGAAGTGGTAGGGATAAGGAAATAGGTAGTGCTCGGTGGAAGATAGTGAATAAATAAATAGAAGAAAAAGAAAGAAGATGAATAGAAGAAGAGGGGAGTGTCCCATGAGCACGAGGTTGTCATCATCTCTTTCTTTTTTGTCCACACACACACAACACAACAAAACACATAACACAATCAATAAACGTCTCTTTACTCAATTCATATCCCATCGCAATTCGCAATGCAATCGATACTACCCATTGCCTTTTCCTCCCTTACTTATTATCACCACTAATATTCTTATCATCTTCACACCTTTTTACTTCAACTTAATTAATCACATTTTTTTAAATCATTTCCAATTCCTATTCTTCCAACTTTTCAATATTTTACTTTCAAATTTTCAAAAATAAAAAAATATAATCGTTTTAATTCAATAACATTATATTTTTCTTACGATATTAACTTGGTAATACCGTTTGATATATAAAAAAAGCTTAACATAATTAAATTAAAATTTATTTTTAAAATTTAAAGACAAAAATATATGAAAGTTTGTATCAAATTTCAATTTCATATTCAAAAATTAAGAGTGCAAACGTATTTGACTCATAAATTTAATAACTATGTGTTAGCATTGTTAATCTTTTTAAACGGTAAAATAAATTTATTGACCCTACGTTATCAATATATTTAATTCTTAAAACTATATATTAATTTTTTATTGTATTTTTTCTCAGGATTTATAGCGTTTCTTTTGGACCTAGTATTAAAATAAGAAATATAACTGGCTTCTTAATGAGATATTAAATATTTATATAGATATTTTAATTGTTTTTGTTTGGAAGCACAGGGTACAGAAAGAAACCCTTTAATCTCATTTATTGCTTTATTCTTTGGCTCAGAATTTTATATTGATATATTAAGATGCAGGAGAAGAGGTAACCGTGTTTCTTTCTTTGTGTCTTCGTTCTCCTTTCTGTTCCTACAACGAATGCTCCGACACACTGCAATAATCTATTGAAAAGGGTTGAACTTGGACGCACGGAAGACACCATGTCCAACCATGATGACATGAACCCTTTTGATCAAATGGAAGAAGACGATTTCTTTGATGAAATTGATTACCAAAACCATGGTGGGGATGCTGCTCTTGATGAATATGAAATGGTTTGTTTTTTTTTTTCATTTCTTATTCTCTTTTTAGGTTTGCTTTTTTATTTTTATTTTAGTTTTATGTATCTATTCATTGAACTGAGAGGGAGTTTGTTTTTTGTTTTTTGTTTTTTTTTTTTTGTGTGTGTGTGTATGTGTTTGGTGATTGGAGCAGCTTACTAAGGTGACTGATACATCAGCTGCTCAGGCAAGAAAGGGAAAGGACATTCAGGGAATTCCATGGGAGAGGTTGAACATATCAAGGGAAAGGTACAGGTTGACAAGGCTTGAGCAATACAGGAATTTTGAGAACATTCTTACATCTGGGGATGCTGTGGACAAGGTCTTTTCCTTTCTGTTTCTTCTTTGCCCTTTTTTCATTGTCCTTTGTTTAGGGTTGTTGGGAGGAGGGAAATAGCAGTGAAATCGTTTGACTAAATGTTTTGATGTTCAAAGTTTAGTTATTTATTTATTTTCTCCTATTTCGGGTCCCAGGAGTCCAAGCAAATGGAGAAGGGTGGCAACTACTATGAATTCTTCTATAACACAAGAATGGTTAAGCCTACAATCCTTCATTTTCAGGTTTGTTGACTTTTTCATTTGGTGATGCACCTAGTTATTTTTCTGCGATTTGAATGGCTGATAAACTTTGCTTTAACATGACTTGAAAGTTGAAACATGAGCGTGTGCAAGTATATTTGTTGTTTGGGTGGTTTCCTGTGTTATATAATTAACCAAATGTTATGGATTGTGTGTGGCTGTACTTCTTGTACATGATTTTCTTCGTGGACATTGAGAAACAACAGTCCTGTAGAAGATGGATTGCGTTTGTTTTATATTATATATCAAATAAAAATAAAACAAGCATGTGTCCATTTTCATTGGACACAGCGGTTCTGTTTCTCTGTATAGTTTGTGGTCTTACAAAAGTAGGTTTGGATTACTTATCTAAATGATTTTCAAGCTTAATGTAATGGATTTTACTGAAAAAGGAAAAAGTCTACCCTAGTGACATTTATTTGTGACATGCAGCTGAGAAACTTGGTATGGGCAACTTCAAAGCATGATGTCTACCTTGTCTCCAACTACTCAGTTAATCACTGGTCATCTTTAAGTGGTACCTTGTCTGAGATAATCAATTTTGCGGGGCACGTGGCCCCTACGGAGGTAATGCAGTCTCTTACACAATCTTGTTCATCTATAAAGATAGAGGAATTGAAATGTTATTTGTGTCTTTTCGGTGCTTTATGAATGCAAGACTTATGCGGAACCTATAGTTGATCAGTATACATGTATGGTTAATGAATCAGAGAAGTTATCATGGTTCTTTTAGAAAACGATTTAGTTGAGAGCGCAAATTATAACGAATTTTATACTAGAACACAATCTAAATGGCTTCAGCATTGCTTTATTTAAGTATGCATATCTTATTTCTTTGCTTTACTTAACTGTGCATTCTTTGGTCTTGTAGAGACATGTAGGAAATTTGTTGGAAGGATTTTCTCAGACCCAGATTAGCACATTGGCTGTCAAGGATAAACTTCTTGTTGCTGGTGGCTTCCAAGGAGAGCTTACTTGTAAGGTGAGTCCACATGATTTATGCTTCCGATACTCTATTATAAGATGAATGACTTTGTATTATTAATAATATATTTATATATTGCTCGAACATCTATCCATTGGGAGACATTAAATTTTCTTGAATGTGCGGGTTGCTGTGAATAAATTCTCCCATGTAAAATATATGGCAGGTGGTCATAAAGGGCGCTACGTGTTCATTAAAAGAATAGCAGGTTATCAATATGGAATCAGTGCTATGTAGGGTTTTGTTGATAGCTGGTCCTTGGCATTAAGTTACTAAAAGTTTGTGTGTTAACTCACTCTTATTGTGCGTAAATTTCATCTTATGATATGATTTTTATATGTTCTAAAGAGGGAAACATTTTTGTTAGATTTCATTTTCTGTTAGATTCCCTGTTAAATATTGTTGAACTTTGACTTTGAGGACTGGTATATAGATTTCCTAGTGAATCTTGTGAACAAAAGATCTGTTTGGATCAGTTAGGCTCAAAAAAGTGTTTCTTGATATTCATTTTTATTTTACTGATAATTGCTGGAATACCATGCTATTTTCACTTTAAAATTACTACCTCTACTTGTGAGGAGCTTGGTCTTCCTTATTTCTAAACTCTTGTTTCTATAATAATTCACAATAACTTCTCAATCAAGCTCAACTTAATCACTAGGATTAACTTGTAGTTAATCACCCTTGTTTTTTTGGGGGTCAAACCTTCCTTTGTTTGCACATCTTGCGTTATTAGATATTTCGGATTCTATGATTGTGGTGTTTTACTTTTTCTCCTTTGTTCTCTTGTTGGGGCTTCCTTCTATTTGGGTTGGCAATATATACTTAGTATATAGATTAATTGTTCCATGTTATTGGGTATGTGATAGGAATTATTGCTACTACGCAAGCCTACTATTTCTCCCCAATTCTCAATTTTATCATACCAAGATTAGGATTGTGTGATGCAACTTATAGTGTCTATTCTGAATGCAGCGTTTGGATCAGAAGGGAGTAAGCTTTTGTACACGGACCACACATGATGATAATGCCATAACAAATGCAATTGAAATATATGACAGCTTGAGGTATTTTTCATACCAAGTTATATTTGTCTCTGTTTGGAACATGAACATGGCTTGACATGAAAACTTTTGCAGTGGTGCAACTCATATTATTGCTTCCAATAATGATTGTGGTGTGAGAGAATATGACACAGAAAGGTTTCAGCTTTTGAATAACTTCCAGTTCTCTTGGCCAGTGAATGTAAGCACCTCTAAGAGAAATCTGACTTATGCAGTATATTTTTTTATTTTATTTTCTTTTTCAATTGCTGCTTGTTAGCTAATTATTCTCTCACTCAGGTTCATTTCAATTTCCCTTTCTTATAGTTCCTTCTTTCTTTTTTTCAGTTGGTTAGAAGAAAATATATTAGAAAGAGAAAAGAAAACAGTACCATAAGTTTCAGGATAAGAACTCTTAGAACTTAAAAAGAAAACCAAAACAAAGACACCAAAATACTGAAGTCCTATAACTGTAAAACCTAGTTAGTGTAGGAGTGTTGCCCAATCTCGTTGCATATCTTATATGTTGATTCCATGAAATAATGATGAACACTAAAGAGAAACCACGTACACAATACTCTACCCATGACAAATTTAAAGGATATGATGTACCCTTGTAATCATAAATACGAGCATTCCTTTCAACTCACATGCACTCTACAAACTATCCAGCCACATTGTTTTGATTTTCATTTTTTTTGTATTTCCAAACCCTTAAAAGGGGACATGGAGAAACTGATTCATCTCACTTGGACAAACTCGTTTCTTGCTCAAAAAGTTGACCTTTGAAGAAGCTTTTGATTTCCAAATGGACTTATATGGAGATAATCTTTCCCTTGTAGGAGGATAAGCGAGAAATTGAAATAAGATTTGTTTGAAATTCTGAAAAATACCACAGAAATTCAGGTTCCAAATGGCAGGTCTTGATTAAAAGGAAATAGAGCATAATCAATTAAAGCCAAAGATGGATTGAAGTTAACTAGTTTCCATGTTAAATTTTTTCTTCTACTGTTTGATTGTCTTAAACTGATTTTCTTGATTTAAGCATGGCAGTTGCATTCACAATTTGTATGAACTTCAACTATTTTTTCTACATCATTTCTACTTCCAAGAAAATGCAGTTTTGATCTGCCTTGATTCCTTATGCAGCACACATCAATCAGTCCGGACCGTAAGCTTATGACTGTTGTTGGAGATAACCTAGATGGGCTGCTGGTGGATCCTCAGAATGGGAAGGTACTTGGTTTCTCTTCATCATACATTGTGTTGGAAATTTTTGTTCAAGTATATTCTTTTTGTGTTTTTCCCAGTGAATGCTGTCTTTGATTTAGTTCATGCATTTGCTAATGGAGCTGTGTGGGTAGTGAATGTGAAACAAGTAAAACTTTCATTGAACATATATGCTATATGATATGGTCATACGGGTATTCATTGTTAAACATCTCCAAGGGATAGTGAATGCATGCTAGATATGAAAAGTGTCGGGAAAGGGAGATGAAGATACGAATATAATGAAATTAAGCATTATGTAGTTAGTTACCTTGTAGTTTTATACTTTCCAAAAACAGCATACCATGCTGAAGAAACTTCCACTAACATCTTTGTGACTTGTTTGATTTCTTAGACTGTTGCTACTTTGGTTGGTCATCGAGATTACTCTTTTGCTTCTGCATGGCATCCCAATGGATGTACCTTTGCAACGGGGAATCAGGACAAGACTTGCAGAGTATGGGATGTTAGACACTTATCTTCTCCTGTTGCCATTCTCAGGGGTAACCTAGGGGCAACCCGTTCTATTCGGTTTTCTTCAGATGGTCAATATATGGTGGTTGCTGAGCCTGCAGATTTTGTGCACGTTTATAGCACAAAGGCAGACTACAAAATACGGCAGGAGATTGATTTCTTTGGGGAAATTTCTGGGGTTTGTCTGAGTCCTGATGATGAGTGTATGTATATTGGAATCTGGGACAGGACATATGCAAGCTTGCTACAGTATAATAGGAAGCACCAATATCAATATCTTGATGCCTACTATTGATCTTTATTCCTGCCAGTTGATTTAGGAAAAATCATTGATGTTGATTTATAGAGCAGTTTGATATTCTAGGTCCTTCTCCTTTCTCAGTACTTGATGTAGGTCAGTCTGATTAATCAAGACCACAGCATCATAAGATAGTTGTACAATGCAATCATGCCTCACCTTACCTTTATTTCTGAGTTTTTGATGTGAATGCCACCTGCAGAAATCACAAAACTGCATGGTTTTAATGTTATATACATAGTCTTCATCTGCATCCAACAGTGATTATAGTTTGGTTTATATTATTTGGAAAGCAAATGGTGTTCGGCTAAGCAACTTCAAAGATGTGGCCGTACCTTGGCATGTTGAATGTCCTTTTTCTGGATAAATGCTTGGAACAAATTCTTCACTAGTATGTATTTCTCTCCTTTTCTAAATAGTTTGTATGTTGTTCATTAAGGAAACGTCATTGAATGCTTCGAGCATCAAGTTTTATCTTAATATGAACTGAAATCTATGAGAAGGGAGAGGGCACAAGGTAAAGAGAATAATAGTAAGAAGAAAGTGAAAAAATGTCCTACATGTGGAAAGGAAACAAAAATGGATAGAAAAAATGGTGATGGGTAGTGTGGAAAAACGGTGAGAAACAAATTTAGGACTGTGAGATTACTTTATTTTTAAATCAATGACAGATTTCGTTTATAATTTTCTCTTTTCCTAGATCACCTTTTATGTCTTCATCAACATTTTCCCCTTTCCTTGGTAGTTTTTCTTTTTACAGTGCAATACTTTTAGAAAATTTATAAACATCTTGTTTAATTTTTTGATCATATTTAAGGATAGAAGTTATTCTCTCTATTTATTTAAAGTTCTTGAATATTAGTAAGTAAAAATACAAATTTTCTAACTAGTATTAATCATGGTAGAGGCAAGTTGATTTATCCATTATACTATTTCTACTAGTGCATTTATTAAGAAGTTTTCAAAATAGAATTTTGATGCTGATGCTAGTTCCTCTATTACAAGACGTATCTTTAATATTTTAAAACCATATTTGTTTCATTCGATTTTTTACATATGAGAACTTGATTTTTTGTGAGTGAAATTTAAAAAAGATGAATTTTTCATCTTCAAGTCTTCTTCATGATTTGAGTGAATTTCATACTGGGTTTCTTCCAAATTTAAGTTCAATTTTCTCTGCCAATTGTCTTCTGCTATAAATTCATTTTTGAGCAAATTTTATTAGATAAATTTAATCTGATCAATGAATTTCTTAAAACATTGTTTTTTTTTTATCAAAAAATTATCATAGTGAAATTTATCGAGTCTATTGTGCTATTTCCTATGAGACTATTATCATACCACTTATAAATATATAACATGATCTAGTTTTATACTTATACTGAGGTTTTCAAAAGAATTAGGAAATGTTTGAAATTGAATTGTATAACACTCTACTGTTCAGCTGGCCCATAGTTGTATACATCATCATCACCTTGAACTGATAAGAAAACATTTATTTATTTAAGAACACTTAATAAACTGAAAAGTTGTGTGAAGTGATTTTGGTGGTATATTTTTGTTCCTCTAAACACATGGTAGAGTATGATATAAGGAAAAGAATATGTGAACAACAGACAAAAATGGAAAGTGGGAAGGTTCCTAGTTTTAATGTGTTGTCATGCAGATAATAAGAAGATAAAGTGCATGAAATTGAGGTAAAACTGAGAAAATAAATATGCAGAGATAAAAAAAAACAAACACACACATTGAAATATGGGTGATTTCGTAGGAACTAATGTTGTTAACTAGGAAGCTCTGATCAATAACATACATTTTCTTTGAGAACAACTTAGTGACATGTCACATCACATAAAAATGCACAAAAAATTAGAATGAATGATTCTCCATTATTTCCATCAAAATGCCCCTATTTTATTTTTCTTCTCTATTTAAAATAAAAAAAGTGAGAAAAAAATATACACCATTTCTGAGCAACAAAGTACAAACTTATCATTCAGAGTTCAAAATGTGGAAAAAAGAAGAACAGAGTAATAAAGTTGATTTCGTCATCCTTTATCACCCAGCAGAGTTAAATATTAAATAACCACATCATTTAATACATATTATAAAGATAAATAATAATAAAAAGAAGTAAATTTTTATAATTTTTTTTTTAAATTAAAAAAGATAAAATAATTATAGAAAAGTAATTTTTTATTAATATTTAAAAAAAAAATCAAATGAATATAAAAAATATATGTCAAAAAGGTAAATTATTTTAACCTTAAGTGTCTTATCAGAAAAGGAAAAATTTTATCATGTTTCTCTGATATCAATTGTTCTTCTAACACAACATTTTAAGTTATTCTACTTTAAATATTTTAACTAATATAGTTAGATTTTTGGTTTAATAGGTTTGGAGGTCCCTATATTTGGGGGTTTGTTTCAATTGGGTCCCCCAATTTTGAAAGTGATCAATTAGGTTCCTAATTTTGTCAATTTGAATCAATAAAAGTCTTTCCGTTAGATGCAGATAACGTCGTGAAGTTTTTGAATATGTGGCATGCTGACGCTTCCAAGTGGCACCGTTTCAAGTGCATAGGTGGATTATAAAAGGGTGAAATCTCTAAATTAAAAGGGTGTAATCCCTAAATTAAAAGGGATTTCACCCTTTTATAATCCACCTATGCACTCAAAACGGTGCCACCTCGAAGCGTCAGCGTGTCACATATTCAAAAACTTCACGGCGTTAACTGCATTTAACGGAAAGGCATTTATTGATTCAAATTGACAAAATTAGGGACCTAATTGATCATTTCCAAAATTGGAGGACCCAATTGAAACAAACTCCCAAATATAGGGACCTCCGAACCTATTAAACCTAAATTTTTTAATGTAGCATATTGAAATAATAAAAACCCTACCAAAAGTGTTTGAGATTTTGTTTATTTAGTATTGAATCAGCACATTTTCATAGAAAAGATTTTAGACAAAAGAGAAAAAAAAATGTCTGTTCTGTTTGACTTCTTTTAACTGTTATAACGGAGAGATTTTATGATAAAGATTGAATCTTTGGGAATACAGAAAGAAATTAAAATAGGGTTTTGAAGGGATGGAATTTGATAGAGGCAATTGGAAAAATGGGGACAAAGAGACAGAGAAAGAGAAAGTGTGACAGAAGAATCCCGTGAATGAATTTTGGATCTTATGTTCTGATCTGTGACCACATTCACGCGCAACCCATGTTCGTTGGACCCACATTACACAAACAAAACAAATATATATTTTTTTTCTTGTATTTATTGAAAAAAATAAAAAAATTAAATAAATAACTGTGTTGGATGTCTTACACATAAAATAAATAGTTATAATTAAAAATAATTTTGAAAAAAAAAAATGTATATCCTAAATATTGAAATCTTGTTATATTTTGTTACCTATATATGTTTATCCTTATCCTAAATAGTTATAAATGTAATTATCTATAGTAATTTAGTAGGAAAAGTAGTAAATTAAAAGGGAAATACTTTTTTAATTTGATTGAGATTATTTTTTTAATGACAAAGATTAGATAAGTAAAATCATAATTAAATTATAGTTTTTTAATCTAATGATAACTTATCCAACAATTACTTAAACTAACTAAACAAGACAATATGAGAGTTATCATTCAACTTGGCTCTAATTATATTCCTTAGCATTTGATGATTATGCTAATGCCAAACTTAATGACATTTAAATAGACCTATGAATTCTAGGGTTTTACAAAAGTGTCTCGAGACTCCAACCTTTGGATTTTATTACAAATTTAATGAATAGGTACAACTTATAAATATTTAAAAATATATTGTAAAATGTGTGGGGGAAAAGCTTTTTCTAAGTAATATTTCATTAAATTAAATTCAATTACTATTACTCTTTATGGGTGATTATAGTTTTAGATAATATTCAAAGAATATAGAAATTAATCATCAAAACAAATTCATCATTACTCGTTCAAAGAATGAAAATTTCCTTTATCTTTTAATAAGTTAAAACAAACAAGAATACACTTTTTGTTTTTAAATTATTAATCATTTCAATTTTTGTTGAGTTTTCAATTAGTGGGACAAACCCAAAAAACTTACTAGAAAAAAAAAACACATAGTAGATACTATGTTACTAACAACCCTGGTGATGGAATGAAAATAAAGTTATATAAAATATATGTACTAATATTGTGAAAGTTTTTTATTCCCTCTAATTAGAACTATAAAGTTGTATTTATTATTAAATAAGCATTGATTTGACAAAAACATAAAATATAACTTCAGTCAAATATAAAAAATAGGAATAAATAATACATACTGGCAGTGTAAAAAGCATGTATATATTTTTATTTTACACTTCACCTATTAATCTATAAATTAACAAGATGAAAACATTTAGGATTTTATATATAAATGTCTTAAAATATGGTAAGATTTTAAATAATGATAAAATAACATATATTTTCTATTTATTTAACACATAATATAACGATAAAATAGTTATAAAAAATATATTTTTTGAAAAAAATAAATAAATAAGTATGTAAAAAAATTTTGTGTAAAATATCATCTCTTTAAAATATGTGATGTGATTGGAAGCAAAAGATTCTTATGATAGCTTAAACTGAACTACTATGAAAAAGTTATAGTGGGAAAGTACAATTAATAAACGACTTTGCTTCATCCTCACACAGTCTTTTCATAGTATACTTTACTGTACATTCATGGATTCTGCACAGTGAAAAACAAAATATGGAAAATCTTACAACGACTTACAATATTTTCGCATAAAATAAATGTTATTTTTTTATTAATTTATTATTTATTTGTTATTTTATTAATATATTCTAAATTTAATTAAAAAATAATAAGTGTTATATATGTTAAAATATTCTTAAAGATTTCTGTTAATATATTATTATTTACTAAATTTAATTTATTGTACGGATTTTTGAAACGGAATTGCGGACCACATTGCATTTTTCTTGGTCTATAAGATAATAAGTTTTACTGTAGATATAAACAAATTGAATAATATATAATAAAAAAACTATGAATTATTGTGAAGATTTTGAGTATATATTGTTGGGAATAGTCAAATTAAATAGTATATATTATTGTGAAGATTTTAAGTTATTAATAACGACAACTTCAGTACTTCAAGATAAGTGAAAAATCTGGTATTAGATAAAAATAAGTAATAGGAATAATTTATAAGAATAATTTGTTTATATTTAATTGATGATAATTTTTTTGTGTGTCTTTTCTCCTAAAAAATATCAGTAGTATTAGAATTTAGTTTATCTTAATAACAACTTGAGTAAATGTGATATAAAATAAGTAAAAATTCTATAAAGGTTAAGAATTTTTTACATTACAAAAATGTTCATACTACAAACAAAAGTGAAAGTAAGTATAATTACTTTGACACATTATTAGAATCAATTACATTCCAATTCATCATTTGTTGTCAGAATATAGACTTTGGAAACATTGCAGGAAAGGTAAGTTAAAAATGTTAATAAAAAGAAAATTGACAAGGACTTAAAAATTTAAAGAGATTTATATAGTAACATTATTGTTAAGAATATTTAGTCCTCTTGCTTTTCAAACTTTATATATTATAATAAGCTTAAAACAACAATTATAGTAACAAATAAGAGAATATTAACTAAAATTTATCAGAAATCACAGTTTTACATCTCAGATTTTTATATTTCCTGAATTACACTTATCTGACAGATGAAAATTGTACCTGAAGTGAAGATATTCACATAAAAATCTCCATATTCTGCTACCATGGAAGTAAAAGTGGTAGCTTTCATGTGTTGCCTCACCTAGGAAGATGATACACTGATAATTTGAATCTGATTTTCATTTCACAAGATAGCAACATGGTTTTTGTCACCTTCTGCTATAGCTATAAGATAATAGCTATAAGATAGCTATAAGATATCTCTTCATCTACAGCAACGCATTCTTATAATAATAGACTGACTGTGACTCAGGCTAAACAATATTTGCAACCAAAAAATTCTCATGACGTACTTCAATTATTTAATTTTCTTCTGCATAATTTTACCATTCACTTTCTTATTTTTTATACACTTTTTCCTGAGCTATATATTAACATTTTCTAGTTATCTAGTTGCTGCTATATTATTTTTTATTGCATGTATACCAAATAGAATATTATTTTCATTTGAACTACCATCTCTTTCTAATAAATCAGAGTTTATTGTTGCAGATTCGAGATTCTTTTCTCTAGATTGAAGAGTGACTATTTTTCTTTTCTCAAATTTAAAATCAGCAGAGAAAAACAAACCACACAGCATTCTGCAGAGACAAGAGAAGGAAGTGTCATAGTATCAGTAGTTTAAACTAAAAAATGGTTCTTCCTCATAGAGGCATCAAGATCAATGCATCATATCATTCAACAACACCATTCTCACCAATAAAAAAAACTGTTCATAATTTGAATGATAGTAAAAGTACAAAACCTCACAAGGAAACAGTTAACACGTATATACATGTTCACAAAATTATTCTTGAATTTACACTAAAAAAATGCATATTTAAGTCACTGAATATTCGAAAACGAGAGAAAGGAAAGGCACAGGGAGGTAGAGGTTGTAGGACACGACAAAGGCTAGTTTGGACAAAGGCCTTGTAAGGTGTAATGGGGTGGCAATTTGTCAGTAGCTTAGCCACGTCTGTTGGACCAAAACTGTTTGATCACGGACTACACTAACAATACCATATTTTGCTTTCTTCAATAGCCATTTCTGTAAAATATTCTTCTCTCCTTCTCGTGAGCTCACATGTAGAATCGTTTTCGCAAATGTAGTGTAACATCTACCAGTCATTACAGTTTTCATATACTATGCTATCCCAAAGAGAAATAAGCCATAATCATAGCTGACTGCTAAAGATAGAAAGATAACTCCACCAGCCCCATCAAGAGGAAGAAGGACGAGAATGAGTATTTCTCAGTTTCGATCGCGAGTTTTGAGTTTTCTGATTTCAGTTTCATGTTTTCTGACATGCTTAGGAAACAATGACGTGACTGTCCAGTTGAATGACGATGTTCTTGGCTTGATTGTGTTCAAATCAGACCTTCAAGACCCTTCTTCTTATCTTGCTTCATGGAATGAAGAGGATGCCAGTCCATGTTCATGGCAGTTCGTGCAGTGCAATCCTCAGAGTGGAAGAGTTTCTGAGGTCTCATTGGATGGCTTGGGATTATCTGGGAAGATTGGAAGAGGGCTTGAGAAATTGCAGCATCTTACGGTACTGTCCCTTTCTCATAACAACTTGAGTGGGAGTATTAGTCCATCTCTTACTCTTTCCAATACTCTTGAGAGACTCAACCTTAGTCACAATTCTCTTTCTGGTTCAATCCCTACTTCTTTTGTGAATATGAATTCAATAAAGTTTCTTGATCTTTCTGAGAATTCATTCTCGGGATCAATCCCTGAGAATTTTTTTGATACTTGTTCTTCCCTTCATCACATTTCTCTAGCTAGGAACATGTTCGATGGACAAGTTCCTGGTTCACTGTCTAGGTGCTCCTCATTGAATAGCATTAATCTTTCCAATAATCGTTTCTCTGGTAATGTGGACTTTAACGGGATTTGGTCACTGACCAGGCTTAGAACTTTGGATCTATCCAACAATGCCTTATCTGGGTCTTTACCTAATGGAATTTCATCCATACATAACTTCAAGGAGATCCTATTAAAAGGTAACCAGTTTTCAGGTCCTTTATCCACTGATATTGGATTCTGCCTGCATCTGAGTAGGTTGGATTTTAGTGATAATCAGTTCAGTGGAGAACTACCTGATTCACTTGGGAGGCTTAGTTCTTTGAGCTATTTCAAGGCATCAAATAACTTTTTCACCAGCGAATTCCCTCAATGGATTGGTAACCTTACCAGTCTGGAGTACCTAGAGCTTTCAAACAATGAGTTCACTGGAAGCATTCCACAGTCAATAGGGGGACTGGGATCACTGTCTCATCTGGGAGTTTCAAGTAACAAGCTTGTTGGAACTATTCCATCATCACTAAGTTCCTGCACAAAGTTATCTATGATCCATCTCAGAGGCAATGGTTTCAATGGCACCATTCCAGAGGGTTTGTTTGGCCTAGGATTGGAGGAAATAGACTTGTCCCGCAATGAATTGAGTGGCTCAATTCCAGCAGGATCAAGCAGGCTCTTGGAAACTCTAACCAGCTTGGATCTTTCAGATAACCATCTCCAAGGGAATATCCCTGCAGAAACTGGTCTTCTTTCAAAACTAAGTTATTTGAACCTGTCTTGGAATGATCTTCAATCACAGATGCCTCCAGAATTTGGCCTCCTTCAGAATCTAGAAGTTTTGGATATTCGAAACAGTGGCTTGCGTGGTTCAGTTCCAGCAGATATATGCGACTCAGGCAATTTAGCTGTCCTCCAACTAGATGGAAATTCATTGCAAGGGAATATTCCCGAAGAGATTGGGAATTGCAGCTCTCTTTACTTGCTGTATGCATCCTATTTCTCAAGCCCAAGTTGTAGTTATGGTGCAAGTCTTTTTTGGAAGATACTAATTTGTTCTACTTTTATGCAGGAGTTTGTCTCACAATAACTTGACTGGTTCAATTCCGAAGTCCATGTCAAAGCTAAACAAGCTAAAAATCCTCAAACTGGAATTCAATGAACTAAGTGGAGAGATACCAATGGAGCTTGGAATGCTTCAGAGTCTACTTGCTGTGAACATATCATACAACAGGCTCACAGGCAGGCTTCCTACAAGTAGCATATTTCAGAACTTGGACAAAAGTTCCTTGGAAGGAAACCTGGGTCTATGCTCACCCTTGTTGCAGGGTCCGTGCAAGATGAATGTCCCCAAGCCACTGGTGCTTGACCCAAATGCATATAACAACCAAATAAGCCCTCAAAGGCAAAGAAACGAATCATCTGAGTCAGGATCGGTCCACCGCCACAGGTTTCTTAGCGTATCTGCCATTGTAGCGATATCTGCATCTTTTGTGATTGTATTAGGAGTGATTGCTGTTAGCCTGCTTAATGTTTCTGTGAGGAGAAGGCTATCATTTGTGGATAATGCTTTGGAAAGCATGTGCTCAAGCTCTTCAAGATCAGGGAGTCCGGCCACAGGAAAGCTAATCCTGTTTGATTCCCAGTCCTCACCTGATTGGATCAGCAATCCTGAGTCCTTGCTCAACAAGGCATCAGAGATTGGAGAAGGAGTCTTTGGAACCCTCTACAAGGTTCCATTGGGATCACAAGGTAGAATGGTCGCAATCAAGAAGCTTATATCCACAAACATAATCCAATATCCAGAAGACTTTGACAGGGAGGTAAGAATCCTAGGGAAAGCAAGGCACCCAAATCTAATAGCATTGAAAGGATACTATTGGACTCCTCAATTACAGCTTTTAGTAACTGAGTTTGCACCAAATGGTAGTTTGCAAGCCAAGCTACATGACAGGCTTCCTTCCAGTCCTCCTCTTTCTTGGCCTATAAGGTTCAAAATTTTGCTTGGAACAGCAAAAGGGATTGCTCATTTGCACCATTCTTTCCGTCCACCAATCATCCACTACAACATAAAGCCAAGTAACATTCTGCTAGATGAAAATTACAACCCCAAGATCTCAGATTTCGGGTTAGCTCGGCTTCTAACAAAGCTAGACAGGCATGTGATGAGCAACAGGTTTCAGAGTGCATTAGGATATGTGGCACCAGAATTGGCGTGCCAGAGCCTAAGGGTGAATGAGAAATGTGATGTGTATGGTTTTGGGGTGATGATCCTTGAGCTGGTGACAGGTAGAAGGCCAGTGGAGTATGGTGAAGACAATGTGCTTATACTGAATGACCATGTGAGGGTGCTGCTTGAGCAAGGTAATGTATTGGAGTGTGTGGATCAAAGTATGAATGAGTACCCAGAAGATGAGGTATTGCCTGTTCTAAAGCTGGCAATGGTATGCACCTCTCAAATTCCTTCTAGCAGGCCAACTATGGCTGAAGTGGTGCAAATACTGCAGGTCATTAAAACACCAGTTCCTCAAAGGATGGAAGTGTTTTGATGCGATATGCTTCTCTGATCTGATGAACTAGCTTGTCATATAGAAAAATATCTGTTAACTACTAAGATTTTTTTTTTTTTCTCTTTATGTTGTGTATCCTTTTCAATTTTCTTAGTAGCCATTTGGTTTATGTTTAATGTTCTTTCAAGTACAAGCAGTTTTCCTCGTATAAATGGAAATCGCTATATAAATCCGTTATTCTCAACTCTTGATTTCTCTTTAAATGACAAGCTTTTACGGATTTCATTTACCCCACTTTTAATCCTGTTACAAACGACATCAATTTAGCCACGTTATTCATCGGAGAGGAAAGCGTGAGTTCTAGGAAAGAAAAGTTTACCGGGTAAGAAAATGGAATTAAAGAACCAAAACTTACGCATTGTTATAAACGTAACTTTAATCCGGCAACATACGCAGAAGAAGAATGCTAGCTTTACTTTCTTTTTTATGTTTGTTTTTATGAATGGTTAGGATTTAGCTATACCGAACAAAATGATAAATTTTTAACGCTGTAAAAACATTGGCTTGGGTTAACGCAGTAAAAACATTTGCTTAGTCCACCAACCCACCTAACTAATTTTATTTTATTAAAATTTAATTTTAATTTTATAAAAAAATATTTATTATTTTTTTTTTTGAAAAAATTATTTAAATTTTCTAATTTCTCAATTAATTAAACACCCATTTGAGAATAAAATCTGAGAATAAAGTTTGTTTAGATTTGAATCATAAAAAATTTGTAATTTATTTTTTAAAAAATTGTAATTAAATGAGTCAGTCCGGATCGAACTGAATTTAGATTTTTCTGACTCACTAATAAATGAACCAAATTATGTTGACTCACTAAGTGACCAACCTATAGCGGACCGAGTGAAGTTAGACCGGATTACCTGGTAATTTCCAACCAATCGTAAAAGGCTTCCTTAAATACGTATCCTGCGCATTACAAGGCCCACTTGGATTTTCAAAAAAGTAATTTTCTGCCATTAAAGGTGTTATATTTTCCTTAAAGGTGTTATATTTTCCACAAAAATAATGAATTATCTGGTAAATACAACTGGATGCTCAATTTTGTGATAACTCAATAACAAGCAAGTGGCTCAGCATGTATCTCCAAAGAACAGATTATACAGGCATATATAATGGATGGGTTCAAAAATAAACAAAAATTGCGTCGCCTTAAAATCATAATACTCTAATATACTGCCAAATTCACCAGAAAAGTCTCGGTACTATATGGAAAAGAAATCGGACTAAACCATTAGAATGGCAGACAAAAATTGCGTTTTCAATCCTCATGCAAAGCCTTCATCAAATACAGCCTGTTAAAGCTCTGCCCTGACACCCTGCAGAACATGCAACAGAATGTATGGAAGATTAAACTCAATCGGCTAGAGAAGACAATTACAAGAAATAAAATAAAGTCAGAAACTTCAAATCGGTAACTTCGTATATTTGCTCCTCAAACATGAAAAAAGAGGAGCACGGTCATCATCACGTACCCATTGATTTGATTGCAGTAGTTGGAAATTTGATTTGTTATGAGGAAGCTCTCCAACCGTGAAGGCTCGGGGAGGGGCTTGAAAACGGGATTTGAAGGATCTTCTTCCGGCAAGGGCTCTTCTCCAGCAGCTTTACGAGCCATGTTCTCCGCCCTATTATTTCAAAAATAAAAATATATAATATGCATAAACAATATTTGAAAACAAGGGATAAGCTATCTATTGCTACCATTAATTTTCATGGGTGTGCTTAAAATATATAAAAAGACAGCCAATGATAAAATTGTTAATCAGGCCTGTGAATATTCAAAGACTGCTGGATTTCCATAATGTTCAGTTGAAAATAAAAGTTAAAAATTGTGCTACAATTACCAAACATACATTTATCATTTATTGGATATGGGATATGAGAAAATAAAAAACGAAAAAGCATAAAGCAGAGTATTACGATGGCAATGGTCCAGCCCCTCCAAAAGAAAAAACAGAAAATCACTATTTCGTAACATATAATACATTGATCATCATATCATACCCATAGCACATGCAATGAGAGAGATGTAGAGGGAGGGGACCATTTCAAAAATATAATAATTGAGTTTCTTGTCCTTATATTTTTGACTCTGTATGATTAGGTGTAAAAGTTTATCCCTTCAACCACACGTCATTTAAAACTTAGCAAAAACTAAGAAATAGAGAAAAAGTGCATGACACAGAAAAAGTGCTATTCTGCTGATTCAGTAGCAATTCAAAGGAATCACAGTTCACAATTCTTCCCAATAAACAATTGTGCTTCCTACCTCCGGTGCTAAATTAACAGTGGATAAAATTGAGATTCACACAACTATGATAACAATGGAGGTTATAAGTTGTCTAATGACATGCACTGAGAAAAACATAATGTATAATATTCATCCAATCCATGTAAATGGTTGTGCGGACTGGTCTTTACTTCCGAAATTATGGAAAGGTATAATACAAAGTCTAACAAAGTTCTTGACCAGAAAGCAGAAAATGGTTAAAAAAATATCAAGGTATTTATGTATCAAACGTAAAAACCAGTGCTTCGAGAATAGGAGCTTGTCAGCTGTCATTGTTCAACTCGAGTCAATTTTAGAAATACAAAAATATTTGTTTTCATGTAAATTACAGTTTAATTATAGTAAGGAACAAAAATATATCCTGGTACAAAATTTAAAACGTCTAATTTGAAAATTTCTGTAAAGCTTACAACCCATATTCATGTGCTAGCTTTTTATTGTTTGCAAAAATCATTGTTAAATCAGTTTAATTATAGGTGTAATCACAAGTTATTGTGTAAAACTAAGGTACTAATCCCTTAGGTTCCATTTTGTGGGTAGAGGGTTTTGTCATAAAAAAACCAAAAAGGTGGGTAAATTCTTATTTGTCAAAAAAAGCTAGATAAAAACTTAAAAAGTTATTTAAATAAGCGAAATAAAATATATGTTAACAACGATATTTAAATCATTGGTGGATTGGCCACCCACTATGAAGCACATTGTAGCTTCCTAAAATGAAATCTGATACTAAATGGAATCTAAATAATTAGAAAACCCATATTCAAAGACATGGAATCTGAACGAAAACAAAATCATTAGTGAGCAAAAAGCCTCCATTCAAACGCTGACCATCTTCAAAGAACATAAAAAACTAACTGCTGATCTATGAATCCTAGTCTTACAAAGAAAATATAATGAAGTTATTACTTTTAAAGATTCGAGTTCAAAGGCAATCTTAAACGTACCTTCTCTTTTGGAGCCATGCTTGCTGCTGAGCTTGTTGACGAGACAAGCTCCTATAGTAGAATTGGAACTAAGATAGAAGAAATTTCAGTCAGTTACATTATGAAAGAACGAAACACCCACGCACAAAAAAGAGCTAAAATAACCTTTTGTTGTTCTAGTGACAAGTCATCCATGCATTCTATCAAAAACTCCGTATTCCTCTCCATTAATGAACTGGTTGACAATTGCAGACGGTCATAATCACACTGCAATGGCACAAAAGCAGGATGTAAACATAAATAAATTTAAAATGACCAAAAGAATCCCTACTAAAAATCATTGTTCACCTGGGTGACTGGAGTATCAGGTTCCAGCTCAGTCATGAAAGCACTGATAAGGGCAGAATTTGAAACTTTGATCTGATAAATTAAAAAAAAATTAATGGTCAACATTAATAAAAAACCCTACCAAAAAAATAATTGAAAACCAAAATTAATACACTTCCATATGCAACAATAGTATTCATCTTAATGCCAGTAGCATTTCTAGCTCATTCCTAACTGTTGCATTAACAGATATGAAGAAGATTATTACCATTCTATTGGTCAAACCACCCAAAAAGGAAAGGCAAATTCCTAGAAAAACTTACCGGTATTTCCTCAAATATATCCACCCATGATAAGTTCTTCTCCCTCAATCTATTTCACAAGACAGAAAAATAAGAAATCAAATGGTTCAACTTTTAGACAACAAGACACAGAAGAAAATTCATACTTCTCCCCAGTAAAATTATTGCTGCGATAGAGTTCCATGAATGAGTCAGAAAGCTTCAAAGCCTTCAGAGCCAAAACACCTTGATCAGACCTTGATGGATCATATATTATGCAAACACAACGTCTAATATTCTCCTGAAAAACATTGGTAAGTTTGAAACAAAAGGTCACTCATCCGACTTGATACTGTTGAAAATATTGTCTTCAGCCAAAAGAAAAGAAAAAGTGCACAACAAAATTTTCTATTTTAAATATCAGAATTAACTAGCAGCCATTTTTACAATAAATTGAAGTAACAGGAAACCTGAACATTGGAAAAGGCATGGCATTCACGTCATCTAGTTATATACATACAAAGCATTGGGTATGTTTGTCATTCTACATACTCCACTCAACTTCCCTGATTTCAGAAAAGACTAATTCTAATTCGAAGCAATATGATAAGCATGTTTGTAAAAATAATACAGTTAAGCATGTATAATATTCCCAATGAATCGTAACAGGTAACTTTCATATCTGACACAATTGGTTAAGAATGGCATCGTGCCACATGATCATAAATTCATAATAGGTAACCACTCAGAAGTTCAAATCCTAGGTGGTGCAGACCGTATCCTGTGTTGGCCAGTTGGGCATTATCAATTTATAGTTTCACAGGTTATTATAATATAGTAATAACCTCCTAATAATGGCTTCATTTGACCCAAGTAGAATAGTCATGAGAGGCATGTTATTGTAAATATTAAACTATGGGAACATTTGTGCATAACGTCATTTACCATGAAATCCCAGCTGAAGCAAAATTATGCAAAAATAAATAATTTGACAAGCATTCGCTACCTGGTAATTCATAAATGTTTCAATAAGTTCCACAGTCTGAAAGGAGCCGAGCAAAGTAGATTGGTACCTGGATTTGGAGAATTATTAGGAGAAATTATTACAAAGAAAGAACGTCTTGAACCAAAATTTCATCACATTAAACAAACCACTAAGTCTTGAACCAAAATTTCATCACATTAAACAAACCACTCAAAGCGCAGGTATCACATACAAAAAGTGGTATCTTCATCATACATACCATCCAACAGTGTTGTTATCGACATTAACCTCCCTCAGGCATCTCATCATTTCCAGCTGGTAATTAGCTCCATCAGCTTCAACTTCCTCATCCTCCTCCCTCATCTGCGATTTTTAGCAACCAAAACAACGATGAATTTAGGAGGGTAATGGTGAAGGATTCAAAAATGGAGAAACAAAAAGGAAAAAGTAAGGAAACATCATACTGGAAAGGGGAAACAGTTGGTAACTTCAAGAACACTGCCAACATCCAACCCAAGAAGTTGCCCAGTGACTAAAGAAGGCGAGTGGTCCTTACAATGCTTAATTATCTTAAGAATGACCTGTTCAACCAAGACATAATACCACCAGATTGGCGTCAGTATTTCTGCACAGAGCACAGAATTAATGAATATTCAATTACACTACAAGGACCTGCCACAAAAGCTTATAACATGAATCCTACTACCAGATGCCCATCAACATAATAAATGTTGTCATTTAAAATCTATATTATTGGAGAAAACAAAAGCAAGAAACAAATTAAACCTGAACAAAAGATCCTTCCAAATTAACCCCATATATACAAAGGAAAAAGTGAACAACAGTAGAGCCATTGAAGTTTGTAAAGCATAGAATCCATACCAGCCCTTCAATCTGGACGACTCTAAGAGGCGGCGCAGCCTCCTCCGTCGCCGCGACTTGGAGAAAAGATCTAGTCGTGGCTGCATGCGTAAAACGAGATATCACTCAATGGCATTAAACGAGCGAAAAAAAAAATGAAAGAAAAACCCTAACTTAGAACAGATTGTTGGAAGCAAAATCATACTTGTAGCCATGTTTTGAATCGAAAGATGGAAGACTCTGCGATAGAGTTCGGAAGAGGAAGAAACCCTAACGCACGCCGGAGCAAGAGAAGGGGTTTTGCCTGCAATTGGGTTCAAATAGTCCACAATAAAATTATTAGCCCGATTTTAGAAATAATATAATAAAAACGACATTATAATTTTGGTTATGAAATTAACATTATCAAATTAACTTAATATATATCAAAGATCTCTACAAACTGTTTACATATTTTATTTTTTTGGTAATAATTTAAAATGTTAATATAAAATCTATATCTATAATAACATATAATAGAAATTTTGATATATATACGAATTAATAATATTTTAAAGACAAAATTAAATAAAAAATTAAATAGACTTTGATATGTTACCATCATATTTATATAAATTATATAATAAATCACTCTAAAAATACTAATGAATTAGTTTATATTGTATTTAAAATAATAATAATAATAAAATTATATTCCTCTTCTAACGAAACTTTTTTTGTTGTCTTTAATTTTTCTAATACATCACATGTCTTATAATTGTTATAGAAATTTTACTAATCTATGGTGATATCTTCACTTTAGAAAATATATTTTAATTAGACAATTAACTTTTTATAGATATTTAAGAAAAAGAATTACAACTTTTCCTCGTGCTAGCATCAATCATAAAACTGTATTGATAAATAAATTAATTAAATAGGTTTTTTTTTGTAAACCAAAATTTTTGTTTTATGTACAGTAAAAAAATATAATATAGGTTTATTTAGACTATTGGGTTAAGTTGTCCAAAGCAACAAAGCAAAGGTGAAAAGTGAGATGAGTGGTGTGGGATAAATAAAATGGTGAAGTAATAAACATTTATTTAATAAAAACCTAGAATTAAACAATTACAAGTAATATAATGAAAGAGGATCCAGCTCATCAATTAAACATTAAATTTTATAAAAAGTTTATAATTAACTGTGAAATTAATTGAATTTTAACTTTAATGATTATTAATGTAGTTTTATTTTATCTAGGTAATTAAAATGTTCATAAATGTTATACAATTATAATCGATAATTTATTTAATACATAAAAAGAATAATTAATAAAATAACTTTAATGTTTATTGTCCCGTTTTTTTTTACTTCTTAGTTATTTATCTTTCATTTTAATGTTGTTAAAAATTAAAATATAATTAAAGGTAAAAAAGTCTTAAATTAATAAAATAAGCAACCCACCAAAATAATTGGTAAAGTTGATTATTTCAAATTTCAATAATTGGTTGAATAATGAAATTAATTACATTATTTTAATTAATAAAATTAATTATATTGAATTAAGGTTTATTAATTGTATTTCAAACCGTGTTCTCGGGATACTGTTAGCATTTTCTAATGATATGTTATTTAACGAACAGGTAATTTCAAAAATTCAAAGAAATTCGTACAATTTTTTAAGATATCATGCGAAAAATTTCACGTTCTAAATCTTTTTTAAAGATAGATAAATTAAATTCATGACTTGTTTGGAACTTGACACACAAATAAGTTTTAAAGTAACGTCAATAAAATATAAGATAAAAAAAGTTCAATGAAAATAATTTTTTATTGTAAAAATTGAAAAGGAAGCCAATTTTACAAAAAGATACTGAATAAAAATTTGTTAACATTACAGAGTATAAAGAAATGACAGAAAATACTATTACAAATTTGCACTTAACATTTGCTTGTAGAATTTTATCTATTATCACACATAAAACTTTAACTGTGGAGATTTGAGATATTCTCATCGAATTGTATGAAATTAAGTCACTTCACATAAATGTTATTGAATATAAGATTCCGAATAAGTCCACAAAAGTGATGAATCACATTAATAGTCTAAATATGTTGTTGATTCAACTTTCAAAAGTAGATTTCAACTAGTTGAAAATGAATGTTTAAAGTTTTAACTTCAAAGTTTATTTGTTTTGTATGTTCAATACCTCATCAACATAACAAAATTACAACATTGATGAAAACTTGTTGGAGCTATTATGAAAGAAGAATTCAGGAGAATAAACATAATAGATATAATGGATATGGTTTATGGGGAATGATCATGTCTTAAAATTATTGGATTCAGTACATCAAAATAAAAGTGCATAATATTATTCCCACAATTCAAGGGATATGACATGTGAATAACCTTAAGAAAAATCTATTGTTTATTGGGTAATTAGATGACCTTGGGTGTAAGATCCATAATGAATGTGAAATATTAAAGGTGGTGAGACATAATCTGGTAGTGATAAACAAAAAAGATCATGTTGAATTTGTACATGCTTAGAACATATACATTGCAAATAACTAATGTAACAGTTCCATCAACAAGTCTATAAGAAGTGGTGATGATGTGACATCATAGACTTTGACATATTTCAGATCCAAGTTTGCAAATTATCGTGGCATGTAATATCTTTCCTGAGTGCAAAAAGGTTGATTTGTCTTTTTTGTGAGCACCGTGTGATAAATAAGTAACATAGATTTGCTAGGGGCAACCAAAAGCAAACATATATTATACTTTGTTACAGGAATCACAAATATTATCCTAGGGAGACAAAATATTTCGTGTTATTAAATTGATGATTACTCCAAGAGATTATGATTGTACCTCCATTAAGAGAATGTTAAGTGTATTTCCATTATTTAAGGAATTTATAGCACAAATGGAGCTTGAAGCTAGGAAAAGAATTAAATGTTTAGGTTATGTTAACAATGTGAATGGGTATCGCTCAGGGGATCCTATTGCCCACAAGATTGTTGTTAGCATGGATGTAACAGTACTCTAGCTATAAGGCTTTAAAGAAAAATAAAATTTGGTTTACATGTTGAACAAGTTTAAAGCAGACACTCAATTGTTCGTATTAGAGATTTAATTTCTTCATCATTAACTTTGGTTGCAATAGACTGAGTTCAAATCACCGTACTTATTACAATGAAATAATTTTATCATCTTATTTTTGTACGTGGATGACATGTCAGTGGTAGACCCAATAAAGCTCGAATCCAATAATTGAACGCATAGTTGACCATGAAGTTTGATATGAAGGACTCGAGACCAACAAACAAAATTTTAGGAATATGGATTCACCGAAACACAAAAGTTAAAAAGATTTGGCCTTGTCAAAAGAATTACTCGTTAAAAAAATTGTGATGCTTTGATATGCAATATTGCAAGCCAATTTATATCCCATTTCCTATCAATGATAAGTTATCATAAAGTATGAATCTTAGAAGTGAAACAAAGAGATTGAAAATGACTGCAGTACCATATGTATACAATACTAGACTTTGCACAAACATTAAGAATGGTTAGTAAAGTCGTGGAAAATCTAGGTAGAGAACATTAAAATATTGTTAAAAGAATCTTTGTATACATCGAAGTAACCTCAAGTATTCTATTATTATTGAAAATCCTATTTGTCTTTTTAAAAGTTAAATCAATTTCTTTTGTACGAAGTTTGAATGTTGTTCTAAACAAATGGTCATTCAATTCATGTACAAAGTGATTTTATTATTAACACAAATACTCATTAATTTAATATTAATACGATCTCTTTAGTACTTTATTTCTACCGATATATAATTTAAATAATTATGTATTATAATGATTTAGTTAAGAATATTTTGTTTAAGTAAAATTATGGATGAAATTTTTTTATTTTATATAAAATCACACAATTGATCTGTGAATGATATTTGTGGAGGGACGCATGTTATTATTTTAAAAATCATTTATGTAATATATTTAAAAAATAATAATTAGCTTTTGAAAATACTTAAGGTAGCATATATTCCTCTCTCTGACCTTTCTAAGAGGACAAACTTAGAATATAATGATTCTTAGCAATTAAAAGTTAAAAGAACAATGTAGAAACTTACAAAACAATGTTTGTTAACAAGTACTAGAAGAAGGTACAACAAACACACACATATATACATACATACATATATATATATATATATATATATATATATATATATATATATATATATATATATATATATATATATATATATAATTCAAATGGTTAAGCTTATCAAACATCTTGGGTTCCCATAACACTTGCCACCATCTTTCGCTAAACAATACCTGATTCATCATCCTTGCTTTTCTTTCTTGCCAAGAAATTAATTCCTATAAACCTTAAACCCGAGCTCTTATAACGACTCCCCAAATACCATATTCACTTAGAATTCCTCATGTACTTATCATCGCCAATGTAGTTTACAACCTTGTCCCAAAATCACCTTCCTCAATTCAGAATTATCAAAATACCAATCCTACCTTCAATCCTATGAACTTCGAATACCCATAGCCCACAACGTCGACCCTCTGACCTTATCTGAACTTACAAACTTACTGCCTTCTTTAACCCAGTGTTCAACATCTTCTTTTTTTTTTTTTAATCAACTCAGCCAAAAACTAATCATCACCATAAAACCACACCTACAGAAAATTGAGTTTATCGCCATATGCCGCTTTGTAACTCTGAACATCTCAACCAACCCTAACTCTTTGATTATTTGCTATATCCTCTTTCACAACGTATACTATAATCACCCTTTGCCATTTGTCCTAAAATCTTTCTTCTATACAAACCACTGATCTTGAAACATACTTCTAAACTTGACTATACAATATCCACTTACTATTAATGCTTCACCACTCCATCTGATTATTATTCAACTTGCAGCCCTACAATATTTCAATTTTCCTCACAGACTTCATGTTCTCTCTATCTTAGAAATTTCACCTTTTATTGCACACCCTTAAATATGTTCTATGTCTTACACAACTGTTTCTCAAACTCTTTTTCTTTTTCCAATCTCGTACATCCTTGATATATCGAACCACATTGCCAACCGCACCCCAAAGCCACTTCATGGCTCATTGACCTTTTCCTTTCTTCTGGCCTTCCACACTACCGATACCTTGAACCAAGCTGATTCTCAAACCTCTACCTAATACTTACCCAAAGCTTCTCTTATTATAGTCTCTTGAATTCAACTCTTCTTGTAGAACGTACAATATCTGAGCCCCTAAATTTGCCCTTGAAAACATCTCCATCCAAAAACATTACTTATGTTTTCTAATATCCTTATACATCCCTTGAAACCTGAACTTTGGTCTTCTAACTCCCTATCTTCGAGGCAAGAATTTGTCTCAAAGGCTTAAACCAACTCTAAAGAAGATATACAGGTCAATTGTCATCGAATTTGTATTCCTCTACCACTATAGAGCACAATACACTACCACAAAGACAAGAACAAGACAGAAAATATTATAGACAGTAACATTAACATCACTACCTTTCTTTTCCCCTAACCTTCAGAATTAAGAAAGGAAAATCATCTCTGGTAAAAGTCATGAGTGTGCACCCTCATTCCTTCTATCGAGACATTTTCTGTTCTTAAAACCTCCAGTTAGATACAAAACTTTACCATCTAGACTTGGAATAAATGGTAAACCGTACCATTTAGACTCAACTCCTCACAGAGAAGACACGATAAACCTGTAACACACAGGTCATCCTAAGGACAAAACTGCTCTGATACCATAATGTGACATCCCAAATATTATATAGACATACACATAATAGGATTCAACTATTATAGTACGAGAAAGCAGTTAGGAGTTAATAAAGGACAATATTAGACATACAGTCATCCAAAATATGGCTGAAATTTAAAACTTAAATACAAGTATAAGAGTTCTCCAAAATACATAATAAACTAAAGATCTAAGGATGCCTAAAGAATGTTTCCAAAAATATAAAACATGTCAAAACAAAAGCTAGAAAAGGTCCTAAGAACTGGAAGTTGTGTCTTCTTCGTTCTCGAATGCTCACTCCAAGGGTACATCATCAGCTACTGCTCACATCCAAAGGATTCATCGATCGTCGCAAAGGGGAAAGGCAAGCACATACAACAAACAAGTGCAAGGGTAAACTAGGTATAATAAAAAAAACATTTTATCAATCAAGTATTTCAAGCATGTAATGACAATAATACAACACAAACTGTAACTGAATGCATTTTATTGATACCAATGACAGACCACGTGATTTGACCATCCAGACTAGTATGAAATGTTGAGTTCCAGGAGTTTGTGCACTTGTGGTGGCCCTACTGCCTTGCAAAGCCATTGCTGAGGGATTTCACCTGACCACACACAAGTGTAAGCCATTTAAAGTGGTATAGGCCTTCCAAGAAGCGTCTGTCCTAAGACCTCCTGCTATTCTCATCACATGACTCATCACTCTCTACTTAAGCATGGATGGTCATTAGAATGTCAGGATAAACCTCATCAGGAACTCCGGCTATTCATACGGTCAATCACAACAAACTATAGGGCACCACCATGTAACCTCCCTTGAGGATCATGGAATTACGTCCAATAACCATACTCTGTACATATATGCTTTCAGACTATACTTCACAGTGCAATACCTCATACTCTTAATCATGTTACACAATCATCCTTTAGTTATGTTATAAAAACAACTCATACATACTCAAGCATTCCATACTTTCACAGAACCATCACTCATTAACACAAGTTTCTTTATAATATTTAGTTATCAATACTTAAGTATTTCAAACAGCTTGGGGACTCTCACCAATGGCTCCGGAAGGGTCAAAAACCCCCAGAACGACCTAAAGAACGTCCAAAACGGACATCTGGAACCCCACAAACTATCAAAAACAAAAGCAACAACAGAAAATGGCGCCCAGCGCCCTTTAGGGGCGCCCAGGCGTGGATTCTGCAGATTTTGCAGAACTCACACCCCTAAGTTTCGTTTTAGGCCTTTTGGTGAATTTCAAGCACTCATAACTCGATCTATGTGATTAATTAGACTTGCCTAACTCGTTTTAAGCATTCTTAATCCCATAATTTAGTGTTTATGCATCAATTTCCCTTTTAAGACTTCCATTTGATGAACTTAGGGTGCTAAATATGAATTTACCAATTAGAAGTTGTTTTGAACCATTTTATCACTTCCTACAAGTCATATATGACTTACCTAAGTGGTCTAAACTGACCAAAGCCATTTATAACCTCAATTTCTAAGATTAACCCCTCTAGTTCCTCTAACATAACCTAAAACATCTAAATTCATTTAACTTTCTACCTAGGATTCTATATAACAAAACTTACCTCATTCCATCACTCAATTTCAACATTTCTATCGCAGATCAATCAATTCATAAGCAACAATTCACAGGATCAATTTTAGAAATCAACCGCACGGGATCTCTTACACCCATATCACCTAATTTCAATTCAATACAGTATAATTTCACCAAGACACTTCACATAACTATTATCTCACAGTTTTCAAACAACAATCACATTCCATGCAATTCAAATTCATAAGGCAAAATAGAAATTCCTAACTTCCCTTACCTCTCAGCCGAACAACTCAAACCCTCAGGAAGATCATCAGAGCTTGGCACCGAGAAGATATTCTATAATCACCTAAGGTCGAAAAATTGGGAAATTGAAGATAGATTTCGAAATCTAATTAGGGTTAAATTTAGGGGAACTCAAATGAGCCACATGCAACTAAATTTGTTGCATGTCCCTGGCTCTAAGAATTGCACGGGAAAAGGAAGAACTACTTACCGGTAGCGGAACGATAAATCAACCGGTTAAAATGAAAGCCCACTACGCTATGAGTGTTTGGACACCACCTAATTGAAAATTAAACGGTTCAACATGAAGAAATTGAGGAGAGAAGGTAGAGAACTGAGGTCAGGGCTTATTAAGGGTGAAGTTAGCTTCTCATATAAAATATAACCAGCTTAAAATCTTTGTTTTCACAATTAACCTTTATTTTAGAAATGTTTACTCAGACCAATTATCCATTGCCACGTGTGCACCTTCAATGCTCACTTTTCTCCATCTTTACACTACACAATATTCAGAATTTACCCTTTAATACCAAATATTTAAAATATAATTAATGATTCTCATGTAATTATACTTTTAGTTAGGAAAGAACATGATACTATTTACACATAAAAGTGAAGAAAATATAAATTCTAAATTAATTAATATTAATAAGTTTTAGAATTCTTAATCTATCAGATATTAAAAAAGTCAACTTTACAGTATAATTTTTTATGAGTATTCATAGCGATTATTTACGTAAGTAATTAATATTAAAAAATAAAATTTTTAAATAATTCATATTAATAAAAGGAATTTTAATTTTTAAAAGATTGAAATTAACAATGGGAATTTGTATCGTGTCCCGTTTTTTTACATGTACAAGAAAAATAATTAATTATAAAGGATGGAGATTCTTAATTAATTAATATTAGGAAATCTTTTTTTAATGATTAAACACGTCAAAAGATTTATCTGAAAAATATAGATTTTATTAGATTATACCTTTACATGTATAAGGAAGGTAATTAATATTTTAAACAAAATAAATTACTCTTTAAACACATTATGAGAGTAATTAACGTTAAAAAATAAAAATGACAAATGAATTATCATTAATAAAACGAAGTTCCAAAGCCTAATTTATTTTATCAATCAATTGAAAATAATCAACTGAAAAGTACGAATTTTATGAGATTAAGTCGTATTCTAATTTAATTGGATAATTATTATAATAAGATATAACTTTTTAGTGTGTTTTCAATCAGAAAAAGATAGGAATATTTTATAAGAGTGAAGCATCAACTATGGATAGCCTCATGTATGTCATCATCGTTTGTACAAAACTAGACACTGCACAAACATTGAGAATTATTGAAATATTGTTAAAAAAATTCTTATATACATCAAATGAATCTTGAATATATTAATTTTGAAAATCTTATTTGTCTATTTAAAAGTTGAATCAATTTTTTTATGATTTTTGTATTAAATTAGTAAAATTATTATGAAATTATATTTTTATTTATATTTTCGAACACAAAAAAGTTTAATCTACCACAAAAGTTATATAATCTCATTGAATGATAAAATTACATTTTAAACTCACAGGCTAAATTAAATATTAAAATTAAGTTTGTATGATATAAAATATTTGGACTTGGCTTTTAGTTTATGTTTATTTATGAAAATGGAGAGAAAGGGATACGGGAATCTATCGAAAGAGATATTTCAATCGCCTTTGTTTCAAAGGACCGTACGTATCTTTTGAAAATTAAATTTGCTCATAGATTGAAAACTCACATATTACCACGGTTTTCTATTCTTATCCATTATTATTACTAATTAAATGTTAAACAATTTTGACATGGTGTATGTTTCAAATATATAATTTTGAATTCTTTGTGTCCAACTTCAGTTATTATATATGTTTCGGTGGATATTTTTTGGACAGAGAGACTGACTTGGATGACGTGACTTCCCCGCTTTGGCTTGTGGCTCTGTCTCTATATTTATAAACCTTTAACTTTTAGATTGATGGGCTACGAACTCAATAATAAGAGTTGGCTCAATTATGGTCCTGATCGGTTATTCTTCGTAACCGCTCATCCCAGATATCATACCGTACAATATATTTTTTTCAGGGATATAGGATAGAGATTCATGATCTAAGAGATATATGATAGAGGTTTATAATCTAAGCTTTGATCTTTAAAGCGCTGAGTTTAACTATTTATTTAAATAATTTAGAAGATAATTACATAAGATATTATGATGTGAAAGTTAGTTTAATTTTGTGTTAAAGAATAATGATATAATAAATGTAAATAACCTATTTTCTTATTTTAAGTCTCTGTTTATAAATTTTTAAGTGAGTATTTGATTAAAACCAGACTAATTACAAGTAATCACATTTTACTTTTTAAGTTAACCAAGTTAAGATTAGTTATGTTAATTCACAGTGAACCAATTTGTTTATTTTACTGAGTAACTGGTTAAATTGTTCGAATAATAATTAATCATCTTAGAAAGTGAATGACTGAATAAATAATCATATAATAGATCTGGTTTTAATAACACAAATAAGTCATTAGTTTAATATTACCGTCTTTAATACTTTATTTCCATCAATTTATAATTTAATAATTATATATTATAATGGTTTAATTAAGAATATTTTGTTTAAATCAAAACATGAATGAGATTTAAAAAAAAAATCACACAAAATATTATTGGTCTTTCTGTGAATGGTACATGTAGGGACGCATGGATTTCTTAATGATATGTTATTATTTTTAAGATCATTTATCTAATATATTTAAAAAATAATAATTACCTTTTGAAAATAGTTTTTTATTAGGTAGCATATAATCCTTCTTTTGACCTTTTGAAGAGGACAAACTTAGAAAATAATGTTTCTTAGCAATTAAAAGTTGAAAGAACAATATAGAAACTTACAAAACAATGTTTGTTAACAAGTACTATAAGAAGGTAATATATATATATATATATATATATATATATATATATATATATATATATATATATATATATATATATATATATATAATATAACGTGGGGCATTTTGGTCCTTGCAATGTTTGTGTTGAGCATTTCATAAAAAAAAATGTTTTGGTAAACTAACCAATTCTCAATAAATTAACCAATTGAGAAGACAATTATCAACAGACTAATTATCAACAAGTTAATCAATTGAGATGACAATTATCAACTAGGAAGAACAAATGTATAATAAGAAAAAATAAAATGGAATAACTTCTCATTATTATCTAAACAAAAGGTATTTTAAAAGTTATTTAAATATTATTAACATAATTAAAAATGTAATGTATTTTTATTTTTTAAACTACGAAATTCTTTGCCCATACACATTTTTAATGTATTATTATTTCAATTATTCATTTGGAGTTCAAACTTTTTTTTTTAGATAAAAATAAGATATATGCATAAAAAAGAATAATGTGTTGTGGAATTATATATATTAAAAGTGTATTCTCAAAAAGTTATTAATCTTCAAAGGATGGATTCATATTAAAAAAATAGGGGAAAAAAATTGCATGGTAACAGTTTAAAATTTTTAATTTTTGTGAAATAGTTATTTCTCATTTTTCAGTTTATTCAAATAGTATTTAAAACTCACCCTTAAACACAATATTCAGAATTTAACCTTTAATACCAAATATTTTAAATATAATTAATGATTCTCATGTAATTATACTTTTAGTTAGGAAAGAATATGATATTATTTATACGTAAAAGTGAAGAAAATATAAATTATAAATTAATTAATATTAATAAGTTTTAGAATTCTTAATCCATCGTATATTAAAATAAGTCAACTTTACAATATAACTTTGGGTTAAATATGTTTTTAGTCTCTATACTTTGGGGCGATTTTGGTTTTAGTCTATTTTTAAACTAAGGTGGTACAATTTAGTTCCTCAACTTTAGAAAACTCGGGTTTTAGTCTTTTTACCAAATTTCGTTAACTTTATTTGCTGTTTCAAATGCGTTTCATTATAGCATTTGGATTGTTTACACTGTTTGACGCGTTTGAAACAGCAAATCAAGTTAACAAAATTTGGTAAAAAGACTAAAACGAGAGTTTTCTAAAGTTGAGGGACTAAATTGTACCTTAGAGACTAAAACCAAAATCGTCCCAAAGTATAAGAACTAAAAACATATTTAACCCTATAACTTTTTATGAATATTCCAGAAAGCGATTATTTATTTACGTAAGTAATTAATATTAAAAAATATTTGTTTAAAATAATTCATATTAATAAAAGGAATTTTAATTTTTCCAATACTGTAAAAGTTTTAAAAGATTGAAGTTAATAATGGGAATTTGTAAGGTCGTGTCCCACTAAGGTTTTTTTACATGTACAAGAAAAATAATTAATTATAAAGGATAGAGATTCTTAATTAATCAATATTAGGAAAAATATTCTTTTTAATGATTAAACACGTCAAAAGATTTACCTGAAAAATTAGATTTTATTAGATTATGCCCTTACATATGTATAAGGAAGGTAGTTAATATTTTAAACAAATTAAATTACTCTTTAAACACATTGAAAATAATCAACTGAAAAATACGAATTTTATGAAATTTTTGATATATTTTGTTTTTTTAAAATTTAAAAGTTAATAAATATAATCATTTTAATCTAATTAGGTTTATGTTAGGATTTGAATTATTTATTCTGCTTAATACATTTTTAATTAATTGTCAGTAAGAAAACACATTTAATATGTAAAAAAATTTAACATAATTAAATTTAAAAAATTATATTAGTTTACTTCTAAAATTTGAAAACTAAAATATAAAATATTTCATAGAATAAATTTTAATTTCACGTTTAACGACTAAAATCATTTTTAACTTAATATAAATTGTTTAAAACAATTTAATTTGCATTCATTGTTGTTTTCAGTTTTAATGATATAATAAAGGGAGTAATTGTAAACAAAACTTATACAAAATAAGAAAGTTAATGGCATTTAACTAACATATTAGATTAAGTAAAATAATTTGAAATATTCAATAAATTGAAAAGAAAGAAAAAACAAAACTCATAAATTATACTGTAAACATAAATATCAAACAAATAGAAATTTGACAACACTATTTGAAACATTATGTATTAAGATTGTGTCAGTTTTATCAAGTTTTAATTTAACTTGAACATTTAATTAAAATTGTGCTAGTGATATAATTTTAATTTAAAAATATTCTATCAACATAATATTATTTATTCACAATAAAGTCGTTCTAAATTAACATGAATTATGAATTTTCATATAGTTTTTTAAAACGTCTATTTGGTAATTTTGAAAAAAAAAATAACTTTAACAACTTTTTTTTATAATCTTTTGATAACGTATATATGATAGTATATGATTGATCCGTTTCGAATATTTTTTTAAACATAAATTGAAATAGACCAATGATAACACATGTTGTAAAAAAGTCATTAAAAAAAAGTTGTAAAAATATCATCATTAAAAAAAAAATACCATTGTTATACTGTTCAAGGTGATAAAATTCAACCGCGCCAAGAAAAACCAAACATGTTTGATTGAAATTAGTGAGAATCAAGACATTTTTACCTTAAATGTTGTTTAATGGGACGCTACGCAACTCGTAGCCCATTTGTCCACGCAACATGATACCGTTGTTGTTATCCCTTTCCTAACACTACACTGAACAGTATATAATATAGACTCTTCTCTCTCTCTCTCTCTGTCTTCTACTATAGTTTTTTCTTTCTTCTGCATTGCTACCTTTCTTCCTTCTCACCGATTCCAATGGATTTTTCTTCTACTTCGATCTCTCACTTCAGAGTCTCTGCCAATTCGTTCCTCTCTCAATACGAACCGCTTGCTCTGCTTCTCCTTCCTCTGCTTTCTCTCCTTCTCGCTCACTCGCTTCACTCCTTCGTACGCCTCCTATCCGAGAACGGACTCAAAGCCACGCTCCTAGGGTTTATCATGAACGCCGTCAAGTACAAAACACCACTCCATGCAATGCTATATCTCACCAATTAACTTTAATATTAATATTCACGCATTTTATATACGTTAATTACTCTTTTCCATATGGTTTTAATTAATCTTATATGTGATCCGTGTTTCAATTCGCAGATTAGTTCCTGGCGTGAAGGGATACATAGATGCCGAAAAACAGAAGGTTTGGTTCTGTGTGATTCTATTGAATTAGATTCGTTTGGGCTTTGGTGTTGTTTTTGTCTTGTGTAAGGAGTCAACTTCGCACGCTTGCGCTCTGTTTGGAGCTCTGGTTTTGTTTGTTGTGATTTTAGTGGCAATGAGTTTAGTTTCATTGGACGTTTTTCACTTTGCTTAATCCTTGATTAGATTAGTGGTTAGTTCAATTTTTGTGGTTTTGAGATTGCGAAACTTTTTGAGGTTGGAGAATTTTGTATCAGTCCATGCCATTTTGACTACGAGGCCCGTTTGGGTGGATGTGTTATCTAGAATTGTGTTATTATATTACACTGACGAAGTGGAAGAGAAAAGTGGTAAGCTTAGACACATAAGAGGATAATTACCGAAACTGAGTTTTAAAAAGGATTCGATGTTTTTCACTCCATATCTCCCTGCGATGAAATATCACTGTAGAATTAGGTATGACATATTTTACGTACTTTTAGTTTGGTATCCTCTTAAATTTGGGATTGAAATGGTTTTTCATAAGAACTTTGTTGCCTTTACCTTCATTCTTAGGGTCAGTTTGGTATGGGGTTAAAAATGGTGGTAAACAAGTTCGTAAATATGCTTCATTAGCAAAATTGTATTGAGAACTAATCAGTGGGTTTAGTGTGCATGAAGTAAAGAAACCGATTGGGTTTCTCCAATGTCATTATACGTCAAATCCAAACACAGATTTCAATTCGTGCCACCTCAAGTGTTACTTGTATACTTTAGTTTTAAAAAATTTCTGCTTTTTTAAACCATGGATCATCATCATTATCGGTAACTGATTTACTTATTAATCTGGTCATTGAACTCAGGTTGTGGATAAGTTGCAATCTGATAGCAAATCTAAAAGAGAAGGTTGGAATACTGAGTTGCCAAGGGCTGGATTAGGGACGTCTGTCCTTGATAAAATGAGAGAGGAAAAAAATAATGATCCGGTCTGGCAAGGCAAATGCTCCGGTACAGTGTATGTTAGTAATTTTGGTAAAATGTTAAATTCTGAGCAATTTGTTCTTGGGATGCCCTGGTAGAGTGTATGTTCGTAATACTTACACTGGCGAGTACTGTATTTTTTTAATGTATTTATTGTTTATTTCTTGCAGCTACATTGGAGGAAGTGAATCCGATGGACATTTTTCTGTGATAAACGAGGCATGTTCAATGTTAGTGACACTACAAAGTTTTCAGCTGTATTTTATGTTTGTGTTAATATGATTGTTTAATACACTGTTTGACAATTACTATCTACTTTGTATACTCTTCTAGATAGATGGATTTTTACATAGATTAGTGGTTTTGTAGCTGATTAAAGTTTCTAGATACCTACTCCAAAGTACCTTAGTTTATTTGCTTTAGGAGCTGGGAGCATTATCAGTTTATGTATTTTGTTTCCTTAACGTCAGTCTTGCTTCTGACTAAGATCTGGCACTGTAGGAAGCTTTCCTTATTGTTTGAACTTGAAATATTTAAAGCATGCTTTTGGTTAAGTCTCCCAGTTTTGCCAATCAGAACTGAACATGATTCCTCTTTGCTACTCAGATCATTACATGATTACATCATAATCTGGACCAGTTCAATAGATTCTGAGTCTCATAGACAAGTTTCAAAATAATTTGGAATTTGTGATATTCTTTAATGTTATAGTCATGCCCATTAGCTTGGTTGCTGATATAGCTGCGCATGCATTGAACAATTCACATTGATGACATTTCAGGTTTGCACATACCAATCCCCTGCATTTGGATGTATTCAAGAGTGTTGCACGCTTTGAAGCAGAAGTGGTTGCAATGACAGCGGCACTTCTTGGAAGTAAGGAAAATAGTTCTGGAGGACAAATATGTGGCAACATGACATCAGGCGGGACTGAAAGTATATTATTAGCTGTCAAAACATCTCGTGACTATATGAAATCTAAAAAGGGAATTACAAGACCTGAAATGTATGTCACCAATAATGTATTATTATATACTTGGTAAATTATCATTTTTAATATATTTTTAAACTACCAAATTATAGGATTATTCCCTTGTCTGGACACTCAGCATATGACAAGGCTGCACAGTATTTTAATATCAAACTATGGCGTGTACCAGTTGACAAGAATTTTCAAGCAGATGTGAAAGCGATTCGACGCCATATTAACAAAAGTACCATCCTGGTATGAAGGTTATTTTTCCTTATTCTAAAGATTCAGAATTCTTGCTACTGGATTTGTTAAGGTACACAACCTACTAATATATTCAATTCTTACTGCCAAATGAACTGACTATCATGATAAACCAGATTGTTGGATCTGCTCCTGGGTTTCCTCATGGAATAATTGATCCCATCGAAGTAAGTTTTTTCATCTAATGCTGAAAAAGAATATATATTCAACTTTCTTTCTCAATTATAAAATGCATATAATTTGCCTATTTCTTCCGTAGGAACTTGGTCGTCTGGCATCAAGCTTTGGTATTTGTTTCCATGTGGATCTTTGCCTTGGTGGCTTTGTATTACCATTTGCTCGTGAGCTTGGGTATAGTTGGCATGACTTATTTTATATTACTGAACCATCATTCAGTGTTGTTGTCTGTTACCTTTGCTTTTATGTTTACCTTGTCATTGTTTTAGGTGTTATATACTTTCCTTCTTGAATCTGATCTTTGGCACAGAATCCATCAATTTATTAGGCCTTTTCTTCTTTCTTTGATAATACACTCCACCACCCTGCCCATCCACCCCCCCACCCCACCCCCATCCCTCCCGCCCAACAAATACACGACTCTTTCCGATTTTTCTTTATTTTGCACTGCAAGTCTCATTGTTTTTGGATTGTGTTGTTAGCGTAGTATTCTCTTCTTCAACTTCCCTTGGGTCTGGGTTAATTTTTTTTATGATTATATTAATGTATAACACTTCCAATCACCCTACCCACACAGAATGGGGAAAGTGGCTCTGTTATGTTGAAAATTATATGTAGCAGTTGTTGCAACTTCTTTTCAGTACTAATGTGACTCATGTTCAACTTATTCTTTCCCAGGTACCCCATTCCACCTTTTGATTTCTCTGTTAAAGGAGTTTCTTCAATATCAGTGGATGTACATAAATATGGTTTAGCTCCCAAAGGAACAAGTATAGTTCTTTATAGAAACCATGAAATCAGAAAGGTAAGGCAATGATTTACTCAAAAATGCCTTACCTTACTCAAAAGGTAAGGCAATATCAGTGGATGTACATAAATTATTTGTAGTCTTTTTAGTTTATACCTGAATTATAAACTGATTATTCAATATTTTTACTGTTAACTTGTGCAACTTTTTGGAAACATCTCACAGAATATGACATATCCTAATGTTCGGAAAGTGTACTTTATTTCAAACTCTTATTTTTTTTTCCTTGAGTTGGTATCCATCAATACTATGAAAATTGTTATTTAGACTTGGCTTCCGTGTGAGTGGACCGGTCTGTCCGGCCGGTCTGTTTGTTTTGTTTTGGGCTTGTTTGTTTACAGGCTTTCCCTGTTACTTGTTTTACGTTGGTTTCCCTGTTACTTGTTTTACGTTGGTTAATTATAGTAACCAACCCTGTTACTTGTTTTACGTTGGTTAATTATAGTAACCAACCCTGTTGCGTTTGGCTATAAATAGTAGCCAACCCCGTCTTTTCAATTACAACTTCAATACAATAATATTCAGTATTATTCTCTTGCTCCGCTCTCTCTCTTTCATTATTCTCTGGTTCTAAGGTTTTCTTGAAAAGCCCCAAGAACCCAACAATTGGCGCCCACCGTGGGGCAAGGATTCAAGAATTCCCTAGGAGCGATGGCAACCAAGTTCGACGTAGAAAAGTTCAACGGCGCTAATGACTTCGGGCTGTGGAAGATCAAGATGGAGGCAATCTTGATACAGCAGGGATGTAATGAAGCGTTGAAGGGTGAGTCGAAGATGAGTGATACCATGACTCAAGAAGAGAAGAAGAAGATGGGAGATAAGGCAAGGAGTGCAATCATCTTGTGCCTTGGTGATAAGGTACTGAGGGAGGTTGCGAAGGAGAAGACTGCCGCTGAAATCTGGGTAAAACTAGAGTCTCTATACATGACGAGATCGTTGGCTCATAGGTTGTGCCTGAAGCAGCAACTTTTTTCGTTCAAGATGTCAGAATCAAGAACGATAGAGGAGCAGATTGCAGAATTCAGCAAGATAGTTGATGATCTGGAGAATATTGGAGTGAAGTTGGAGGATGAAGATAAAGCTGTCATCCTGTTAAATGCTCTTCCCAAAACCTTCGAGCATTTCAGGGATGCGTTACTCTACGGGAAAGATCAAGTGATCACGTTAGAGGAGGTTCTGACGTCAATTCGAACCAAGGAGTTCCAAAAACTCCAAGATTCGAAGACAACCGAGGAAGGAGCGTCCGGTCTGATCGCGGTGAAAGGGAAAGGGAAGAAACCGTCCGGAAAAGAGAAGAAGCTGAATCCGGACGGTACGAAGCAGGTGCGTTGCTTCAAATGCCAGAAGATGGGTCATATCAAGAAGTTCTGCCCGGAGAAAGGAAAGGCCGGACGGCCACAAGAAACCGCTGATGTGGCAGAGGCGTCTGAGGGATATGAGTCGGCTGGAGTGCTGGTGGCTTCGTCTGAAGATCCTCAAAGGAGCTGGGTCATGGATTCCGGCTGCTCCTATCACATGTGCCCGGTAAAGGAGTTTTTTTGAGAATCTGGACCAGAAAGAGCATGGTAATGTACTGCTCGGAAATAACAAAGCTTGCCGAGTGCAAGGTGTGGGGTCGGTGAGGCTGAAGATGTTTGACAATCGTGAGATGGTGCTGCAGGCCGTCCGGTATGTGCCCGAACTAAAGAGAAATTTGATTTCTATTAGTGCATTTGATCTTGGAGGTTATACCACTAAAGTTGAAGATGGAGTAATGAGGGTTTGTTCTGGAGATTCTGTGGTTGCTAAAGGCAGAAGGAGGAACGGCTTGTACATTCTGGAGGGATCAACTGTCATTGGTCATGTCTCAGTAGCAAGTGGGACCGAGAATACCGCCCGGTTATGGCACTTGAGGATGGGACACATCAGTGAGAAGGGCCTTGAAGAATTGGAAAAGCAAGACTTGCTTCTGGGAGACAAAATGCAGAAGCTGGATTTCTGTGACCATTGTGTCTTAGGGAAATCACACAGGACACCGTTCGGAAAAGGGAAACACTCAACCGAACGGCCCTTTGAATATGTCCATGCTGACTTATGGGGACCGGCAAGAACCTTAACTCATGGTGGAGGAGCGTATTTCTTAAGTATAATTGATGATTTCTCAAGGAGAGTGTGGATTTACGTTCTAAAGAATAAGTCTGAAACGTTTCAGAAGTTCAAAGAGTGGCACACACAGATTGAGAACCAATTGGGGTGTAGGCTGAAATGCCTAAGAACCGATAATGGGCTGGAGTTCGTTTCAGAGGAGTTTAATGGTTTTTGCAAAGAGAAAGGGATCAGGAGGCACAGAACGGTCGTTGGAACTCCTCAACAGAATGGATTGGCCGAACGGATGAACAGAACCATTCTGGAGAGGGTCCGGTGCATGTTGCTGGGATCAGGATTGTCAAAGGCTTTCTGGGGAGAGGCTGCCAATACGGCCGTCTATCTGATTAACAGGAGTCCGTCTTCAGCTCTCAATTTTAAAACGCCAATGGAAGTGTGGAGTGGACGGCCGGCTGATTACTCACACTTGAAAGTGTTTGGTTCTTTGGCGTTTGCTCATGTCAGGGGTGATAAGCTGGATTCCCGGGCGGCGAGATGTATCTTTCTTGGATACGCCGACGGAGTTAAGGGATACAGGTTGTGGAGGTTAGATTCACCTTCAAAACTAATCATTAGTAGGGATGTCATTTTTGATGAAACAAGGATGGCGATGCACCCGGAAAACTCTGGAAGTGAGAAGAAGATTCTCGTGGAGGTGGAGCATACTACTAATGGAGCTGGTACGCCCGGTGGGACTGAGGAAAACCAAACAGGTGAAGGGCAAGTTGAAACCGGTCGGTCGATAGCTGAGAACCGATCGGATGAATTTCGAACAGACCTTGGTGATGACACAGATGGTATATCTGGCGAGGGAAGTCATGGAAAAGCTGCTGGTGTTGATTTGAGAAACTATCAGCTTGTTCGTGACAGAGAAAGAAGGATCTCCAAGCCAACCAAACGGCTTGGAGAGGCGGATCTAATCTGCTACGCCCTGAATGCTGCTGAAGACCTTAACCGACCGGATGAACCGAGAAGTTATAAGGAGGCTCTTGACAGCAGCGACCGGCATCTTTGGCAGGGTGCTATGGAAGAAGAGCTGGAGGCTTTGAAAAAGAATAACACCTGGAGATTGGTGGATCTGCCGAAGGGTAAGAAGGTCGTAGGTTCGAAATGGATTTTCAAGAAAAAGGAAGCTACACCGGGCGGTGAGAAAGCGAGGTACAAAGCTAGACTTGTTGCCAAAGGCTTTACTCAGATTGAAGGCGTAGACTACCATGAGATTTTTGCTCCAGTGGTTAAGCATTGTTCGGTCAGAGTTCTGATGGCAATAGTTGCACATTGCAATTTGCATCTTGAACAGTTGGACGTCCGGACGGCTTTTCTGCACGGCGATTTGGAGGAAACCATCTATATGAAGCAACCGGACGGTTTCGCTGTGGATGATAGGGTGTGTCTGTTGCAGAAGTCACTTTATGGCTTGAAGCAAAGCCCAAGGCAGTGGTACAGGAAATTTGATGACTTTCTGATAAAGCTGAACTTCAAGCGGTGCAATTATGATGACTGTGTTTACACTCTGAATCATGGCGGTGAAATGTTATATCTCTTGCTTTATGTGGATGATATCCTAATTGCTAGCAGTGACAGGGGCGTGATTGGTGAGACGAAAGCAAGGTTGGCGGACGCTTTCGAAATGAAAGAGCTAGGGGAAGCAAGGCGGATTTTGGGCATAGACATCAAAAGGGATAGACCGGGCGGTAACCTTTTTCTGTCTCAGGAGTGCTATTTGCAGAAGGTAATTTCAAGGTATCGGATGGCTGATTCTAAAATGGCCAACACACCGGTCGGTCAACACTTGAAACTTACCAAGGAGCAATGCCCAAAGACCGAGGAAGAAAGAAAGAAGATGGAATCTGTTCCATTTTCAAATGGGATTGGGAGCATTATGTACGGCATGGTCTGCACAAGACCGGACGTGGCGCACGGTGTTAGTGTTCTCAGTCAGTTCATGGTTAATCCTGGACCAACACACTGGGAAGCGTTGAAATGGATGCTCAGATACATACGGGGGTCTCTCGGTACTGGATTGTATTTTCAGAATAACTTTCAAGGTGGAGGTTATATTGAAGGTTTTGTTGATTCCGACTTTGCCGGATGCTTGGACACTAGGAAATCCCGGTCGGGATATGTGTTTACACTGTTTGGGACGGCCGTTAGCTGGAGGTCTACACTACAGTCGGTAGTGGCTTTGTCAACTACGGAAGCCGAGTATTATGCTCTTGCTGAAGGAGTTAAGGAGGCACTGTGGTTGAAAGGTTTGGTTCGGGAACTCGGTTTTGATCAGAAGTCTGTATGCGTTCATTGCGACAGCCAGAGTGCTATTCATCTGGCCAATCATCAGAGTTATCATTCCAGAACCAAACATATTGACGTCAAGCTACACTTTGTCAGAAGCATTGTTGAATCCGGTGACGTTCAAATCTGCAAAATTGCATCCGAAGAGAATCCTGCAGATATGTTAACAAAGCCGCTCGCTAAGGAGAGGTTTCTCTTGTTGTTGTCCAGGATTGGGTGTCTACCGGTCGGTCACTAATTGTTTGACCGGCCGTGTCCGTGTTTTATTTTTTGTTTTGTTTTTGAAGCAAGTCTAGGTGGAGAATTGTTATTTAGACTTGGCTTCCGTGTGAGTGGACCGGTCTGTCCGGCCGGTCTGTTTGTTTTGTTTTGGGCTTGTTTGTTTACAGGCTTTCCCTGTTACTTGTTTTACGTTGGTTTCCCTGTTACTTGTTTTACGTTGGTTAATTATAGTAACCAACCCTGTTACTTGTTTTACGTTGGTTAATTATAGTAACCAACCCTGTTGCGTTTGGCTATAAATAGTAGCCAACCCCGTCTTTTCAATTACAACTTCAATACAATAATATTCAGTATTATTCTCTTGCTCCGCTCTCTCTCTTTCATTATTCTCTGGTTCTAAGGTTTTCTTGAAAAGCCCCAAGAACCCAACAAAAATAGAAATTAGCGTGTCATATTTGATTATTGGTGTTTCCACCTCAGTTTTTTTCTAGTGAAAGGGTCATTTTACAGACAATATGTTGCATCACAGAATCTGACTTATCATTTCTCTTGGCTCTTGGTCATAGCATGGTAGACATCATAAGCCAAACATTTGAAGAGTTCTATCTCTTTCTCTTCCTTAGGAAATCATGAAGAGTTGGTAGATGAAACATTTTTGCATTTCTTCTTACTTAAGGATATTGGAGAAAAAAACTTTCTTTTTCTGAATACAATTATAGACACAGGAGTTAGAAGACGAATTGTGTAACAGGGCAAGCCCTTTGGGTCATGAACATTAATGCAGTTATCAATTAACTGAAATTCAAGTACATCATTTTTCATATGGATATTCCTTAAAATCACTCCTCTCGAGTCATAGTGCATCTCATGTCCAATTCTTAAAATTTTAATAGAATCAAAACTATTTCAAGTTTACAGCCGCTGTGAACATATGAAATTTCGTTTATAGTAAAGCGTATTAACAAAAAGTAATTGCGTTGTTTGTGTGGGGCAGTTCTCTGATTTTGTGATGAGAAAACTATTTAAAAAAAGTGTAAACCATCTTATTTTTGCAACGTAAAGCAGCTATTTAACCATGTGGGTTTTGCTCATGGCTATTTTCGTGGGAGTTTCTATTCTAGTAATTAAAGCGACTATGTGCTAAGGTAAACGCAGCACGTTCTATAGGTTTTTGTTTTCCCTGTGTTCCTAGTTGTTGTATGGATAACTTCCTCTCCCCTTTATTGTATTTTCCACTTTTCTATCTAATAGCATTTCTTTTTCTATTAAAAAAGAAAGTTTCTATAAATATATCCTAATTCTCTTCTATCTGTATTTCTCTTATATCGATTACCTTCTCTACAACGTGGGTTTCTATTATTGGAAAATTGGTTACTGATTTACTTGCAGCTGATTACTAATGTATTTTCTTTGTCTTCTGGATTCTACAGCATCAATTTGTTGCCGGTGAGTTACTATTTGATTCTGATTAATGTTATGTATTAGGCAATTGGGGTTATTTTTATAATGTGCTCGTGCATGTGTGCAACCTACAAGGAAAGGGAAAGATGATAGATGGTGACATAAACTTTGGACAAGAGCTACTCTTCAATATTTTTGTCATAGATAGTGGATAGTCATTTATCTTTCTGGGGAAATCTTTTTGTCTCTTGGAATAATTCCCTTACTGTTTTCTTACTAATTATTGTCAAATTGTCAACGTCACAGTTACTGAGTGGTCTGGTGGGTTGTATGTGTCTCCAACCATAGCTGGAAGTAGGCCTGGAAGTCTGATTGCGGGTGCGTGGGCAGCAATGATTTCTCTAGGGAAAGAAGGTTACTGTCCACAACCTCTCTGTTCTGCTTCGACATAATAATTTGATTTCCCTTTCTGCTAACTCTGATCCACATAAATGTATGATGTACGGAAAAATTCTGGTGTGTTATGTTCTTCAGGTTACTTGAAAAATACAAAAGCAATTATGGAAGCGTCAGTAAGAATACAGAAAGGGTGAGATACTGCTTCTCTTTCTTTCTGTATGTACTCTAATGTTGTGCCTTTTATATAAGTTTTTAATGTAATGATTGTATTACATCTGCAGCATAGAGGAGATTGCTGAGTTGTTTATTGTTGGAAACCCTGACATGACAATCGTGGCTTTTGGTTCAGATGTTCTGGATATATTTGAAGTCAATGATGTTATTTCATCCAAAGGGTGGCATTTGAATGCATTACAGAGACCCAACAGGTAGGGGCTTTAAAATTGGGGTGGAGTGTTGAAATATTTTTAAGGGGATGGACTGGAAAGATTGAATACTTCTGCAGTATGAGTTGTTTATACAAGATATCTGACACCACTTCTGTCATAAAACTTTAAGGTTTAAATTTTGTAGACCTTGTTTTTCTTATATACTACCTAACTTTTTCATTTATATTAAATGTGAGACTTTTAACTCTAACTTGGATTCTTAATATAGAGTGGAAGCACTACCTATAATTTCATCATTAAATTGCAAGTACATCGTGGTCTCTTTGAAGAAACTGAAAAAAAATTTCGTGTGTTTGTTTGAATCAGCATCCATATATGTGTTACACTACAACATGTGCCAATTGTTGAAGACTTTCTGAATGATTTGAAGGAATCTGTGAAAACTGTAAGTTGCTTACTTATATGGAATCCCATAATAAATGAATCATTTATTACATTTATATGAAATTTAAGATATATGATGACAGTTGATTTAACAGTTCAGTGGCTGATAATACAACACATTGAGTATGATTTGTATTTTCTGTTTTACTCTTTTCTTCCTTTCCAATTTCAGGTGAAAGCAAATCCAGGTCCAATAAGTGGAGGTCTGGCACCTATATATGGCGCCGCAGGGAAGATGCCAGATAGAGGCATGGTCCAGGAATTGCTGGTAGATTATATGGACGGTACCTGCTAATGCCATTCAACATTTGTTTCAGATTTTTCAGGCAACATCTACTGTAGTGGACCTTAATAATATCCATTTTATCGTCTATTCTTTTCCTATTTATCATAAATTTAAACGCTGAATTTAAATGAAAATAAAAATAAGGCCCTTTTGTTTGTTATTGTACATTTTGGAACATCTGTTTCAAGTTCTGTATTTATATTTTTGAAAGTGTAATTCCCAGGAAATTATTCCAAAGCCTAATTTTTCAAGTTCTAATTTTTCTTATTTTGGTGAAAGTAAAAAGTTCAGTGACACTGATACCTTTTAACACCGTGTCATTTGAGCATATTATTCTTTTTGGCAATCTTGCTTTTGACTTTGACATTAGAGACACTAATATTATCTGAGCAGGTCATGTGGAAGAACAAAAAATAATGCACATGTGAGTGATTGATGGTACAGAAACAAAACGTAAGTGTGTGTGATTGGTAATCATTGTTAAATTGTGTTTATCTTTTGTTATTAAAATGTGTTATAGTTAGCTTTTTTAATTATGAACGAGTTAATAGTGTAATTGGAAATGATTTTGAGATTAAAGGCACCTCGTAAATCCTTGTCTCTTTATCAACTATAGAAGCCAAGGCAAGAGCTGAAGGTGTAGGTCACTTAACCTATTTTAATTAAACTTAAAATAAAATAAACTTGTGTTTATAGTGATAATTGAAAGTGAAGATAGAGATAAAGTGAACATTTCGTAAATTTAAAAAAGAAATTAAGATAAAAATTAGTAAAAATAAGATTGTTTTCATAAATAGAAATAGAATAAAAATGAGTAAAAATAAGATAGAGATAAAGTAAACATTTCTTAAGTTTTTAATTGATTTTAGAGAAGGTATAAAGTAATTAAGTATTTCTTTTTATGAAATGTTCAAATTGCCCTTTTAGTCATTTAAAAATTACTTTTTATTATTTATATTTTATTTACCTACTAACATTATACTCTTATCTCGAGTAATTTTTGGACAAATTGTAATTTAAAAATTGTCAATTTACCTTTGAAGTCCTTCAAGTACTATCATTCCTCTAAATCACTCTTTTTTTTAGCTAAACAAAACTAATGCTTATATAATGTAAATTGACACTTTTTACTTGGCATTGAATGGAACTAGAAAAACAAATAAGGCACAAAAAGAAAAAAAAATAATTAATTTGATTATTAATAACAAGACAATGAGTTCAATCATAATTAGGATTAACACAATTCTATTTTGTTACCAATAACTCAAAACTTGTTTTCGTTTTCATTGAGGCATCTTTATCAATGTTTTCAAGCACGCCTTCTAATAATTAGAGCTGATTTGTCAATTCAAACAGGCTTTACACTACTTAGACCTACCCACAAAAAATAAATTAGTTTTAATATAAAATGAGTGAATCATTCATTTTATCCTTAAAATATTGTTTTTTTTTTCTTGAATGATAAAAAAAAAATTAAGTACTTATATAAATTATTTTAATATATTGTCAAAAAAGTAATTTAATTAATTGAAGTATAATAAACCAATATAGATAAAATTAAAAATTGAACAAAAATTGTGAATTCTTCTTTTCCAAGGGAAAATTTGTGATTCATCTTAAATATGGAATAAGTTGTTTCTATTTTAATATAAAGATAAAGATGTCAAACTTACAGATTAAAAAAATTAAAAAAAAAGTAAAATTAAGTTTAAATTAAATTTTAGCTATTATAAAAGTATTTACTTTATTATATTTTAGCACCCACCAATAAAAAATACTCACTTAACTATTAAAATAATAATATTTTTTAATCATACTTATTTTACTTTTATCTTAAAGATTATAAATATATATTATTATATTATTAAAGGGATTCTTAATTGATTTATTTACTAGAGATGTGAAAGTATTATTTTTTTTATAATTTGAATAAAGTAAAAGTAGAAATATTTCTTCACTTAGCATATATCGACTAAGCATTGGTGTCTGTGACGTGGCATTGGCATGATCGCATAATGGACGTGAAACTATGAATCTTCCAACATAACACAAAATAATGTTTTTCCTTTTAAAACAAATTTGATAAGAAAATTGACATTGGGATATTCAAATAACACTCAGAAAAAATAGAACTTTATTCTGAATTTTTAACCATTTATGTCAGCCATATAAACTAAAATATAATTAAAAATGTCATTAATAGGAACTCTGGTTGTTATTAAATATTTAATTTCACATTCTTATTTTAGAAAAATGTTTCTTAATCTATATCTCCATACCTTACCTAAATTAATTCGCATCCGTCCAAATAGTTTATCTAAACAAAAATATAAGTCATATATTAATTATAAAGATGAATTTGTCAGATAATTCATCAGTGACATTTGTCAACCACTAAACTTGAAAACGACAACATACCATATAGTTCTAGAGGTGATCATGCAATTATTATAAGAAATTAGGATTTTTCAAATGAAACTTGAGAACATTAAAAAATATATTATGATTTTGTGATTTGTAAAGAAAAAAATATATAAATAATTTATGTAGTATAATAAATATTGACATTTTATTTTTTTCATAGTAAAATAATTGTAATTTAATATAACAATTTTAATTTTATTAATTTCATTTAAATTCAGTTAATGATTAGAATATGTAAACATGTATTTATTATTAAAATAATGAAAAAATAAATAAATTTTCTAAATTTTAAAAATAAAAAATATAAAACCTACTCAAAATTAATTATATATTAAAATTATTTTTATATCAATAAATATATATTATTATTAAAAATCAAACAGATATTTAATTATTTTAAAGATTACAGATTTTTTATTATAAACATGTATTTATTATTAAAATAATGAAAAAATAAATAAATTTTCTAAATTTTAAAAATAAAAAATATAAAACCTACTCAAAATTAATTATATATTAACATTATTTTTATATCAATAAATATATATTATTATTAAAAATCAAACAGATATTTAATTATTTTTAAGATTATAGATTTTTTATTTTATATATATATATATATATATATATATATATATATTTTTTTTTTCTCAATTGACATTAGACTTAATTATTTATATACATGTCTTTTATATTGAATTTTATCGTGTACTTGTAGTAGTATTTATGCTCTAGAGAGCTATAGAGATCATTATTGTTTATTTATCAATAAGTGTATCGAATCATTTTAGTAATATAAATCAGTAAGATTAAGTATCGTTTTCTATTAGACTCGTGTAATACTAACCAATTGTATAATTAACAACTTATCTAAACTAAAGAATATTACATGAATCTACATTATGTGTAAGAAAGTAAATAAATAAAGAAATAAATGGTGGACTTTGATGGTTGGAGACCCTTATAAGAGGGAAAAGGTGAGAAATATAATGGAAGGGCATTGCTAGGAGTAAAATTCACCAACTTCACTTTCGTGCACACATAGAATCGTCTTCTCTCCATCAAACACTAATGTCAATCCATTAAAACACTTTAGTCCTAATCTCTCAGGTGAAAGAACCTAGGTTCCGTCATCAAAAGTCAATCCCTTAGCCACTCAACAAGCAAAGTCCGCATCAAGATCTAGGGTTTAAGATAACAAATGGGTTATGTTCCATCTTTAGATACAAGTCCCCACTAGATCTCTTGTTTCAAGTCTAGGGTTCACTAGATTCTTCCCAAAACATAATGAATCCATAAATCAAGCTATCCACTCCTCATTTTAAGCAAGTATTAAGAGTAGAAACAAGAAATTAGCATTTAATGGAATATACATATATATATAATCAAAACATTTACACAGTACATAAGAATTCAATGGCTATAAATGCCCCTAACAAGTGTCAAAACATTCTTACAAAAGTGGCGCTTAACAATAAAGTTTGTCGCTCAACACCTTGGAGCTAAAATACTCTCAGACCTATAGGACAAACAAACACTCAATGTCATTATTGCTCAACATCGTTCAGTTGACAACAAATGGATTTTGTGATTTTAAGTGAACTTTGAGTAGATCAGTTGTTCAAATTGGTACTATTTTCTCAGTGCATTGATTCAAAATCATTTTAAACACAAAGGCTAGTACCAATTTACTTAATTTCTCATGTTTTAAATTCTATGCAAAACATCAAATTATCAAACTCACAAGCACACTAAAACAACTAGCTTTCTTTACGTGACCAATAACTCACAAGATCCTAACTAACGGAACTCCTCCCAACTTGCAAGATATTCTATCTACACATAGAAATATCACAAAAACTATCAGGACATACTACTATAATTACTAATCAATAGATACTCGTGTAGATGAATAAAAAGACACTTGTAAGTGGAAGAAGACTAACATGCAACAATTAACAGAAAAAGACAAAAAAAATGGTTGAAACTCAACTTATAATAAACAATCCGAATTGAAGAGTTCATCGCAAAATCAATCATACGGTCTCGATTATTCAATAAAATAAACAAAAAGAAAGAACTCGTACATAGAAGTCAGATAACTTTAAAAAAGCAATTTTAAAAAAATAATGTGTTTTAAAATAATAAAAGTCATGACAAAATTTTAAACCATTATCACTTATGTCATTAGGTCTTGTATCATATTTTTTTTCTAAAATTATATTTTAAGTTTTATATATAAAATTCTCAAATCTTGCTAAATAAAATTGTATTTTAGAAATTTGAGTTTTAAACTAACTACAACAAGTATTTTCGAGATATGACTATAAGGGGGAACAACAAAAGAAGATTGAGATAGAAAAATAAAGTAAAATATGTCATCTTTTACTTTGTTCTTTTACCTATCCACTTTTACCATTGCCAGACATGTTTGAAATAATAATTCAGTTGAATAGATTTGCAATGTCCATGATTGATATATAAAAGAAACCTAAATAATAGATTTGTTAAAGATTACTTTTACTGCAACGTTTAACCAATTATTATAAAAATAAACTAATTTATCATATGATAATTTTTGATTAAATAATTACATAAAAGTGTCTCACTCTTTTAATATAACCCATTTATTCTGATAGGAAATTCCATTAGTAGTTTATAAACAAACACGATTGAGGAATTATTGTCTCTCACTGTCAAATGACAGTATTCTGATATATCTCTCAACATGGTTTGACAACTTTGGTTTGAATAAAAAAGTCTAAGTGAAGCAAATTTTGACTATTGAATTACCCATACACAGTTGTCACATGTCACAGAAACATATCAATCGTTTCATTCGAATCCTAAAGATGTAAAAGGTTGTTTAATTATTTGATCATACAGAATCATGCAGAAAGAACACTAGGGACACTGTTTTGATCTGTTTCTGCTACTCTTATTCTACTGTACCATGACTCAATCTTGGTCTATTTGCAATACTTTGAATTCCAATAGCTACCACTGTTTCTGATAAGAAAAGATAGTCAAGTTACTGTCAACAGTTTAGGAGTTTGAATTACACCTTAATCCTGATACTGTTTCTTAGTTAGATCAAATTAGTGTGAAAAAATTTGCAAAACTATACAAATTTCATAGAGGTTTATTCATTGAGATCAAGGAGTATTGAAGCTTGTTTACAGGGAAGCTGTTCAAGGTAAATTTGCTAAGTTTGACATTTCTCTTACTTATGGTCTTAGGATCTCTGATGTTGTTCTTCTGGTAATATCTCAGAAACATACTTCTTCTGTAAAAGACTTTTAGTTGTTTTTTAAGGTTATTCCTGGTAGAATTTCAATTGTGAATGTAAGTTTCATGTTAAGTAAAAATGAGAAAATAGATAATAATATAAAATTGAAGATTCATTAACTCATTGTGTTAAGGTTTTGGATACACAGTTATGTGAATCCCTTGTATGATTAGATACAGGTGTAGTTTATCTACCCAGTTAACCTTTAGGAAGATATTTAATACATTCTACTTTTTAATTTGAATTTTTTATAAATATTAATTAAAAATGACCTGAATAAAATAAAGTTGATGATCAATTTGCCTATAACTCTTCTGCATCTTAAGCTGGGTCCTCCTGAAATATTTAGGGTTAGGAAAAAATATCAGATATGAGAAAACAGAGGAATTCAGGGTCCTCCCTAGAAGACACCTAATAATTTCCACTTATTCCAAAATAGGTAAGGAGTGCAAGATCTATGAATAAGCAAGCAACAAATAGAGTATTCCAAAAATAGTTAGAGTGAGTAACACCAACAAGTTGAAATTCAATGAATCATAGACTAGTAAATGTGATCTATCTCAGTAGAACTAGATTCACACACACATAAAAAAAATATGTCTTTACATTCAATTCATTTATTGCCACTAAACCAACAGAACCCTTTTTTTCTCTTTTCTTCTTAATTTTTGTTTATCCTAGTGATGCAACAGCAGTTACCAAATCATTATGCAACCATGTTGGCAGAAAGAGTCAAAGATGTGGATCAAAATTACAACAAAGGGAAAGTACATGCAACTTTCTTCTGGAAAGAGGAGTAGCTAGTGAATTTGCAGCACCATATGGCAACATTGCTAACGACACATAAAACATACCATATTCCTTCTACGGAGGGAGGGGGTCCCCTGGCCTACCATTTGGTGCAGATTTTATGAATCATGAATTTTATCATCACTGCTGCAAAATAACATCGTGTGAATGGTTGCCAAGTGTGCCAACTTGGTGTTCTACCAAACCCAACTAACATGGGAAAACTGTTTCACATGAATTTTTCTTCTCTTTTGACGTGCCATTCTCACCACCATTTTGCACTGTTCATCTAATGTGCAACAACATTCCTCAATGGAATACTAAACATAACAACTGATATAAAAATTGTAACACATAGGGAGAGAATAATTGAAAAGGAAATAGGAAATAGGAAACATAGCATATCATTTAGAAGGGTCTAAAGTGTAACGTGTCCAGACACTTTGATGGGGCCCTGGATTCTACCATGGTCTAGACTATTCTAACTTCCTGTCTGAAGGAAAAAAGAAAAGATACACTTGTTGGTCAATTGTTTGTCAATTGTGTGCTGCTGTATAGGCATCAACCAATGATTTTGTGCTTTCCAATCACAAGAACCAATGGTTCATCATCACTGCACCACTCAAACTCAAACTCAACTAATGAGATACAAAATGTTGCACATACAAGTGGTGGTACTCACGATTGCCAAACTGTTTGATATATGGTTAATGTGTATGTGTGTGTGTGCATGTTAAAGTACAAATCAGAAAGGGTTTGGAGTTGATGCATGGCATCTTAACTCTTAACAATGGACAAAAGAATACTGATAAGTAAAATTTTCTACACCAAATCATGCAAGCCTCACTGTTAGTCGACCTTGCACATGATCAGATTAGCGTGTTTTGGACCCACTTGATTTAATGCTGAGATATAACAGCAAACAATGTTTGTAAGTATCTCTGTGTTTTTCTTGCTGCATCCTCTCTATAAGACATCACTGATTCTCACCAATATTTTATATGTTCTTTTTGAGATATCATTTAAGTACCAGAGACACTTCCTTCAATTACCTTATCTTCCCAAGTTAGGCAACCAACAATCAGGATTTTTTCTTGAATACCAAAGATGAAGGTAAGATCCACTATCAATCATTCCTTGCAGAACAAAGTATTCAATGTGCTTCATCGTATATTTTTCTGCAGTTACTAGGCTGGATGCACAGGAAATTTCGCCAGAATAGCAGCGAACCATTCAAGGACTTGGTCATTGGTAAGTCATATATATGCTGCTAGCAAGCCACTTATTCATGTTCCACAAACATGCACTAACTATGTGATGATCATCAAGTAAAAAACCAGTGGTATTATAGGAAAGCAAAATATGCCATACTAGATAATAGATAACTTGATTTCTGATGATCTTGGAATAATGGAAGGTAGTTAGGGAGAATTCAAACAGTCTCTTGCATGCCTATCTGACCACAAATATGTAGGGCCATAAAGACAGCAGTAAAATGCCTAGGTCCAACCATTTAAAGGCTATGCATAAAATTGAAATATTGTAAAAATAAATTAGATGACTGGCTAGAAATGGAAGTTTGAGCAAAAAGGTAAACTGCATAAAACTCTAAGGTAATAACCACTAAGGCCCCTAAAATCTCTTCCATTGCATATTCTGTCATTTGTGAAAGACTAGCATAACATCAGAATTAGGCAGTATAACTGAATTCTATGATGAGATTCTACTTCATGTGTTGCCTTTCAATTACCATCTATATTCTTTAAATTTTGCTTGTTTCAGGGAATTCTTGCAATTGTCTTTCAGGGCAACCACCATTTGATGATGAACAAGCCTATCAGAAACCAAACCTCGGAATCAGACTTGCCAAACATGCTCAAAAAGGTCACAATCTTAGAAACTCTTTTGCTGGTCTAGAAGCTGCAAGAGTGGATGAAGAGTATGAGGGGGAATTCTTCCCTGGTTTCCTGGCAATTGGAACACTTGGTTCAGAACAAGTGTCTGACCCATCCACACCATCATTTCCCGTTTCTGTTGAGAGCATCACTGAAAAAGAAGATGAAGTGACTGAGAATGATCTTAAGCTTATCAATGATGAGTTAGAGAAAGTGCTGGGGGCTGAAACCAAGGATGATGTCAGCCTTGATTCTTCAAGGAGGACCAGCCATGTTAGCACTGGGAGAAGTAGCCATGTCAGCACTGGGAGAAGCAGCCATGTCAGCATAATAACACTCAGTGGAAAGCCAATAGAAGGCACAGAACCAAATGGAAATGGAGCTGCAATTTGTCCACTCCAGGGATATCTCTTTGGAACAGCCATTGAACTATCTGAAACAACTGCTGCAGCAAAGAAAGAACACAGGACTTCACTTGGGGAGCTGTTTCAGAGAAGCAAATCAGCTGAGGAGAATTTCATTGCAAAATGTGAAAAGGAGGAAAAAAGAACTGAGAAGGAACTGGACAAATCTGCCATGAACCTGATGAAAGAAAAGCTGAAAAAAAGAATGCTCCATGCTTATTCTAAAAATTCTACTTCGATAAATGGAGGGCCTATCGATTCTGCTTCTGCAGAAACAAAGCTGAATAAGGTAAGCAACTAACAAACCATGACTAAAACCATCTGCTCTTGTTTATCTACGTACAATGAATCTATAACTATTGTGCATCACCATAATCAGCATTCTTCAGATTGACTTTTATAGCTTTGCATTTTGATGTTCTTTTCATCTTTTTATTGCCTTAAGTAACACTTTAGTCTTGGCATGTGCCATTATTCTGGTCATGACTCCAGTTCTATTTGTGGCTTCTAGATTCTCCATATGTTCCGAAAGAAAGTTCACCCCGAAAGTTCAACAGCTGCACAAAAATCTGCCAAACACCACAAGAACATGAAGAAGAAGAAGATACTCAATGATGGAGGCTACAACAAAAATGATCTGGTGCATCCAGAGGATGAAGATTCATCTGCCAACAGGGAATACTGGATCAAAACAGATGCAGATTGTAAGCATGCAACAACTTTTCACAGCCCTTATATCTATGCATTCCAATTCAATTACAGAATTTCATGATTCACTTGATGAACATAGCATGTCTATTTTCAGTATCAGTGTTGTGTGTTGCTTCTTTCACCCTGACTTAATTTTTTTTCTGTGTATTGCAGACTTAGTTCTAGAGCTGTGAGGAATCAAGAAGAAAATATTGTGTTTTCATAAGATATATTTTTCTATTAGTGATAACTAATGTTGTGTTTGTACTGTGAAAACTTATATGTAAGAAACGAATAATTGAGGTAGTTTCAGTGTCTACCTCACAGTGGTCAGTGTGAAATGTAAGATTTGTCCAGTAATAATCATGAAAGATGAAAAAAAAGTATAGCTATTGATTGAGTTGACACATAAATTATGAATAAATCATGATGGCAGAATCCACCGTCAAATCATGAGGGTATATGCAAGTTGAGCTGCGGAAATTCGATGAATCCGTGTAGATGTAGATCGTGCGGTGGTGGAGGTAGGTGTATTGCATCCGCAATTTGAATAATATTATTGGATAAGTAACACGAACTCATCAAAAACACAGTTACTTAGATTTTCTGAATGTGGCTATTTTCATAAATATCAAACATCAAATCATGATGGATTGAATTGTTTTTTCGATCGAGAAAGATTAGGGAAAGGGTAAAAGTGTTTTAAGATATTTAGGGTTAATCAAATTAAAATTTTGAAAAACCTTTTTCTTTTACAAAAAAAATAAATTAATGTTATGTTTCATGTAAAGTAAACAAGTTAAATCATAATAAATTTATCTATACTGAGTAAAATTGAGTTATTGAATAAACTCAAATTCATGTAAAAAGGTAAAATCACTTTCAATTTAAACATGCTTATAATATTTTTTAGGTAATAATACTTTGAGAATATTTTTCTACAACATTTTATATGTATGTTTCATTATGTGATTGGTTTAAAATTATTTCATAATCAATGATAATAATAATCATAAACAACGTGAACCAATCACACAATAATACATAGATGATATTAAAATGTTGTAAAAAAAAATGTTGACAAAGTATTATTATCCTAATTTTTTAATATCCAACTTCTATATTTATAATTTAAATAAAATAATATTTTTTATATTAGGGATCATTTGTGTAATATGTCATGGTAGAGAAATAATCTTTGAAAAGGATGGTATCCTTCTTCGTGAGACGAATTTAATATTATTATTATTTTCTTTTGCCTCTTGTGTCAAATTTCTTTATTAATTAATATATCTAAGTCTAAATAGCAGAAGAAGTACATTATGAAACATTGGAATATAAACATGGAAATCTTCATATGAACACATTTTCAATAATGTTAATGCTAATACCAATATTATTGATGTAAGGTCTTGTAAAAATATCACTTAAGTGGGACACACGTGACAGCAAATTATTGGACAAAATTAGTAAAGTAAAAAGACTTAATCTCCTAAAAACCCACATCTAAATTGTGCTTCAGAAGAACGTTCCCCCTTTTCTTTCAAGCACTCTCTCTTTTCTTCCTTGCCTTGCCACTCTCTCTATTCCAACTCAAAATCTAACCATTTGTTTTTCGAATTGAAGCTACCTAGACCTTCAGGACTCCAAGAGCTACACTTCTACCGATTGATTTTCCGTTTTCTCCAACCGGTAAGAAAACCCCTTTTTTCGTTGCCCTAGGGTTGTAAGCATGCGATTGAACTTGTTGCATGCAACCCATTTCGTTTTCTTCCATAATCTAGCTTCTATTTGGTTCTAAGATTCGTTTTCCATCATCAATTGATGACTTATAGGTGATTCTCACACTTTGGGGTTGCAAGCGAGTGGTTTAGGGCTCCTTTTTGAACTTGGTTGTCCACACTAGAGGTAAAGGGAGCTAGTTCTACTCTTGATTTTACTCTGTGGAGTGAATGCAGGATAAATTTTGTAGTGGTATGTTGTGGAAGCATGAACTTGGTTCTAGTTAAACTTGAAATGCATGTATGAAAGTGTATGTTATGTGAATTTGGTGATTGATGACTATAAACTGTTTGGAATGACTTAGAATGATGGAATTGTGTATGTTGGAACTGTTTTGGCATGAAAATTCTGTGGTAGTGCTGTTAGAAAGGAAATCAAGTGTCTTTAGGGTCAATTTTAGGCCATTTTAGAGGAAGTGAGGTAGTGATTCTGAGCAAATGAGGTCTGCAGCGTTATTGGACGGTTGGGACAGTTTTATCCACTGTATTGTGACTTGTTTGAGTCACTAAATTGGTCAAAATTGGTGCAAAGAGGTAAGATCGGGTTTTGGGTCTCTAAGTTGGGAAAAATTGGTGTTTTAGAGTTAGAAAGGAAGTGTGGTGGTCAAATTTAGAGTTAGGCATTCTTGGTGATCCTAGTCAGTTTAGGTAACTTAGGTAGGTCATGTGTGACCTAGTAGGCATGTTTAAATGGTTAAAAACCAGCTCCAAGTTGTAGAATTGAATTTAGACCTCTAAGTTGATAAAATTGAAGTTGTAGAACCTAAATCAATACATAAACACTTTATAATAATGTTAGAAAGGATTAGAATTGTTTAGGTAAGTTTAATTTAGCATGAAAGTTAATCTATGGGTGGTAGAAGTTCACCAAAATTATTAGAATTGGTAAAAGGGGGTTAGAGTTGCTCAATTATGCAGAAAAATCTATAGATGCCACGCCTGGGCGCCCCTAAAGAGGGTTGGACGCCATTTTCTGCTGTTGTGTTTGTTTTTGATAGTTTGTGGGGTTCCGGAGGTCCGTTTTGGACGTTCTTTAGGTCGTTTTGGGGGGTTTTGACCCTTCCGGAGCCATTGGTGAGGGTCTCCAAGATGTTTGAATTACTTAAGTATTGATAATTAAAATTCATAAAGAAATTTGTGTTAATAAGTGATGGTTTTGTGAAAGTATGTAATGTATGAGTTGTTTTTATGACATGATTGATGTTGTATGGGTTTGGTATGAGACAATATAGTAAGAATGCACTTGAATGACTATGAAATTTTATGTTTGATGAATCAAAGTGGTTTATGAGGTACATTATTGATTCAAGAGGGATATCATGTGATTTAAAGTGGTCAGATTGAATATGAAATTAATATCTCTCAGTGAGATCAGTTAGTGTATTGAATGAATGTGAGAGGCTTCCATATGGGGGGTTATACCTAACACTCCAATGGTCTTTCATTCTCACTTAGAGATGATTGACGCATGTGGTGGAAGTAGTGAGAGGTCCTAGGGTAGGCACTATCACTGGAGGTCTATTTCGCGGTAACGGACTAGCCTTGTGTGTGGTCGGGTGAAACCCCTCAGCAATGGCTTTGCAAAGCAGTAGAGGCCATCACAAGTGCACAACTCGCCCCAGCTCTACATACATTCAAAGTTCGGACGAGTCTAAGAGTCTTAACATGATAGGATGCTTGTTTTAAATGAGTTTATGAAATAAATGCTTATGTTTATGATGACTTACATGTTTATGTGTGTGTGGATATTCTTGGAAATACTAGATTTGATTTGAAATGAATTGTATGTTTGATTGAGACCTAGCTTACCCTTGCATTGTATGATTGTATGTGTTTGCCTTCCTCTTTGCGATGATCATCCAATCCTTTGTATGTGAGCAGTAGGTGATGATGTACCATTGGAGCAAGCTTTGGATATTGAAGAAGACTCAGCCCCTAGTACTTAGGCCTTCTACTAGCTCTTAGTTGATTAGCTTGTTATTTTGAAAAACTCCTAGCTTCTATTTTATATAGTTCGACACTTTTGGAAAACTTTTTAAGTCTCTTTAAAGTTCAATAGCCTTGCATTTTGGAGAACTTTAGAACTTATACTCAAGTTTGATTTTGTTTTAATTTCCTCTATATTTTGGATGACTGTATACACATTTAAATATTGTTATCTCTATCTCTCAACTGCTTTTACATATTATAATAGCTGAATCCTATTATATTATATGTGTATATGATATTTTGGGATGTCACGATGTTGATAATGTTAATCAATGATTTTTTTCTTTCCAATTATACAAATTGCATAAATTATACTTTATAGCCATCTCAAATTAATACTTATACAGTAACGACTCATTATAAAACAAGTATCTTTAAGTCAAATATATATATATATATATATATATATATATATATATATATATATATTATAATTGTTGCAAACCACACCTAAGATATCAAAATTGAGCCACGGTTATCAAATAAAGCCTTTTTCTAAATCAGAATAATGACAAAATATAAATGAAGAATATAAAACTCTAAAGCAAAATAATATAACTCTTCTAAATAGGTCAATGCAACACTTTGCGGTGTTTTCCAAAGCATAAAAAGAAAAATTCAAAATAATTCTATAATATATATATATATATATATATATATATATATTTTAGAAGTATAGTATAAACTAAAACGATTTTATAATATATAAGTGAATACAAATCTTATTTTATATAAATTTATATTTTTCTTAACAACATAATAATGAGAGTCATTTATGACCTTTTATTTTACTTTATCCATAAATTTGTTAAATATAAATATAATGGTAAAAAACGTTGTAAGATTACTAGTTACAAATTTTTCAGATGATTTACACAATAATTATATATTATAAAAGTTAAGAATTTATCACATATAATAAATTTAATTAATTGCACTATTATTGCATATATCCTTTTCTTCTTCACCACTGGAAAAAAAATCCGTAAAATGAAAGAAAACTACTTAGACAAAAATATATTTAAGAAAATAAATAAAATAAATTACAATATTAAATTTAATTAAAACAGTTAAAATAGGTCACTCAATCTGATTAGCCTGGCTCATCACATATTATTGGTGGATTAAATGAGTTGATTCACATGATTAAAAAAAAAATCTTTAATCCCAAAAAATTTATAATTTTTTCTAAGGTTTAATACCTATTTTGGTCCCTCCTTTGGGAGGGTTTGTTCAAAATGGTCCCTCCTTCTTTCAAAAGTTCACTTAAGTCCTAGTTTTTGCAAAAACGGTTCAAAGTAGTCCTTTTTGGTAACGGCGTTAAGTTCACTAACGGCAGACCTGTCAGGTGTCTAACATGTGCTGATTTGGCATTGTTAAATGTTTTAAAAAAAAATTATTGTGACGTGTAAATGTATGTTGTTAGGGTTAAATTAAAAAGTCAATTAGGGTTATATTAGATAATGAATTAGGGATTTGCGTTGCGGATTGGGAAAATCCGTAGCGCGCTGACGGTAGAAGAACCCAAAATCCGGTGGGTTGGTTGACTATGATTATGATGAGGATGATGAAGACTACCGCCCACCACCAAGGAATAATCCAGAAGCATCTGAAGAGTATGAAGGAACAATGGAGTCTCTCAGGCTGAAAAGAAAATTAACAAAGGTCGAGATTTTACAGATGCCGAAGTTGTCTAAAACTTCAAAATCTAAAGATCGTGTTTTTGCTGCCTTATGTTCAACTTTGAGCCAGGCTGTGCTACCTCGTAAGAAACCTTTAGTCAACTTTATTACTGTTCCTTGTATAGAGGACAATCAAGAAAAGGAGCAACATGTTTCTGGAAGCTGCTGTGAGAATAGTAGTGTATCGGCTGAGCTAAACCATTTAGAGAAAGAAACTGCTGCGTTTCGAAATTCTTCTGATAGGTTGTACGACATCTGACAATGGACAGTTGGATGGTGAGGAACACACTATGGTTTCACCAAAATCCCCGCCAGAGACACTAAGGTTGTACCCTGTTGCACCTTTGCTGGTACCTCGTGAGTGTAGAGAAGATGTTACTATAGATGGTTACTGCATAAAGAAAAAGTCAAGAGTGATAGTGAATGCATGGGCTTTGGGGAGAGATTCTAAAGTTTGGTCAGATAATGCTGAGGAGTTTTGTCCTGAAAGATTTTCAAATAGCAATGTGGACATAAAAGGATTTGACTTTAGACTCATACCATTTGGTTCAGGTCGCAGACGGTGCCCTAGGATTCATTTGGGTCTCACCACTGCTAAGATTGTTCTGGCTCAATTGGTTCATTGCTTCAATTGGGAGCTTCCTTTGGACATGACTGAGAAATTTGGTCTTACAATGCCAAGAAGTAAGCATTTGCTAGTTGTGCCAACTTATCGCCTAGCAGATGAAATTGGAAAGCAATAAACTATGCAGATTAGGCTAATTGCTAAATATAGTTTTCTCATAGTTCTGTCTATTTCTTTTCTTTTTAACACAGTTTTACAATATTCCTGCACCAGTCTGTATACTCACTAGGTCAAACGACTGTGTCTGAAAGATTCATAGCATGGTTCAATAAAAAACAGAAGACAAGTATCTTTTTAATATTATATATTTCCCTGGTCAGTTCAAAAAGATATAAATTATTAGCCCAAGCAAAACAGTAGCAAGTCTAAAATTGTGTAACTTTCATGTTTAACCGATTTACCAATATGAAATAACATGTTATTTATCAAGTTTGGATTATCGTTACTTGCAATTACTCATTTGAGTTACTAAACTTCATACTATTTGGTCTGCATGAACCTTCAAATTCGATTTGTATAGTTTGTAAAATTTAATCTGTGAGATTTTGTGTCTATATATGCACGGAACATTCAGTATTCTGATATTCGAAATTGAAGCAGAAAATCAGTTCCAAATAAATCATGGAAAAGAAATAACAGAACATACGAACTAGGAAGTAATTGCATAGAACAGAAATTCTGAGAAGTAATCTCTCCTGGCAAATGTTGAATGCAGAGAATGGAGTCAATCGAAAAACGAAGCATGAGATTCAATTGACGTCACTACTTCTTCAACCGTTACATTAACATATTATCAGTTCTTAAACTATACATACATACCAACAAATCAAACATATGCTTCGGTCAAAGTTTGAAAGATTGATTTATAATCTAGGAATCGGTAAGAGACAATCTCAATTGATTTTGAAGTGTACTTTTAATGTTTTGTTGGGTTTTTCAAAATCTGGTTAAAATACTAACTAATTTAATTTCTTATAAACTTTCAAAATTTTCAATCACCAGACTTTTATCACATTTGTTTTTCATCACCCAACTTGAATCAATCCATGCACGAAGAAGATATAAATACAGGTCACAACCAATTCCTTCTGCCATCTCCAAAGCTTCACAAACATCAACAATAAACCAAACAACAACATGTTCTATCTAACACTACTCATTCTCCTAGCCACCCTAGTCTCATTAATCTACATCCTACTCACCACCGCGTCACGGCGGAGACAGCCACCGCCTCCTCCGGGGCCACCACGGTTACCGATAATCGGAAACCTCCACTTGATGGTAGGAGGAAGAGAACCACTCCTACATCGTTCGCTTCACTCCCAATCCGCAACGCAAATCCCTAATTCATTATCTAATATAACCCTAATTGACTTTTTAATTTAACCCTAACAACATACATTTACACGTCACAATAATTTTCTTTTTTAAAACATTTAACAATGCCAAATCAGCACATGTTAGACACCTGGCAGGTCTGCCGTTAGTGAACTTAACTTCGTTACCAAAAAGGATCACTTTGAATAGTTTTTGCAAAAGCTAGGACTTAAATGAACTTTTGAAAAAAGGAGAGACCACTTTGAACAAACTCTCCCAAAGAAGGGACCAAAGTAGGTATTAGACCTTTTTCTAATTGAAATCTAATTAAAATTCAACAAAAACAATATAAAATAATGTTAAACTTTAAATACAATTCAAAATAAATAAAAACCAACATAATCTAAATATATTTAGAAATAAAAAAAAATTAAAATTTTAATTTTTTAATATAATTTAATATTTAAAATTTCAACAAACCTACTCATCACAAATTCATTCAACCCATGCCAAAATTTTTAATATCTTTTTAACCTAACATAACTTAGACCTACAGGAAACTAAATTAACTCATGCATTTTAACTCTTTTTAATAATTATAAATTTATCTAAAAAAAAGTCCCATCATAATGTCTAAACAATGGAGACACTTTATTTATTTATTTATTTTTCAAATGTTTATAGTTCCTTACGATAGCCACGTGACTATATATCTATACCGATAGAATGAAACCTAGAGAATAGATGGTGGAGTTGAAAGCTAGAACATTGAACACACCTTTGGATAAATCTACATCTATCTTTCACATCTAATTCATATCTTTTTTTCAATGATAAATTTCTTCAAAAGATAAAGACTTTATCATGTCACAATTATTTGATATGATTCTCATTTAAAACGATATGACTTTTATGTTAAAGTCAATCACAAAGAAAGTCTCGTCTTTGAAATTCAATCACCCTTATATTATTTGCCAAATTATTCACCTAATCTTTCAAATTCTTTTAATCTCAGTATTAATTAGCCCTTCAATGGACAGTAAAACAAAGAAAAATCATGAAAAAAATATATATTTATATATAGGACCATAAAAAATAAACTATTAAATTTTAATTGCACATTGTCAATATACATAGACAGTGGCATACAAAAATAAATAGTATCGTGAAGCATAATAAATCTCTTCATTTCTACATTAATTATCTAAAACTTACACCTTTAATAGGTTTTCAATTTATTAATAATATTAATTATTTTATATTCTCAATATACATTCATTAAACTCGTAACTGGTAAAAACATTCATTTAACTTTTTTTTCTCTAATCTATCTTCTTTTGGTGTCATGTTATAGTACACTTCTCACACTACATATTTATTTAATTTTAATAGGATTTATTTATCCAAGTTATGGTAATTTTCGGTACAAACCATAAATATTAGAGTTTTATAAACTCGTGATCAATTATTTTTAAAAAGAGTAAAGTAAAATCTGATAATTTTTTTTTCATTTTTTTATTATTTTACATTAATTTTGTTGGGTACAAATAAAGTTCATATCAAATAAAAGAAAAGTAGAGCTGTCAAAACGGGTAACCCGGTCCGGCCCACCACGGGTTGGTCACTTAGTGAGCTAACCCAACCCGACTCATTTATTAGCGAGTCAGAAAAACCTGAATCTGACCCGACTCACCACGGGTTGGTGGGTAAACGAGTTGACTCACTAGCTCATTTAATTACATTTTTTATTATTTTTTTTAAATAAAAAGATACAAACTTTCTTTAATTTAAAATTTAAACAAATTTCACTCCCAAAAAATTATGTTAAAGACAACTCAAACTAATAATAAAAAGTACAATATAATCCAAATTCAAAGATATAAAAAAAGAATCTAGTACTCAACAACATCAACAAAAAATTAATAGTTTAATTTGTAACATAATTTCCCAAATTCAAAAATATAAAAAACTTGTTCAAATAATGTATACTCAAATTGTTTAAATAGAATGAACAAACTCTTATACAAGCATGTCAGAACAGGAAAAAAAAATCACTTCATGTCTTCAAATCTCCCACAACAAAAACACAAATTCGCAAACCCCTATTTTTGTCATTATAGGGTTTTTGAAAAAAAAAAAGAAGTGAGAAAACAAAGATGTAGAGAAAAGAGAAGAAAAAAGGAATGGTGTTTTACCTGCTCGAATAATTCTAGTGAAGTAAGAGTGAAATAAGAGCAAGTACTGTGATTTGTGAGAGCAGATGTTACTTTTTTGGTATACATAGTGAGTGAAGAGAGTATTTTATTTTTTAGAGTTTCATAAATAAAATAATAAATTAAAAAAATAAAATTAGGTATGTGGGTTGGTGGGCCAACCCGGCTCACCACGGGTTCAACCCGCATGAGCTGGGTCTAAATGAGCCAGGTTGAAATCTGATCCACATATAGGTGGGTTATATTTTTTAAACCCAACTCGGCCCGAACTCGTGACGGACCGGATTGGTCCGGGGATTGTGACCCATTTTGACACCTCTAAAAAAAAGTTAGACATGATCAGTTAATATTTCCATTGGTAAATGTAAAGATATGTGTATATTGATCGTGGTTGCAAAAATTGCAAAAATCACAAAAACCTTGATGTTGTGGCTGAAATCACATGTTATGTTCTTCTTTTATACTTACATTGCATTTGAAACCCTTTCAAGATAATGTTAAAAATTATATAAACATAAATTATCGTCCTCTTATTTCTTCTGTCTCTCATGGTAGGAATTCTCGCATATCTCTAACGTTTTCTCAAAATCTATGACAGGTTGATTGTTATATATAATATATAATGATTAATGAAAGTGTATACCTGGTGTTTCGTTTGAAATATATATATATATATATATATATATATATATATATATATATATATATATATATATATATAAATAATAAAATCTTTAATAGAACATTGATATTTAATTGCACGTTTCAAGTTTTGATGTTTTATGTTACTTATTTAATCTTGGGTAATAATTGAATTTTAGAATAAAAAAATTGGAAATTGGATTTGTACTGTTTAGTCAACAACAGATAATTAATTATAGTTTGGATAGTTAATTTCCAATTCAAAGAATAAACCAACGAGTTTGACTAGTTATACATTAGTTTGAATGGTAAACTCTCAATTCAGAGAACAAATTGGTATCTTGCACCAATCTAAACGGTCAACCCAACTCGAAGAGCAAACCGGTGAGCCTGACCAACCACCAAACAGGTTAGCCGATCATATACCAGCTTGGATAGTCAAGCACCAACTCGAAAAGCAGACCATTAAACCATAATGATCACCAAACAAACCATCTCACCTTGAATTAGACCAATCAAAATAAACGGTACCAAAATATATTAACCTTAAAAGTGATAAACTCAATATTAAAGTATGATTACTCACAATTAGGTCATAATTAGACCAACATTAATTAAAAACTTATCATGAAATTTATAAATAAAAGTTTAAGATAAGAAGACATGTTACATGTATTAAATATTACATTCATTGTTATCTATCAAATATTAAACTGATTTTGATATCAAAATATCTTTTATAAATACTATCCCTTTAAACACACACAAAACCTCTCACTAAACAGTAATTATACTTAAACTATATAAAAGAGTTCAAAGAGTTAACATTTATCCCACATTCAAATTAGAATTCATTCAAATTAGAATTAAATGTCATTGATGAAACTATAAGAATAAAAGTATACACGTTGATACTCTTTAAACTCTTTTAAAATTACCTTCTTCCTCGCCATTTCATTTTTATGATATTTTCTTGAGTTGTTAACTATAATTTTTTCACTAGAACATAGTTAAGAGTTATTTTAGATTATATAAAGTTATATACTTTACTCATAATTTTATGAAATGTAAATAAAGAGAAGACAAAAAATAGTTTGAATGTAGTGTTAAAATTGTGGCGGGTGGAGGTGGAAGGTGACAAAAATGAGTTGTCAGAATTTTATAAGAATATTCCATAAATCATAAATAATAAATACTTAACTTTTGCGTTGTATTTGGACCACCAATGTTAATATTGCATTGTGCATATAACCTTCCTATACATATATATTTAATAATTAATTATTTTTTTATTCAACAACCACGTCATTCCCAAATGCGAAGATGCCCATATTATATTTTATCTCTTTTACTTTTTTTTTTCAATCATTATTTTTATATTTTCAAAATAGAATAATTTCATTTTAAAATATTTGAGCTTGTTTGGTATAATTAATTTTATCTTTAATTTTTAACATATTAAAATGAATTAAAGAATATTTATTTTTCTTTAAATAATTTATATTAAAAGTACACTTGATTTTAAATTAAATATCATATATCTGTCAACAGGTTTCAGCTAATTTTCCCTTTAAAACATTATAAATCTATGGTAATAATTATCTTTAAAGTTAACCAATAATTAACATTAAATAAATATATTTATTGCATTTTTTAACTAATTAATGAGATACTCCTCCAAACATCACCAAAAATAGTTTTTAAAATTCATTATATCTAACATCGTAGTGAAACACACGTAATATTACGTGTAAAAAAGTGTTTATATATTTTTATTTGCAAACCAAATGATCATTCTATATTTAATTTTTTTTTTCATGTATCAATATATCATAACATTATAATACAATATACCTTTTAAAACATTATCTATTTATCTATCTATATATAAGACCGTGATAATTAATTTTTATTTATAATTTTATCATGACTAATCAATTCAACCCAAATTATATATATATATATATATATATATATATATATATATATATATATATATATATATATATATATATATATATATATATATATGAAAGAATTTAATAGGTTAATTCTCTTCTTGTAATTGTAAATTCACCTCGAGAATGGCTTGGGATAAATTTTCTATAAATTAAGAGCAATAGTAACTTAAAGACAAAATAAAACTATTAAATACTAATAAAATATATTTATATGGTGTTAAAGGTCATAATAATGTTAACGTTCACATGGATCCACGTGTCTAATTCTCCCGCTCCGTCCATCTATCCGTTAACCCTAGTCTCTCTCTTCCATTCTCTCTCTTCTGCAATTCTTCCCGTTGAACACAGACACAAGAAAACCCAAATTCTTTGTTTTCGAATAATCAGAAAAAATAAAATAAAAAAAGAGACGAAATCTGTATCCACACACATTCATCTATCACAATGGGGAAGCTTTTGTGTGATTCAACTACCGTCGCCGAACCATTCCAAGGTTCGCCGCCGGCAGCGCTTCCATGGCGGGATCCCAAATCGGAGTCAATAACTGCAGTAGATCTCGTCGTTCCGGCTAGCGTTGGTGGTGCGACCTTCGCCGGCGGTTGGGAAGATGTCGTCGGTCTGGAAGAGCAGCAGCGGCGCCACCTCCAGAAGCTCCACGCCAAAGGCGTGCTCTGGAAGCCGCCAGAGGAGGTGGAGGACTCGTCATCGTCTCCGCCGTCGTCCTCCCATCTTAGATCCGTCGTTTTCCGGCTCTCACACGGCGGCGAGGTGTCGGCCGACGGGAACTGTCTGTTCACGGCGTCTCGGAAGGCGATGGGAGTCGAGGAGGTGGACCCGCGCGAGCTGCGGCGGCGGACGGTGTACCGGTTCTCGGAGGATCTTCGATCTGTGAGTTTTGTGGAAAGAGAGGCGATCGATGACGCGATTCGACACATGTACTCGCCAGATCTGAAGAATGGTTGGGGGATTCATGTTGTTCAGGAGGTGAAGTTGCTGGCAAAGAAGGAAGATCGATTTGCTCTTGATTCGGCCATCGACGAGCTCGTTCACCTCGGCATGCAAAGGTATTGAATCACTTGAAGTTTCATTCTTTGGTTTTGTTATTTGCTTGCTTCTTTCCTCTTGACTTGCCGGAAGTTTCATTCATTGATTTCATGTAAACATGATTTTTATTTGTTTAAATTGAAAAGAAGAAATTCAAGAATGAGTTGTTCTCTGTTTTTATTGTTTAACTTAATGATGTTTTGGACTAATCCATTCGTTTTCTCTTTTTTAGGGTTTGAGAAATGTTGAGGTAATATGCGTAGAATAGTTATATTAGAAGATTCACAGCTACAATTATATAGAAGATGAAAGAAATTAAGAATGAACGTTCTTTTGTTTGAGCTGCATTTCTTTTTCACGTTAGAAGATTCGCAAGAGATCTGTGTTTTTGTAATGTATTTTGATATGAAAAGTGTTGAAATGGGGCTTGGAAGTTTCATTACACTCCTGTTTGTTGCGTATGGTTTTGGTTGGTTTCTTTACTGTGTGTTCTTTTTCTGCTTGAAGAGAAATGGCGGCGGAGTCTATTTACAAAGAGAGATGTATTCCCGTGAGTGATGGTCCAAGTTGGGCCAAATACATGTTGATCTCTGGTTCTCCTGATGATGAGTATGATATCATCACTTTGCAATATACCGAGGAGGGTTTATTATCTGTAGACGAAAATAGAGAGGGTCGTGCTGCAGCTTTCGGTGACGATATTGCAATTGAATGTCTTGCTACAGAGTTCAAGCGAGAGATATATGTGGTAAGTAACAATTTCAGGAGCTTTCAGCGTTGTATTTGGTGTATGTTTATATTTTTTTCTGGATTTTTCACCGGTTGTTCTGTTATATCTGTGCAATCCCTATCTTCGGTGGAATAAGTTATGGTTTAAACGTTGTTATTGTTTGACGACTATTTTTACGCTCATACTTGTTTTAACTTTGCAGTGTTTAGTAAATAAGAACTTAATTTCTCTGTGTTGCTGCGTGACAGTTCTAACCGAGTAAAAGTAAATTGGATTTACATAAACTTTGTTGTTGAGAGATTATCATATGGGATATTCTTCAGTTGAATTCTAGGAACTAATTGGAAGATTGATTGGACCTCGAGAGCCACTCCAGGTAGTTGGAGTTTTGGCCTGCGATTGCAGATATATCCTGGAATTTGATAACTCTCCTTGTAGGCTCGATTTTGCCTTCAACTTTTCTTATGAATCTTTTACGAACGGGAGTTCTTTTTATATAGGTGTTGATTGCGATTGCTACTGATATATTTTACGGGAGTTCTTTTTGTGCTGTTTAGTTTTTATACATGTGTGAGCAATTGTCAGTCACCATGCTTCTATCTGAATTGGTTCACTATTTTCAGGTGCAAGCCCATGGTTCAGATGCCATGGTCGAGGAAGAAAATTGTGTTTTCTTCCTTCCACATCGTCCAAGGAGCCGAATTACCGAACCTCCATTCTTCCTTTTCATGAAAGGAACAGGTACTGGAGAAAAAAAAATACTTTAATAGATATGACGATTTTAAGCAGTAATGTTTTCTTTATTTTCCGTTTGTTGTCATTATGGGCAAAGGTTGTTTAACCAGCAGATTGAGACAATTTTTTATTATGTTTCCCTTTATTGTCATTTTGTAATGAAGTTTCTGAGTAAATTTCCACATACAGGCTGGTGCGGTGCTGGAGCTGACCACTATGAGCCCCTGATTGCTCATCCTTCCACCTTTGTTTCCCAAGAGAAGGTTGCTGTGGTACTGTGAGGTTTTCCCGACCTGCAATTTTGTGGAATAGAGATTGAGTAGAATTAGAATTTCTTCACCCTATTTATGGGCCACTATCAAAGTGTTTGCTCTGCGTTGTGGTGGTTCTCATATGTCTTGTCCCAAAGGAGAACCTCATTGGGTAGCATTTATTTTGTTACTGACTTTAGAATCAATCATCTTTGACTCTTGACATTGGACAAGCAGGTAGGCCATTACCTGCGGTTTGAGCAACCCTAGAATATTTGTATTAGTTTCACCGGCTTCTGTTTTGTTGTTCCTGTTGTTGAGTTAATTAGAGGGTCATACCGTCGATAGGTAGTAGTGTGTTGTTCAATTGGAAGAGTTGAGTTGTATCTCTCTGTGAATTTCATCACAGTAATGAAGTGGCTTCTTCTTTTCTGGGCTTCTGCATGTGTCATTTTTACTCTGCGATTCACTAAGTTTTCCTAAATTAATAGATGCGAGAAGCTGGTTCTCTGTCTTGGTCTTTTAGATCTGTTTGTTTTTTAAATAATGTTTAATGCAATTTTAGTAAGCTTTTATTGGAATTGGCTATTTCAGGAAAAGGGGCCTCAGTAATGCATCTGAACCAACATTTACGCAGCACGAATTAGACCAGGAAAGCACCTACCGGTACACATTACGTGATTTTAAATTTAGAAAAGAAATTAAATATTTAAAAAGCCTTTGCAGTTAGCAAGTCAAATTTGGATTAACGCGACAAATAAAATAGTAATTTTATTTTTACGTACACTGTCTTTCCACAATGTGGCGCTGAGCCCAAGCTTTCTTCCCCTTGCTCGCTGTTGTGGAATGCAATGATGTCACGTTTTGTGGAGGCAATTCAAACCTTTGGGAGTGGGGTAAGTGGGCATGTCTCTAACAATGAAGCAGCATAGAATAAGATATTAGTCGATCAAATATTTCTATTTTTCTAACAAAAGCACTCGTTTTTTTTTTCTTTTATCCCAAGTCGTTTATATATAGTTAAATTGTGAGTTTGGATTAAACGTATTCTACTCTTTTCAAAGTTTGTTTAATTTTTCTGGCCTCATTTTTTAAGCAAACATCAGATCTTTCAGGCAACACATTTTCTAAGAAAGAAAACGCTGTAAAGTCACTTTATTATTTGTTGTGTCCAAACGTGATGTCTTGGGTTTGTATCTAGACTTGATAGATTCTTCCTGCACCTCCTTAGTTTTTTTCTACATCCCCATGATTTTTTCCCCTTTTTGATCTTCTTTTAGATCATGAAATTCGGAAATCACTTTTTCCTTTATAAAGTGATTTCTAGATTGTATAATTCGAAAACTAAAAATGACTTTTAGGTTATGTAATTCAGAAACTAAACAACATTCAGAAGTCCGGAAGCTAATTTTTTTTGAGGAAAAAAATTTCTAGAATAAATAATTTAAAAATTATTTTGACTTTTAAATTGTATAATTTGAAAGTGAAAAAAAGAAGAAGAGATTTTTGGATTATCCAATTCAAAAATCAAAAAATAACTCTCAGTATAAACCAGAAAGGAAAAAATGAAAAAAAGAAATTCATGGAAGTGCAGGAAGAAAGTTAAGGGGAGCAGAAAAAACTGTCTAAGACTTGCTCTTGGGGGCGTCATATGAACATGACGCTATTTTAATCTTCAAGAGGAAAGTTTATATATATATATATATATATATATATATATATATATATATATAAATCAAACTGAATATTAATTGTTCTCCTTAATTATCTTTTTGGTTCTCATAACACTGTGGTTTAGTAAAATTAGCCTGTAGTTTACTATTTTAAAATATACAATCATCAGTCTTGGACCAGAGACTTGAGTTCATATCAACACGAGTATGGAAAACCGAACAAATAATCTATTTGGACAGAGATGTATCAATTAACTTATTCTTCCTCCAATTTAGATTACTTTCTTTGTTACTCCATTCAAGATCTTCTTTTCAGTGAAAATGATATGACGTTGAAAAAAACTTATAAAACACTTAGACATTCGAATTAGTCATTGAAAATAACTATAAAAAAATTAAAGAATTTTCGTTACCACATATGAAATTAATATTCACATCCTAAATCCATGGTGATAACATTATTAAAATTAATCATTATCTACCGCTTTTTAATATGAAACTTTTAATATAAAACTTATCTGATAAATAAAAAAAATGACACTTAAGAATAACCAACTTCAAAACTAGAATTCAGCTATGAATCCAATAAATCAGAGTCTTAAATTGAGAAAAACCTACACCAATGAATAAAAGTTACCTTAGGTTTTTTGTTAGAGAAAATATTGTTAAATTAATACCATATTGTTGGCACATAAATATGTTGACGCAAGTGAGCCACTTTTGACGGAAAGCAGTACAGAGCTACAGAGAGTTTGAAAAATAGTTATTTTATTTTATATTTAAGAGTCAAATACTTGGAAATAGTTAAATTTATGGCAATTTGGTTAGGTGCAGTGCGGTGTGGGACATATTAATGTAAAGGCAAAACACAATTTGCAAACATAATTGAAAAAAAAGGGAAACCTAATAAATCGGAGAGACCAAAAACAGCCACCGTCGTACATTGTCCTCTGCCACCCAGCAAGGGAAAGGGACAAGAAAAGCACCCCTTCGGAGATCTCAAGGGCCCTTCCCTCGTACACTCCGAACTCACACCCTTTTCTCTTCTTATTTCCCTCTTTTTCAATTCTCTTCCCTAATTCTTCATTCCCTCATGGCCACCTCGCTCTATTCAACTCATTGTCGTTCACTCGCCACCTCCTCCTCTTCCTCCGCCTCCTTCCAGCCCTCTCCCTTCTCGTCTAACCTCGCTTACCTTCAACGCGTCACCTTCTCGCATCGCTTTCTCGCTTCTAAGGTCTCTCTCAAGTCTCAACCCCCGTCGTATAAGATTCCGGTCCACACCCAGCAACAGGAAGGTTCTTCTTCTTGTACCCTTTTGTTTGTTTCTTTTAAATTTTGAATCTTTTTCTGATGGGTCCTTTCCGTTCTTTTTATGCCGTACTACACATGAAATTTGGGATGTGTCAGGGAGAGACGAGAGAATTGGAAATGGGTGTTTAGTATGTTATTAGATGACTTTAACGGACTAATCAATTTGAAATCATAAAAGAAAGTTGAGTTTGCAAAAGGAACCAAGTCTTGCTTTTATGGAAACTTGGTTTCTGGCAAAATATTGGTGTGTGAATGTACTCAATCCAAGCTGAGTTTATTCACCAAGCTGTATTTGGAGCGCCCCAGATGGGAATCCAATCATAGCCTTTTTGTCCTTAAAGTAGTAAAACTTATGTAAGTAACTGCCAACGTGTTAAATATATTCCAGTTTAGTCACTAAGTTGGTATATTTTTCTAATATTCAGTGACCAATTTGATGGATTTTTCAGTACTTGAGGGACTATTTTTCATGATTCATAATGCTTGGAGTATCACTTGTATATTTTTCCTTCTTTAGGGGGCACTTATGAGAGAGAGTAATGCTCTAGGGATGAAACTGAGGGTTTATTCCAAGTTTACTATGTCTGATTGGATGACCATGTATAAATTTACACTGGTAGTGCGTATATTATTTATTCTTATGATATATGGTTTGGAAGATCCTTAGTCATACATGGCGTGTGATTTCTGCATGTAGGTGCAGTAGCTGCTTCCGTGACACCTGTTGAAAATGGCACTTCTCACAAGCAGCTGAATGCTGAATTATTGTCTGTTAAGTCCCCAAAGGAGTATGTAGTTGAAGACGGTTTTGAAAAGGACGAAAATGAGTCCACTGTTAGTATTACTGTTGTTGGAGCGTCTGGAGACCTTGCTAAGAAGAAGATATTTCCAGCTCTCTTTGCACTTTACTATGAGGATTGTCTCCCTAAGGTTGGATTTTGATGGGATGGTATTATTATTATTTTTTTTGTGTGTGTTTGGATTGAGCTGATGCTTTGGTTTTTGGCAGCACTTCACCATCTTTGGTTATGCACGGAGTAAGATGACTGATGCAGAACTGAGAAATATGGTTAGCAGGACTCTCACTTGTAGAATTGATAAGAGGTGATTATTACATCTTAATGTTTATCATGGTTATTGTTAGGCTACATATTTAATGTTTGGAAATTCGTGTTGTAAAATTTCAGAGAGAACTGCAATGAGAAGATGGAGCAATTCCTAAAAAGATGTTTCTATCATTCTGGTCAATATGATTCTCAGGAAAACTTTGCAGTGCTAGACAAGAAGCTGAAGGAACAAGAGGTAGTTGGATTGGAAAGGGGATAATATGGTATAATTGTAGTCTATAGCTTAAATGTGGTTCGGATTCTTACTGTAAGAAGCGAGCACTGTTTTAATTATAGTTTTCTGAAATAGTAAAAATTTAATAATTGGACTGAATGCATTTTCCAACTTGAAAGCAAAATCCCTTGCCCAGAAGCAAATAGAAAAGATGAAGAGAAAAAAGGGTGGAAATAAATAAAGAAAACAAGAAAGAGTTTTAACACATTAGCTATTATACACCGGTATGTCTATAGTAGATCTCTATAGTTGGTATCTACTTTGTATTACGGCATTTTCCTTTTGGCTCCATGACCAATTGGCCATAATTTCATTGATGTTATAATTCTTCAAATATAACAATACAGATGACATCATCAAGAAAAAACTTATTTGTTCATGTTTCAATCAGAATCAACGTTTAATTGTATGGTTATTGTGTTTCTTTGACATGCTTGTATTCTTTTAATTTTTTTTTCGCTCCAATCTGCACTTTTTATTTTTATGTGCGGTTTTTTATGGCATGCAATTTTAATCTGCATCAAGTTTGATATACGAACAAAGAAAGAACTTATTTTATTTTTTTTGTCTGAATAGTTGAAGCTAATCTCAACATTTTTACGATCAGAGTTTAACCATTCTGTTTGAATATGAAAATTGTTCTTGTAGGGTGGGAGAACTTCTAATCGCCTGTTTTATCTTTCAATTCCTCCTAATATATTTATAGATGCTGTAAAATGTGCAAGCTTGTCGGCTTCTTCTGGTAATGGTTGGACCAGGGTCATTGTTGAAAAGCCTTTTGGTCGTGATTCTGAATCTTCAGCTGCATTAACAAAATCACTCAAGCAGTATCTGACTGAGGATCAAATTTTCAGGTTTTCCAACTAACACTAATCATCTTCAACTTTAAGATTGTAATGTACATTTTATAAAGTGGGAAATATTATATAGGATTGACCACTATCTTGGGAAAGAGCTTGTGGAAAATCTTTCTGTCCTCCGATTCTCAAATCTCATATTTGAGCCATTATGGTCAAGGCAGTATATAAGAAATGTACAGTTGATATTCTCAGAAGATTTTGGGACTGAAGGACGTGGCGGGTAACTTTTGTTCCTTCACAACTTTCACACTTTCTTTTCATATAACGGGGATTCTTATCCATTTCCATTGTGCTATATGTATAGGTATTTTGACCATTATGGTATCATAAGAGACATTATGCAGAATCATTTACTTCAAATACTAGCTCTCTTTGCAATGGAAACTCCTGTTAGTTTGGATGCAGAGGATATAAGAAATGAAAAGGTCTCAAATGGTTATATGCCTTGTATTCAGTTCTAAATAATTCTGAATTTTTCTTTTTCACTGGATTTTCAATTACCTAATGTATGTCAGGTCAAAGTTCTTCGTTCAATGAGACCCCTGCAACTTGAGGATGTGGTTATAGGCCAGTATAAGAGCCACACAAGAGGAGGTGTTACATATCCAGCCTATGTTGATGACAAAACTGTACCAGTAGGCAGCTTAACTCCGACATTTGCTGCGGCTGCCCTCTTTATAGATAATGCAAGATGGGACGGGGTACCTTTTCTGATGAAGGCAGGGAAAGCATTACACAGCAAAGGGTAAGGGGAGGAAATAAATTTACTTTATAGTGTTAGCCATCTGTATATACTTCTAGGCCTCCACGCCCACATTAGATATATTTAACTGCTATTTTGTTTTGGGTTCAGAGCTGAGATACGGGTACAGTTCAGGCATGTGCCGGGTAATCTGTACAATCGAAATTTTGGTGCAGATCTTGATCGGGCGACCAATGAACTTGTTATCAGAGTTCAGCCTGATGAGGCTATTTATTTGAAGATAAACAACAAAGTTCCAGGTCTGGGAATGAAGTTGGACCGCAGTAATCTAAATCTTCACTATGCAGCAAGGTATTTTCCTTTTACTCTTAAAATATCAACTTTATGGGACCCTTGAAGTACACTCTTCATTAGATTATCATCTCACAACAAATTCACTTCATTCTTAGTTTCTTACTTTCTTAAACTGGTGACAGTGTTCAACATTGATCTAGTGTCCATATAATCTTTGTGGGCCTGTGGAGTGCTGCCACCATAATTGCAGGATTTTTCTTGTTCCATAGACAAAATTGGACATTTTGAAAGTAGTAAAGTAGTTTTCTATGGATGACATACTGAATGATCATTTTGAAAGTAGTTTTCATTTTTACTTCATTTCAGATATTCAAAGGAGATTCCAGATGCTTATGAGAGGCTACTGTTGGATGCCATTGAAGGAGAAAGAAGACTCTTCATACGCAGTGATGAACTGGATGCGGCTTGGTCACTCTTTACACCTGTGCTGAAGGAACTAGAAGAGAAGAAGATAATTCCAGAATACTATCCTTATGGTAGTAGGGGTCCTGTTGGTGCTCACTATCTTGCAGCCAGATACAACGTACGGTGGGGTGACCTTGGTTCAGACATTGACCGCTAACTCTCAAATTTTGTTCACATGAGCCTCAGATGTTAGCTATTGCACATGCATGCTATTTTGTGGTTTCTGCTTTGCTTGCATTTTCTTTTTCCTTCAGCAGCATGATTACTTCTCTGGTGGAAGGCAGATATCAGGCATACTTGAAATCATGTAAAGCAATAAAGCATCTGGTTTCAAAGTAGAGTAATAAAGCTCTTAGATCATTGATTTTTTTTAGTTATTGTTGTTTGAGAGTTCTATTGGGAATGTTTCATTTAGTTGCCAACCAATGTAGTTAGGTGATGATGTATTTTGATTCTGAAGAGAAAAATGAAGAAAGCTAGCAATTTAGTATTAAACCCAACCCTTTCTCTTGCAACCTTGATTGTGTTATCAGAACAAGAGATGATTTTTCATACTTATCAATGTGTTGCATTATAATTTATCATTGATTTGTTACATGTATCTAACAGAACTTTCGCTTTTAATGATATAACATTGACTATACTAATTATGATAAACAGAAAATAATATTTACATGTAATATTTTTGGTTAAATAAAGAAAATCAGATTGCTTTGACTGAGGAAATAACAGCTAGAACTAATATGGCTGATTGAGTGCATACTGAATTATCATTATATTGTTTTTTTTTTTGTATTTTTAAAGTAAATGTACTTAAATCCTGTAAATTTCTTTTTCATCTTTTTTTATAGGAAGAACTTCATTAAATAAGATTTTTTTTTTCTATTTGTGCAAGAATGTATTGTTGAGATGAATGTCTAATAATAGTATCTCAAGTTGTTATAATTATTTTTCTAGTTTTTTAAAAATAATCTGCAAGTTCTCTGAGAACATACAATTATTTTTTAGTGCTTTAAATACCTTTTTAAGACTAAATTGCAGAAAAGTAGGATGTGATTGCATCTATTGTTACAGTGTTCTCCAATTTTTTATAGGCTTTTACTCGCTCCACTCTCATAATATTTTTTGGCGCACCCCCTCAAATTTTGAAATAACCATTTTCAAAAAAGTGATTTTCAGATTATATATTTTGAAAACTTTTCGGAACAAATTTTTAAGAATATTTAGAACAAGACTTTCGAAATAAAATTTTTGGAACAAAATTTTCAAAATGTATGTTTTGGAAAAAGCTTTTTAAAACACATGAAATATGTTATGCCAAAAGACTTTCTTAGAATGAACTTCTTTTCCTTCTTTGTTTTTTGCATTTTTTCTCTTTTTGTTACTGAGCAGTATTCTGGTAAACACTATTTTAATCTTTTCCTAATATTATAGGAGTAAAGTTAGTGATTGTGGGGTGCAGGAAGCATTAACCATTTTTTAAGAAAATTGCCATAGACAGCAACAAGTAGAACACTAGTAAACACGCCCAATTCAACTTTATGTGCAAATTTATTCACAAGATTGAAAAAATTGTATCAACATATATAAGTCAACCAACAAACACTTTTATCCCTTTTTATCTATTTATTTTCTAAAATAAAATATAAAAATCAATAAATGTAATTAATATCATCATTTACATTAAAAAGATGTGCATTTCCTAATACGACCTTCTTTCTTATTTCTCTTTCACCCATGATAAAGGTGTAACATATGTAAGAACTAAATGAAACTAAGAGTATGATAAAAAGTAATGATTAATGTGATGTTAATGGTAATGGGAGGAATAAAGTGAAAGATGTCAGAAGAAATTAACCTTAACATTGGTTTGGGAAAGATTACAATTTTTTCTGCTATTAATTTCTGCATAAGTGGTCCCTTTTGCTGTTAAATGTTTACAAAACCTTGCATCAGTATACGATCCACCCATGTGATATATCATTCACTACAAACTGGTGGGCAATTTATAGTGCTATAAATTGACCCAACATAAGAAAAGAAAGCAGCACTTAAGTATTACAAAATCACAGAAAAATGTACAAATTAAGAGCAATTGAAAGTGATAACAGCTATGTTGATATTGTCCTTTCTTCACAATTAACCACAAGGTAATTAAGTGGCCCTCTCACATCCAAGCTCAAGTTCAGATACATTGCATCAAATGGCCTTTGTTGTTGATGATCATGATGATGATGCATCTTTGTTGATTAATCAATTCATTAGTACCGCACACAGCACAGTTTTTCAGCCTACATGCACTGCACCACGTCATTTTGCTATGAATGAGCATGCACAAGTACTATGACTTAGAAGAAAAACATTGGAAAATACTACTTTATCAGGAAGGTTCTCTTTGAAGGGTGAGATTTGATTTGGTGGTAATTGAACACATTAACTCACCTTATGAAAGTATGAATCTAAGTTTCATCTTCAGTAAAAATGAGAAAGTTAAACACTGTATAAAGATACAGGTCTCAATTGTTTTAAGATTTTAGATTAAGAGTAGTGTATTTTTTTATACGACTTGACTCAGATCTCATTATTGTTTTAAGATTTTGGGTTAAAGATAGTATTATTCTTTTATACGACTTGGCTTAGATCTCATTATTGTTGTGTCTCTCTGATGAACTTCTCCCTGTAGATCTATCACACATTCACTTGACTTGATTGGCACCACCAATGCATTGATAATTTCTTGATGCATGCATCTGTAAATGAAGTAAATCAGTTCTCATTCTTTTTGGTTCTTGTCTATAAAAAGACTCAGCCAAAAACCTCAGTTTCATAATTTTATTCATTCGTTCGTTCCCAGCACTCTTCTCACTTTACTTCTTGCTTCCTTGTTATTGGTTGTTCGGTGTTCTATTCACCACTCACTAAGAAAAGAGCAGCTCCACCTTCCCTTCTTGAAGCATAACTGAATATTCTTAAAGCATTACTGTTTTATGGCAACATTGTGATGTGAAGAATGGGAATGCTTTAAGAATTTCAGTTATGCATCAATCATGGCAGTTTTTTTGAGTCTGATCAACTGATATCTTATCTCTTAATCATAGCTCAAGAATCAAAGAAAAAAAAAATATATCTGCATTGTATTGATGATGAAACAAGGGGTTACAACTTACATCTGGTTTTGTTTTTCACCACAGCTTCAAGTTAACTGATATGAAATTATAGCATCAATTAGGCTGTTTCTGGCATTCTGTAATGAGTGTGAGGTAGGATTGGGGTTGAAAAACTTTGCAACTGCTTCATGCCACTTTTCAAGCCCTCCTAGTATGTGGTCAATAACAAGGTTAACTCACAGAAAATTTAAAAAATTACTATCTTCTTATAACCTGAATTACAAGAAACACCTAACAGAAATTTCAGATCTTGCTTTCAAATTTTTGTTTAGATGGCCTCTTGAGTAATTAAAACGCCATTTCAAAACTTCTAACATGGTTCAAGTTCAAATTTATTGTTCTTGTTGGGTTTATCGAAGAGGAGGTTTTCAGATCATACAACCCTTTATTGGTATTTATTGGTAGTTGTACAATTTTGTTTATGAACGAATGCAATTTCTTTTGATGTTATTGTTGTACTGTATGTTACTATTTGAAGTCCTTTGCTCAGTTATTCGCAGCTAATCTACATCAGATTGTGTATAGTTTCTTTTATCAGAAACTAACAAATTGACAATGTTAATATTATATCTTTTGTGTTAATATGAAATCCTTTTGCAATGTATAGGCATTGAACATAGCTACTTGAGTGTGTGTGCATCAATTCTTAAGAACATGTTGAAACAGCTACCATTGATATATATACCTGTATTGTCCATGAAAGCCATTGATTGAAAAGTGAGGGATAGAAGGATATGTGTTAGAGTCTTTTATTGAAAGTTTCACGTCGACTAATATAATATTGAGAATTTAAGTGTAAGTCTAAGTCTGATAGATAAAAATAAGAAAGTGAAACAATAAATATATATATATATATATATATATATATATATATAAATGAAGACTTAAGTTTTGGTGTCAATTTATTATGATTATTTCAGGTCTCGATAGTTAGTCTGAACTCTTAAGAACGTAGTATCAATTCTTCTTTATGTGATTAGATTCACATAAACCTGACATTGAATTAAGATTAAAATTCACTTCTTATAGTCCCTTTTGAGGAAAGATGGTATGAAGCAGTTGCATAGTTTTTCAACATCAACTAAGCCTAACTCTCTCTCATTACAGAAAACCAGAATTGAAGATATTTGTCATAGTTATCTGGTAATTTTAATGTGCTTCAGAAAGAGAACCAGATGCAGTGAAAAATTCTAAGCAGCTGAACATGATTTCAGTCTGAATAAGTGTGTATGTTATATACTGCTGATCCAATTTGTGTACAGATTCTGCCAAGGGATTTGGAAAATCATGTAAACTCAATATTACAAGTAAATGATATTATTCATCTCTTATCAATCTGGAAAGTTAGAATATTTTGTGATTAATTAGAATTTTGAAATGCTCCCTCTTGTATACAAAATCTGCATAAGATGCAGGATTTCTTAAAGATAAACTTTGTTTTCTTTTATAAGATAAGGTAACTTAAATGTAAAAAAATATTTGTTGCTCTTAATTAATTATATTGAATTATATATTGATTTTTAAAAATTAAATATAAGTACAATTATTTTAACCTAATATTGAAGATTTTTTTCAATGCATGTCAGAATTAATTCAGCTAACTTAATTGATGAATCAAGTAGTTTTGAACCAAGTTTAAGTGAATTGACCAATTTTTATATTTTTGAAAAATACAGTTTAAATTATACGAACTCTTAATATTAATTAACTATTTAAATATTAAGTGTTATATATATATACACACCATCAATGAAAAAATGTTACTAATTTTTTATTTTTAAATTTAGTGAATCAACTCTTTATAAACATGCAACGGCCAAATTGTATTGAAATTTTATGGCAACATTATTAGTGAACCAAATTGAATAAATTAATTTTAATTTTTAATTCAATTTATAGTCAATTAAACGTGTCGTTTAATTTTTTTTAAAGTACCTACTACTTTTTTTTTGTTAGAACTGATGTGTGTTGAAGTTAAACTTCATAGTTAGACTATTTTTTAATTTTAATAAATTTTAAAAGAAAAATAAAAAAATAGTATCAGTCCAAGCAGATTTGATAACTTTTGAAACTTGGATAATTTGATTCATGTGAAAAAGTAATTTTAAATTGGATATAAATTTTCTTAATAGAGTGTTTGGTTTAAAAAAGACGAGAAAGTGAAAAAGTTTGATAAATTGGGAGAAACACAGATGAGGCAAGAAAATATTCCCTTGTTTAGAATCACAGAAGAAACATAAAGATGCCATTTTTTTATTTATTTTTCGTTTTTACAAATATTTTACTAAAATGAAAGTTAAAATACTTTTTAAGACATTTAACTTATGCAATCTGAAAATTATAAATTGATTTTCTTAAATTATTATAATATTAAAAATGTTAAATATGTTTATAATTGTTAAATTTATATTCAATACAGAAATTTGTATTTATTTTGGATAAATTTTAGTTCTTAAATTTTAATAGATTTTAATTTTTTAACTTTAAAAATAATATATATATTTATATATGTTAAAAGTTTGAAGATTAAATTATATTAAAAATTTAAACTTTAACAAATTTTATCTTTATTTGACATATTAAAAATTTAATTGTCTAAAAAGATTATATTTACATATGTTAAAAGTTTGAATATTAAATTATATTAAAATTTTAAACTTTAATAAATTCTGGTTTTAAAATTTTGATAGATTTTAGTTTTTAAAATTTAAAAATAATAAATAAATATTGCTTTCTAATTTAACATGGTAATTTTGTTTATGTTAAAAAAAGTAAATTAATAATTGAGTTGAAAAATATATAAAAGGTTACGTATTTTTTTTTGTTTGAGACGTTACAAATTTAATTATTTAAAAATATTATATTTATATATGTTAAAGTTTGAAAATTAATTATACAAATTTTAAAGAGTGAAAATTTTCAATTTTGTATTAAAATTTAAAATTATGTTTAATTTTATTAAGAAAATGTAAAAAATCGTCAGAATTTATACAAAGTAAAAAAATAAATAAAATTATAGTTTGCCTCACGTGTATCTAAAGAGAAAAAAAAGTATCTCAGAGAGAGAGATGTGTAATGGAAGGTCATGTGAGTCTACTAGGTTTGGATTGGATGAGACAGACAAAAAAAGTAAAAAGAGAGACAAAAAGGAGATAATGATGTGGCAATACACTTACTTACCGTACCTGTCAGTACTCTGTCTCCCACACCTTTTTTTCTAGGTTTCACTTTCATACCACTTTTATTATATATCTATCGGTAAAAATAAAATAATCATAATTAATTTTTATATTCATTTAACATATAATATAAAAATAAAATAGAATTAAATATGTTTTTAGTCTTTATATCGTGGAACAATTTTGGTTTTAGTCCATTTTCAAACTAACGTACAATTTAGTCCTTTAACTTTAGCTCTGGTTTTAGTCATTTTTACCAAATTCTTTTAACTTTATTTATTGTTTCAAACGCGTTTCTCAGTTAACATTTAACATTGAAGCAAAAATGTGTCCAACAGTGTAACCAATCTAAATACTATGATGAAACGTGTTTTGAAACAATAAATAAAGTTAAAAAAATTTGGTAAAAATGACTAAAACCAGAGTTTTTTTAAGGTTGAAGGACTAAATTGTACCTTAGTTTGAAAACGGATTAAAATCAAAATCGCCTCAAAGTATATGGACTAAAAACATATTTAACTCAATAAAATATCATAAAAAAGTAATAACTTGATGATAGATAAGTTGACGATAGAAGTTTTGTGATCGGTCATAAGATAAAGAAATTCTTTATCCGATAAATTTTGATATAAGATATAATGACATTGTCTCGATGAGAAACCCAATAAAATAAACATGTGTGAAAATATACAAACTACCACTATAAAATCTTTAACAATCGAAAATAATATATCAGTTAAAAATAAAATAAATTTACATACAAATTAATGCAAAACTCATCTTCAACATAAATTTTACAAAATTAATTTAAACTTAATTTTATAAATTAGACTAAATTTAAAATCTACTTCATAAAATAAATACTAATTGAAGCGTTTTTGTCTTGCTATATTCTCAAATCACAATGTTCTTGTGGAAATTCTAATAAAACACAAACTCTAATAAAATGATTGATAAAAAGAGATTGAAAGCAACGAAAGGAACAAAAGGAAAGACAACCATATCCACGTGAACATGTTACATTTTTCATGAAAAAGAACAGAGATTATTGATTTAACTGATTCTAAATATTAAACACAATCTTATATGGGGACTGAAAAAAAAAAACACTTTACGACAAAGCCATGATTATATATATAAATCTCCATATTAATAAGATATAAACTCTTTCAGATTTAATTTTGATAATATTGTAAAAGGTTTTTTTTATCAATGAAGGTTATATACACATTTATATTTATTTCTTATTTTATCCGAGATTTGTACCTAACACGTTCTTACATTAATTCATACATTTTTCTTTTAAATATATTATGTAATATTGGAGAGGAATACATCTTCTTATTATTATAATTAATCTTGAAACGATAATTAATATTTTATGCGTAAGATGTTTTCTAGTAATCTTTTTATAGAATATTTGATATTGGTTATTGAGTTTTGCAACAGAACATTTTTGTTCTTAATTAAATTTTATTTGGCAGTATTTAGCACTGACCATGTTAATTATATAACACCAAACTCCTCGTATATGACAAACTTTTGCTGCAATGACAAATCCTCTCTCCACAAATATCCGTGGAATACTCCAATAAAAGTAAAATTGAATATATTTAAATTTATTCTACATATTAAAAATTAATATTATTTTCAATATAAAAATTTAAGACAATAAATTTATAGATATTAATCTTTATATAGTGTTTAATTTTTGCATTTTTAATGTATTAGACATAGACTTAAATTTCTAACACGGACAAGTATAATATACACTATGTAAATAATTCTAAAGTTTAAAACTTTTTTGTAACAAAAATTTGTGTTTCATACAAATGTTTTTCATTGTAAACTGATAGTAAAAAGGACACATCTCTGTTAAAATACTAACAGTTAAAAAATCTTCTAATTTAAGAAAAGTATCTATACATAGTGTGACTTACCGATCAGTTCAAGATTTGATGATTATATTGAAAAATTGAGTCGTTAGCCTTAATTGAGAGTTGGTATTAGTTCAATATTTAATCCGAAATTTATAAATACAAATTTAAAGTATTATAATAAATTGAATATATTTAATATGAATTTATTATTATTATCATTAAATCCGACTTTAGAATGAAAATTATTTTGACTTTAATATTAAAATGTCTTTTGTAATAAGTCCTTAATTCAATAAGTACAAAGTAAAATATAATCTTTAATCTAAACTTGAAATTAAAAGAATAAATTAAGGGAATATATTAATTTCGATCCCACAAAATGAAACACTATATATTCATTTTATGATGAGAACATATATTTTTGTCATCTCAAGAGTGAGTTTATTGGCTTCATGTGTTTATTCTTTTTCATTTATTTACAAAAATTAGTAAAGTTATATCAAAATCTGATTTTTGAATTATTAAATAATGTTGAAAATGGATGTATGAGATAGAAATAGGGCAAGAGTTTGGAGAAGCACTTAATTAAGCAATGCATCTCTACTATTGTGCCAACACAGAGAGAAACATCTTCTGGTCCACGATGAGTTTCAACCATGCCATGCTTTTTCTATCAATTTTCATATTTCATCACCAAATACTTTGGAAAATGTGCTTCATCCCAATGTTTTCTTTTTTGTATTTATTTTAAGTACATGTAGAGTGATAGCAATAGTCTACTAGCTAGAAAAACTAACTAATAAATATGTATTTGACCCTTTTATTTTGTTAACAAAAAAATAACATTTTTGAGACATTAAAATAAATACTAGTGTTGGTGGTGCGACAAAACTGAAATTAGGTCCACCCTATGGTGACACTTATTTAAAACACATGTATAAATATTTTAATTCGTTCTTTGATAGTCACTATGTTGTCGGTTCATTGTTCCTTAGACATGCATTAATTGAAAGTTTATGATTTTACAACTTTATTTTCTATCATAACGTGTTTTTTCCTATTTACTTTTGTGTTATTTTAAAATAAACTATATTTTAATAATTTTAAACAGAAAGCAATTTAAATGCTACTTTTATATGTTAAAAAGTATTTGTTGTACCAAATATATACGAAAGACTACGAGTCAAATTTTCAATGAAAAAAATGCAGTGGTCCATTGATATAGAAACTAAAATAAAACAATGATTCATTTAGTATTTTCCTTTTACAAAACCAAAACATATGCATCCACATGCCACCTCAGCTCGGAACATGAAAAGATTCACATGCTTTACCTCTTAATTGCTAAAGTGTCCTTTAAAAGAAAAAAATAATTAAAAATTTATTAAAACATAATCAACAACAATAACAACATGTTTATTTTAAAGAGAAATTTCAAAATAAAAAAAATATATTTTTTATGAATAATAGTGTGTATAATATCTTTCATTAGTTGATTTTTTTTAATGAAATAATTATAATGTTAATTAGGATGAATAATGTGAATGGAAAAAGAGTGGTAATTAGTAATAAAGAAGGGTTGACTAAGAAAGATAGAGTGTGGATGACAACTCATGTTGAAGCAGTTTGTTCATTCAAACTAACACTACAAATGCCAGCTCATTAGTAACGGTTTTTTTATGACAAAGGACATTCTATCATGCATTCCAACTTTCACATGTTTTACCACTCACCACCAACTCCATAACATCTTTTCTAAAAGATTAATATTTTCCCCTAAATTATTATAAAAAAGTTATATTTTATTCTTAAATTAAATTATAAAATATTTTGTATTACATTTTGGGAAAATCATACAAAGTATCACCTCCAAGAAATTATATTATAATTTATTATAAACTTTGTACGTAAAGTAAAAAAAAAACACTATAGTATAATTTATTAAAAAAATGATGTTTTACATGACTTTCAAAAATATAAAATTAAATATGTATAATTTAATTTAGAGAAAAAAATATATTTAATCTTTTATATATAATTTTTATTACATGATTTTTTTATAATATATTTTAATATATTTAATAATCTAATATGCTTAAAAGTTATTTAAATATATTTTCTTTTCTTACATTTTAAAATATTTTTAAGAATAAGGTTATAATCAAATTCTAAATTTTGAATAATCCTATTAATACTGTCTCAGTATTCTTGGTTTCAGAATACAAAATTAGTGGATTAAAAAATATTTTAATATCAATTTTGAATTTTTATTAGAGTATAAGCTAGCAAATTTATTATTTATCATAACTGTTATTTGATATCATAAAAATTATAAGATGGTTATATATAATTGTAAATTAAGTATATTTACAATTTCTATGTGTTTTTTTATTTGTTTTTAGTAATATATAGTAATATGTGAAATTGGTTGTTATATGTATGTGATAAAAAAAATAAGTGACATTTAAGTGGCACCTACTATATTTCTAGACAAAGCTTTTAAAAATAAATTAAAGAAAATATATGTTATTAATTCTTTCTAAAATTGATATTAGGAACAAAATTGGTGACTTAAAAAAATAATGATAAAAAACAAAAAAAGAAAAACTATTTAAACTTTCACGGAGATAAAACCAAATAAATAAATTATAGGACCAAAAAAGAAAAAATATTTAAATAATTATTAATTTTTCGATAAGCAACTGTAACAATATATATTTTTTTTTAATTTAGTTTGTGCCGTTTTAAAAAAATATATTCAGTTGACTTCAGTCTTCTTTATAGTCCTCAGTCAAATTGTTTCTTTATTAACTTTTTTTTTTTACAATTTTTTCCTTAATAAATAAATATTCTGGTCAAAGTAATAAATTCAATATGCTAATTCTTTAATTTGTTTCCATTCCACGGGAACAGAAGATGATTACTGGTCAAAACGTAATTACTTACTTCAATATATAACAACTAATCTGGGGAAATATAATTAAAAAATAAAGTCCCAATAATCTTGAAAAAATACATAAATCTTTAAAAAAATTTAATACAATTTATCAAACGTCTTAATAAAAAGAAGTTAATATCCAAGGCTAAAAAGGTAATAATACAGCTATCACTTTTTGATGAAGTACATAAAAAACCCTTCCCCTATCATAAGTTTTCTCAAATTAATTCAATAGAAAAAGGTAAATTCTTAAAGTAATATCATAACTTTTTAGCTTAATAGTATAGTTTACTATTTAATTATTATTATTATGTTAGTCAACTTTTCGAAAGACGGTGACGTGTGAAAAGTTTAAAAAAGGCTAGAAATTTTGAAATTTATTATACATAATTTGTAAGAAAATATAATATATGAATAATAAATCACAAAATTAAGTATCTTTTGATATCTTTGTTTGAAGAGAGAGAGAGTTATTGTTACTGTTAATATGGAAAAGTGAAGGTTAATTTTTGGAAGGCAGATATTTAGTGAGTAATTAAATATTTATTGAGAATTAAATAATATAATAAATATTTATTGAGGAGATGAAGAAAAAAGAAAATGTGATAGTGTGTTGTGTGGTGTGTCGTTAGGGAACGTTTGGTCCAGCTTAGGAGTCATTCTACCAATTGACCACATTCCAAAGATCCAACACAACACAAAACACGAAACACAAACACAACACAACACACATCCCAATTGCAAGGTACAAGCAAAGTCCAACAACACACGAATCAAATCAGACACACAACACAACACAAACTCACTCTCCGTTATCCAAACAAAGCCACTCTCTACTCTGTTCTGTTCTGTTTCTAACCACACCCCAAATGGATTGTTGGTCATCTCCTCTACCTCTTCATGATGAATTCGAGAAGCTTGTCATTCGAATGAACCCTCCCAGGTTGGCCACTCTACCACCACTAATCATCTTCTTGCTTCTTTGCACTGCTTGGAGATGTTTATGCAGCATAATAATGTTTCGTGTTGTGTTTTGCTGCCCTGCAGAGTTGCTGTGGATAACGTTTCGAGCAGGACAGACACTGTGATAAAGGTGCTAAATTCACCTCCCATTGGCCTTGTCTTTTCTGCATTGCAAAAGGGTCTCTCTGTGTTACCATTTTCCGTGAGTTTTGTTGCAGGTTGATAGCGCAAACAGACGCGGGAGTTTGCTGGAGGTGGTTCAGGTTCTCACTGACATGAATCTCAGTGTTAGAAGAGCTTACATTTCCTCTGATGGAGAATGGTTCATGGATGGTACGGTTCACTTCCGAGTTCTCAATTTTCTATCTGCCATGGCTCTGGTGAATTGTGTTTTCAGTTCTTGTGATATTGTTTTATGTGGTTTTTTGTTACTGCCCAGTTTTTCATGTCACTGATCAGAATGGGAAAAAGTTTGTGCAAGATGATGTAGCTGACCGAATTCAACAGGTAGTAGATCTGTAAAAGTAATCTGAGGCCATTTTTATTTTCACGTATTTTATAATTTTTAATTTCCTGTATAAATTGACTCCGAAATTAGGATTATGTTTGTTTGATATTTTTCATTTCATCCCCCTAATAGCTATGTTCAACTGTGAGTTATTGTAGTTTCTTAAGTCCTTTATGCTGCTCAATTTTCAAACTTTCAGCTGGGAGCTTGTGAATTGATGACCTTAAATATCTGCTATTCAACTATTTGAGTGAAGGGGCAGTTGGTGGAATTGAAATAAGTGATTGTTCGGTCCGCACATATCTCCAATAAAGAAAATAATGCATGTTTCTGTTTATGTTCTTTCTTTTCAACACATCAAATTAACAACTAGAATGTAAAAGAACTAGTTTGCTTTCGTTTTGAAACTTGAATCAGCAATTTTCTTCTTGCATGTCACTGCTCTGTATGGATCCATCTGAATTACCCAATTCACTCTGATAATTTCTGTTTCTTGTTGCAGTCGCTGGGTCCAAGAGCCTCCAGTTTCCGATCCTTGAGAAGATCTGTTGGGGTTCAAGCTGAAGCAGAACATACAACCATTGAATTAACCGGAAGAGACAGGCCAGGGTTGCTTTCGGAAGTTTTTGCTGTTCTTGCAGACCTCAAATGCAATGTGGTAGCAGCAGAAGTCTGGACACACAATTCAAGAATGGCATCCGTTGTTTACATCACAGATGAGGAGACAGGATTGTCCATCGACAACCCGGATCGCCTTGCTAAGATTAAGCAGCTTCTACTGTATGTGCTGAAAGGAGACATAGATAAGAAGAGTGCCAACACTGCTGTTTCTGTTGATTCTACTCACAAGGATAGGAGGCTGCATCAGTTGATGTATGCCGACCGTGATTATGACATAGACGATGGAGATTCTGGATCAACAAGTGACAGGAACAAGCTCCTTGTAACTGTTGATGATTGCATAGATAAGGGATATACTGTTGTGAACTTGAGGTGTCCAGATAGACCTAAATTACTGTTTGATACTGTATGCACCCTCACAGACATGCAGTATGTTGTGTACCATGGAACTGTCATTGCCGAAGGACCAGAGGCATATCAGGTTAGTTTTATGTTCTTGGAATTGACACCATGTTAGTACTAGTACATCTTACCAACTTAGACATGAATTATAATTATCATACTTTAATGACATTACATGTCATGTCATGTTACTTCAGTGCAAATGCATATTGGTAATAGTACCAATATGCTTTTGTTTGTGGTTGCCATTGGAATTCATCACTGGAGGTACCGTTAAACTTCACTGATATGTTTTTGTTTTGCTTTCTTTTACAGGAATATTATATAAGGCATGTGGATGGTTGTCCTATCAGTTCTGAAGCAGAAAGACAAAGAGTGATTCATTGTTTGGAGGCCGCTATTAGGAGGCGAACTTCTGAGGTACTACCACACGTGATTGGTGTGCTAATTAACATGTTCTTACCAAATATTTATCAGTGACACAATTATTTTGTATTTGATTTTGTAGGGTATAAAGCTAGAACTTTGTGGAGAGGACAGGGTTGGGCTTCTGTCTGATGTAACCCGCATCTTTAGAGAAAATGGCCTTTCAGTCAACCGTGCTGAAGTTACAACCAGGGGCACTCAAGCTGTGAATGTTTTCTATGTGACTGATGTGACTGGAAATCCAGTTAAGAGTGAAACAATTGAAGCAGTTAGAAAAGAGATTGGTTTGGCCATACTGCAGGTCAAAGATGATGTCTGCTCAAAACCTCAACCCCATGAGAGAGGAAAATTCTCTCTGTCTGGTCTCTTTCGATCAAGCTCTGAGAAGTTTCTTTATAATTTGGGTCTAATGAAGTCTTATTCTTGAACCTACCGTATTTTCAGAAATTAGGAGATATATGCAATGTTCTAAATTGTAAACAGTAGCTTAGTTTAGCCTAGATAGACTGCTTTTAATCCCATTGCAATGCTTTTGTGGTAGATTTTTCTACATTTGGTGAAAGTTGTAATTAGATGTCGGATTGTAGAGTTCAATCTTGACATGTTTCTAAGTGAATTGTATATTAATATGTCTGTTATATTAATTTCTGAGAACGAAATTAGATTTCATACTGTAGGGTTTTGGTTCAGGCATGTTTCTTGGTTGAATTGTATAATACTCTTCCTTTACTATTAATACTTTTGAAACTCTACCATAACAAAAATTTCCAGAATATAAAATGAAAAGGTTTAGAAGTGTATATGTTGTCATCTTTTTTGGAATTATCTATGACAGTTAACTTTACGTGGTTTTCACTTTATGAGTCACATTATAACGTTAATTCTACTTTAACTGGTAATAATTTCACTTAATGCATATGTCATGTTTATTCATACATCATCAACTGATTATTATTGTATTGGAACGTGTATGACATAATATTTTGTAGCATTCACATCTTCAATCCAAAACGTATTGTGAAACATGCATGTACTGAAACACAGGCAAAATTATACCAGCAGTTATAAATTTTGTAACCAGAACACATCACATGTTAAACACAGCTACACCAATTTACATATAATACTCCAAAAAGATCATAGGGATTTGTTAGAGGGAAAAAACCTGGAAAAAAGAGGTGTTATGTGGCACATTTATATACTAGTAATAGCACGTGTCGTGTACCTTCTTAAAGAGGTGGTGCAGTTTCAAAATAGTGTCTGCTAGATTGAGACGTTTCTTTTGGCCTTCACAAGCTGGTTTAAGGGAAGACAACACTTTCTTTTTTGGCAAACGCGTGTGGGAAAGTGTGCAGATTCAACCACAATCACTCATTTACCTTATACTTCTGACATATAATCCAAAGCCAAATAACAGGTAGAGTTATAAATTTCTAAGCTGAAAAATCAATTGCAAACAACAAACACTCTTCATTTATGAACATGGACATGCTTGTTATTTAGCTGCTATACGCGTAAGATATAAAACGCGTTTGATTTTGACACAAACCATTGCAAATGGGAAAAAAGTACAAATGTCAATGTAAATTTATACCTGTGGGTAAGAAAAGGAAAGTTTTTTTTTCTTTCCCTTTTGCTGAAAGTGTAACATTTGTAAGGTTTCTCTTTCTTTGTATCATAATCTAAATTCTACAAAACCCTTTTAACATTTCACTCAAACAAAAAATGTTTCTTTGTTCTAGTTTATGTAGTTTTTGATTTATTATTACAAATAGAAGTTGAACATTGTGTATGAAAAGGATAAGTTTACATCAATTATGAATCAACATATTCCTTCGGTTTAAACATTATTATTATATTATGTCGTTTTTATATTTACATGTTTTCAATTAATAAAACAAAAGATACAAATTTTTGAGAATAAAGTAAAAAGATAATGTATTTACTCATGATTATTGTGAAACAATAAAAAAAAAAAAAAAACTTTCTTAGTGATAATTCGCATGAAATGGCGTTGAGGTTGAGTACTGTGGTTTCAGGTTTTGGTCCGAGACATTCGAGTAAACCTAGGTTAAAGTTGAGGTTCGGAATCAGAAGTGGTTGTTGTGCTACAGTTACGAACATGGCCTTCACTGAAACCCCTTCAACTTCCAAAGTCATTGATTCCCATCTCCACGTGTGGGCTTCACCTCAAGAGGTAACATTAACACACCACACTACAATTTCTTCACCTTTTTCTTTTTCATATTATCAATTATTGTTAATGTTGTTGCTGACTTTTGTTATCATCACTCACCAAATTGTGATTAACCTTTTCTTTTTGTGAAAAGGAAGGCTGGTAGATTCCCTTATTTTCCTGGTCAAGAACCCACTTTACAAGGAAATGCCGATTTTTTGCTCCAGGTAGGATTTTGTTTATTATCTCTCTACCCATTATTATCTGTGGGTCAATTAACTTGACAATAGTGTGTATATTTTTTTTAAAATTTTTGTGTAAACAGTTTGTAGATGCATTGTTTTTTGTATTTCCTGCAAATTTTGACTCATTCATTGAGAATGTGATATCGGCTCCCTATCTGCTGTTTCTCACAAATCCCAATGGCCTGAGGTTAATTTTATGGAAAAAGATTGTGTTTGCATCTGAGTTTGTGTGCATATTATTGATGCTGATGCTCACTTTTTTCAGTGTATGGAGGAGGCAGGAGTAGATGGTGCACTCATTGTGCAACCAATTAATCATAAATTTGATCATAGTTACGTCACAAGGTTTGTTACCCGTTTGATGTAAGAACTGAGTCATTTAGAGTTTTCGTATTAAACAATGTTTGATAACACAATAATGGCAATGCTTGAATTGCCAAGGATGGAATGTGTAGTGGAAGTGTGATCTCAGCATTGATGTGTTTTCCAATGCTGGAATTGCCAAGGAAAGGAAAATAGGGGAGAAGAAAGGGAGAAATTCTGATAACACAATAATGGCAATGCTTGATAAGATTAGACATTCTGTTATAAAAGGACCTTTATGTAGAAACAGGGAACTACCCTTTTCTAGTAGTGAAACAAAAGGAAAGATCTCCAAGATCATTTGAAATTCCTTAAGCTAATAATTTAAAAGCTTGATCTATCAAATGTATATATTCATTCATTTATGGGATATAAAACAGGTTGGTGTTTTCCAAATGCAAAGAAGTAGTTTATGCTCACTACATGTATCCAAAGTTTTTATTTCTTAAAGTGGAGAACTTAGCAATACATGATGAATGATCCATCAATGAACATGGCCTTTCTAGGCTGTGATTACCCTATTTTTTTATGCAAACAGTATTTCTGGTTAAACAGTGTACTGGAGGAAAAAATTTCACAAGGACTTAATTGTGGATTTCACTGTAGTAATCACATCTTCCATGTAATGGATTTTGTTTTAACTTTTATAGGGTTATTATATTGTGCCACTCTTGTCATTCTGTTCATTGAACAGCGTTTTGAAGAAATACCCGACCAAATTTGTTGGCTGTTGCCTTGCTAATCCAGCTGATGATGGAAGTGGGCTTAAGCAATTTGAAGATCTTGTTTTGAAGGTTTAATAAATTACTTCTTTTCATCAAGATAGTTAATTTTATCACAAAACAATTGAATTTTTCTTTTTATCTGTGATAGGATGGTTACCGTGCTGTTCGATTTAATCCGTATTTGTGGCCAACCGGAGAAAAGGCATGCAAACTGATTTCTCTGACATATCTGCTTGTTTATGATTTAGGCTGGAGACATAATTAAGTCATTCTTTTTTCGCCCCTACTCTTCTATTGTTTGATTTCTTTCACTTAGATTAATGAAGTAGTAGTAAATTACACTAACTTCCACTAAGTTTTCCTGAAATTAAACAATATCCCAAAAGAATTGCTATAAATATGTGCTGCAAGAAACAGAAGATGTGAATAATATTGGGTTTAGAAAATTTATTTACAGGGGCACTTTCTTTCAATGTTGTTCTTTTTAGTATTTAAATTTGACTCACTTTAGAGAAATAAGGGAAAGTGTCGCATCATTGTAAGGTGTAAACCTGTAGTAAATAGGGTCTTTTAGTAAAATATTACTTCTGCTTTTTAAAAAGGTGATGGCATCATATGTTACACTAAGAGTCTACATCTTTTTTACTTTGTATGGGATCATAATTGAATGATCACAATGCAGATGACAAATAAAGTTGGAAAGGCAATTTTCCAAAGGGCTGGAGAACTCAATGTAGCAGTGGGCTTCATGTGTATGAAGGTGATTTTTCATTTCCTTGTATTGCAAATTTTTCTGGAACATTCCTACTTCTGGCTTATGGTATCGATACCCTTTTATACGGTTGTTGAGACACTTCCTTGTATGAAGTTGATGAAATTAAGAATCATTGAGTTGAATAATTTCAGGGGCTTGGTCTGCATATTTCTGAAATTGAGAAACTGTGCACAGAATTTCCATCAACAGTAGTATTGCTTGACCATTTGGCCTTTTGCAAACCACCAATGTAAGCCATATTATTATATTTACAATCTGTAAGACCCAGACAAGTTCCCTTATATGAATATTATGTTGCAGAAATGATGAGGAAGCTCTTGTCTTTTCTCAACTTTTAAATCTGTCTAGATTCCCACAAGTAAGTGTTTGATTCTTTCCTCATCAGCGTGACTTCAAGGAAGCACAGCACGCATAAAGTTTTCATTAATTTCAGTTTTGCTATACTGCTGAAGACCATGACAGAAGCACAAATTTTTACTCTTGTAGATGCTTAATCTATTTGTGCCAATATCAGTATGCTCTTATCAATTAAATGAGTCAAATGGTAAAAGATGAAATCTGAGATATTGATGTTATCAAAAATCATTTAACTTGTTGAAGTCCTTTGTCAAAATAATTGACAGTCTTTTGCTTTTTTCTTTTTCCTTTATCAGTGAAACCTCCAGCATGAGTATACTAAATTTTGAATTTATGACAGGTACATGTGAAATTTAGTGCCCTTTTCAGAGTGTCAAGAGGACAGTTTCCTTATCTGGATTTGTCTGCTCTCTTATCCCAAGTTGTCTCTCACTTTGGTGCTAACCGTGTAATGTGGGGCAGGTAACTTCCAATCATACATGTGTTCAGCTAAAATAGAACTCAACTTAGTGAGGAAACAGTAGAATGGGGAAAGGGGTAAGAGAATCTTATCCATAAACAACCAAAGTAACTTTTTTTTTGTTTTCCAATCATGCTGTTACAGTGATTTTCCATTTGTTGTTGCTGAATGTGGTTACAAAGGAGCCAAAGAAGCAGTGCATCATATTGCCAATGAGATCTCTTTGCCTTTATCAGATTTAGAGTGGATCATGGGAAAGACAGCTACACAACTCTTCCAAAACCAATTGACTCCACTCAAGAACTGAGAGTGGGGATGCTCTGTGTTCTATTAAAAGTTTTTAACTGTTATATCATAATTCAGATGTTGAATATCAATCATAACTGTGAAAACATTGAAGCTATGTTTTTTAAATTGTCTTACCAAACATTATACACTGTAATACTGAGATTGATTTGGATTTTCTGGTAGAAGTAAATCATTTCTTGGTGATAACTTCATTGTTGCTCTTGCTCGGTTCAACTGCATTTTATCAGAAAGCCATGACATATATAATCCACAGAAGCTGATAATGTGTTGAATTTGAATGTTAATGTTGTACAAATGCAAAATAGAAAACTTATATCTATAAAAACTCTTTTTAGGAGTATTTAATTTATATATATTTTTTATACTATAAGAAAACATGATGAGTATACTAAATCTATTGTCCTGTCTCAGCGTCTCATTCAGGAACACCTAGATCTGGTCTTTCTAAAGATTCTCTACTACATAAGATGGGACAAGAATACGAGAAAAAGGTACTGGTAATTATTTCATGTCTATAGAGGGTTATCATTTTTTGGTATAAATATGTTGTTTGAGGTTGATAAAAAGTGATAAAATTATCTTTTAAATATTTAAGGCAAGTGTATGATCAACATAAAAAGATAAAATTACAAGATTTTGGAAGTTAAAATTACTGATTAAGTGACAACAGTTATACAGTAATTAATCCTCAAGTTCAGAAAGAATTAAGATTTATTTGGATTTCACCATGTAAAATTTATACATTTTATTCACTATTAAATTTACTCTAATTCATAAAAAACTTTACTTCCTATTTCTTGTTTTATTTTATTTTATACTGTATTGTTTATTTTAATCACTACATTATTTATGACTAATTTTATTTAACTTGTACTTCATGATAACTATAAATTAGCGAAAATTTCCCTAGCTTAGAAAAAATTTAGACAATTCCTTCTTTCTATTTATTTAATAAACTGCAGTTATTGCGGTATTTTATATATTGTAAATTTTTTACATTTTATAAAATAACCTGCTTTTCCATTTTTCAACTATTAAGCATTGCGAGAGACATAATGGGTTTTAAAAATGTTATTATTGAGTATTTCAATTTTTGGATTAAGTTATAAGTCACTACAAATTAATTTATCATAGTCATGAATTTTATTTTTAATTAAATAAAAAACAGATTATTATGCTTATAAGTTTTGAATAAAAATATCATTTTGAAAATAAACAAATTCCTTATGTATTAAAATAAATAATTATTAAATATTTGTACGATAACATGTAATAGTGTTAAAATTAGTATCTCAACATTACTAATATAAAAATAATCAAAATGCTCAATCATGATGAAATTTATCTGAAATTCATAACACCAAACACTTTTAAATGCTTGATCAAAATAATCAAATTACATTCTTCCACACTATGACAAGAATACAAAAGCTTCCAAATTGTATGTGTAACAAAAGACAATGCAGTTTCCAAAATTACTTGAGAAAGTAACTCATCAACTTCAAAAACAAATATAGTTACAAGAGGAAGACAGAAAGAAGGTAAAATCACAAAAATGGAGATCATTCTGAGAGGTGGCACAAGTCAGTGGAAGCCATTTTTAGGGCAAGAGTGCTTCTTTTTGACATTTTTCTTCCTCCTCAACTTCTCACTGACAAAGGCTCTCTCAAGCTGCTCCACCCTTTGAGAGAGAGAGGTGAGAATTGTAGTCTGTGTTTCGTTCCTCTGAAAAAGCTGCAACATCATCTCCATCATCTTCTGCTTGTCTTCCACAAGCTTCTCTAACAACAACTCCATCTTCTTCCCATCTCCTTCCTCTCTTTCACAATTCCCTTTCCCCTCTTTCACCAAACTCTTTCCTTCTTCACCATCTTCCTTCTCTTCCACCTCCTCGTTTTTCAAACCTTCAATTTTCTCTTGCTCCTCATATATAACTTCACCCTCTTTTCCCTCAACCAAACTTGTTTCCAACCCAATGCTTTCTTCTTCCATGCACCCACTCTCGTTCTGCAAACTTTCCATTACATTGCCTTCATCTTCCTTCACCAAACAATCATCTTCTCCCACCCCACAATCAACCTCCCTCTCTTTTTTCACTTCTTTCTCCTCCTCTTTCTCTGAAGCCGGAACAGACATTTCATCAAGCATTTCTTGAACAGCAATAGCTTTTTTTATGACAGACTTTCTGCACTCCCTGAGGCCAGAGTAGTGCAACACCCGAACAGAATCCAGCCTAAGAAGCAAGTTCATGATGGTTTCGATCACCCTCACCCTCTCCTTTTGCTCCCTCCTCAGCACTTCCACTTGAATCCCGCTCTCGATCCGCTCCAACTCCACCCTCATGGCTGCGATCTTCTTCATCGCGTTCCTCACAAGGAACCCTCTCAACATCCTCTGAATCTTTATGGCAGAATCGGTTCTGGCGCGTTCTGAACCAACGAAGTAAACAGGAATGGAAACCACCTTGGATGGTACTCTGTAATAATCAGGCTCAGCCGTGCTCCAATGAATAGGGCTGTTCTTCATCTGCATCATTGTGGGTCCTGTTGATTTCGAAAATTTTAAGGATTTTGCTTTTGTTTTTGAGGAAGTAGGAAACAGAGGAAGATATTATTTATACAGAAGAAGAGATCAGGAAACGAAAGTTCGGGAAGTTTCACGAGGAAAGGAAAGAATTAACGGCTTGCTTACGTGGCGTCATTTATGCTCTCTTTCTAGAGAGCTGTGGATTCTTCTTCTACTTTCTCGCCTCTTCTGCCACATCATCATTTCTAACACATTCTCAATTATTATTAATAGAAAACCTAAATTTTAATTTTCTTTATTAGTTTTGATATAAAATAAAAAAAATGTACTTCCTGGTTTCCATCTTCGTTTTAAAGATTAATTATAATAAAATGAAAATATAGCAGTGTATAGACAAATACGAAAAGAGTAAACCGATCATTTAGAATAAAATTAAAGTTTAATATATCTATTGTAAATGAGCTAAAATTAAACATGAATTAAGACAAAATTAAGATTTAATATAATTATACAAATGATTTAAAATTCTCTTTTCGATGGAATTTAAAATTGGATATATCTAAAATCCTATGTTATTATTACTATACACGATGTGTGATTAGACTATGAGCCCAAAAAAAAAAAAATCCAAATTTAAGGGTACATAATTTAACTTTATATTTATTCATTTGGTAAAATATGAGGAGGGCGTGCATTCTAAATATAGTTGACAATTTTTGTTTATTTTTGAAATTTTTAAATAAATATATATCTAAGTTGGGTTTTGTGATCTTGTTGCAATATGATTTTTTTTTGTCCAATAAAGATTGAAGGTTGGTTTTTCAATCTTTTATTAAATTTACAAAATTTAAATTTATTTTTTTTATCTAATTGATTTGACTGTCTATAAATATATTATTTTATTGACACTACAAAACTTGAGATGAGAGTGTTCTTCTGATTTTAAATTAGAGTTAATATTTGTCTTTAATTTTGAAAGCAACATAAAATTTATTTATAGATTTACAGATTTACTTTTAAGATTATTGTTATTGGTTATGAAATAATTTTCCACGTTATAATAGAATGTCTTCTCCATGAATTATAAGGCAAAATTGTATAAGATATTTCCATTTACATGAACTACCATTTATATCAGTATTCACTGAAAGCAATTGAGTTTCCAAAACTAACCTTAAAGAACACTTCATTGATAGTATGAAGGAAAAATGAATTACAATGAACATCAACTTCAACAAAAAAAACCAGTTACAAGGGACAAAAAGAAACCAAGATTACAAAAGTAAAAAGATTGTTTTGAAACTCAGATGAAGCAATTTCTGAGATGAGTTTGTTTATTTTTTCTATCAGTCTTTCTCTTCTTCCTCCTCCTCAACTTCTCAGAAGTCATGGCTCTCTCAAGCTGCTCCACCCTCTGTGACAGAGACATGAGAAGTGAAGTCTGCAATTCATTCCTTTGAAACAGTTGCGCCATCATCTCTATCATCTTGTGGTTATCTTCCACCATCGTCTCCATCAACAACTCCTTCTTCTTCCTATCTCCTTCCTCCTCTTTCACCAAAACACTTTCCTTCTCTTGCACCTCCTCATTCCTCATACCTTCAATTTCCTCAACTTCATCATCATCTTCCTCATTCCTCAAATTTTCCATTCCACTATCTTCTTCTTCTTCTTCTTCTTCTTCCTTCACCAAACAATTCCTTTCTTCCACAGCACATTCCTCCTCCTTCTCTTCTGTTTTCACGCCCTCATCAGAATCAGCGACACCCATTAGATCAAGCATTTCCTGAAGGGCAATAGCTTTTCTGATAACAGACTTTCTGCACTCCCTGAGCCCAGAGTAGTGCAATACCCGAACCGAATCCAACTTCAGAAGCAAGTTCATGATGGTCTCGATCACCCTCACCCTCTCTTTCGATTCCCTCTTCACCACTTCAACCCGAATCTCGCTCTCAATCCGTGCCAACTCCACTCTCATGGCCGCGATCTTCTTCAACGTTTTCCTCACCAGAAACCCTCTCAACACCCTTTGAATCTTTATGGCAGAATCGGCTCTGCTGCGCTCTGAACCCACAAAGCGAACAGGAATCGAAACCACCTTAGATGGCGCTTTGTAATAGCTTGGCTCAACCATGCCCCAGGGAGTTCTTTCAAAAGAGGTGTTCTTCATCTGCATCAATTTCGAGAATTTTAAGGTTTTTGATTTTGATTGTGATGAATAAGGTAACAGACAACGAGATTTTATAACCAGAAAGGACAACACAGTGGAAAAGATGAAAGTTCCAGAAGTTTCAGGAGAAGAACAATAACTTCTGGATAACCATCCAAGTAGAAGAATCCCGAACAGTATTTCGTATTCCAACACGTCATCCTTACTTTTACACAAAATAGCACTTACTTAATTTAAAAAAAAGTACATATTAGTTATTTTTAAATGTTTTTATTTAAATTCTAGTCAATATAATGTTTCAAAAATAAAAGTAAAAGATTAAAATTTCACTTACTAATATTTAAAAACATTTTTAGTTTCCAAAAATTTAGAAATTTTACATTAGTTCCTAATTTTTTTTTGTACTTTTTATTGTTATACCTTTTTTTAGTTTGCACTTGGTTTTAATATATTCCATGTATTGACATTATTTCATAATGAAAAACATAGAAACTGCCATGATAAAAATTGAGAAAAGGAATCGAAAAATATTTTAAAAGTTAGTTAAAAAGATTAATATGATTAGAACAACATATAAATAAACATTTTTCAGACACTAAATACAAAGATATTTAGAAGGTTAATATTTTGCGTGTGTATACGTGTGTGCATGTATTAAAGATGTAATATGAATGAATTTTATTTTAAAATTAACAAATATACAAGTACTGTTTCGTATATTCTTTAAAAAATAAGTTTAATTTTATCTATTTTTAATTAAAATTAGTGGAAGTGACTTTGATGAGTATAAATTTATTTCATGCATCAGCAAGGAGTATAAATTTTAATCTATGCACGATTCAAGTAGTAAATATTATAAACACTTTGGGCCCAATCTTACTGTTCGTTCTAATAGTGAATCACAGATAAATATGGCCCAATCTTACTGTTAATCACTATGTGGCCCAAACATTGTCAAATCACCTTTTAACTAGGCTGCTAAACCTAGCCGAACAAAAGATTATAAAATAGGGCCTTTCTTTATGCACCCTCATTATTGCTAACTACATTCTACATAAAAAGACTAAAATATCCTCTCGTACTGTACCATGTCACCACTGTGTTCATCATAGAAGAAGAAGAAGAAGAAAAAGTAAAGGAGAACTCTTCCAAAAAGCTCATTCTGGAATTGAAAATAATGTTTCAAACAACATGTTCCAAAGATGAGTTTCAGAGAACAAGTTCCGAAAATTTGTTTCCAAAATTCTTTTTTTTTTTTTTCAAATATCACGTTTTAACAAATTCAGTAAAATTGTTCTGAAAATTTTTTAGAACAGAAAATCCAGAAATCTCTTCGACAAGAAGACGAAAACTGTTATTTAAAAATTTATAAATTTGCAGATAAAAATTATGGAAATGAAATAAGAAAAAGCTTAAAATAATAATTTATTTTCGCCAACCCTTTTGACCTCCATTTTTGACAAACAACGGTCAAACTTTAGGTTAACTTCATGGCAACGTCCACACAATCTTCGAAATGAAATGATAATGTATAAAGATATCAGAAGAATGTTTTTAATTTTATTTCAGTATTTTTAAAAAAGAAAATGAATATAATATTATGTGTTAAATGAAAGAGAAGAGAATAGAAGAATGAGAAAGAGAGAGAAAAGAAGAAAAGCAGTGTGATTTCCAAAGCATGCAGTCATTATTCCAAAACGACAATTGATGAAAAAGTTGAGCACGTCAGCATGGTTGCGCCGCCTGAATGAGCAGCACAGCATGCGGTGGAAAGAAAAGAAACACCACGCCTTCATCTTCTCTCTTCTCTCTTCTCTCCTTTTCTACTGTGTTTTCAACACCACCAACTGCACCTTTGTCACTGCTTTAGGTGAACAGCCTTTCTCCTATTCCTATCCCTAGTCTTCTCTCTTTTCTCATCTCTATCATCATCATCATCCTCACATACATGCAAACAAAACCCCTCATAGACACTAACATTATTACCGAATGCCTTATGTCAGAAACAACACCAAAAAGGTTGCTTGGTCGACAACAAGGACGCACCCTTCTCTCTTTCTTTGGGTCTCACTCAATCTTGGACAAACATTCATCCGGCTTTACATACTCACAAATCTGCTATACGTAGATTAGCCATTTGCTTTTTGGTTTTTTCTGCCTATTGTCGTCTGTTTCTATCAATAACACTGCTTTTTCACCTCACACTCTGTCACAAACATGCATGCATTCTTCTCCTCGACGGCTACAATCTATGTATCATGGAAGGTATAAATCACACAACAGTAGACACAACAGACAACACTCCCTCTGAATCAGAGACACGCCCTGCGACAACAACAGACAAATAAAGCAACCCTTCTTCAATTCTTCCACTTTTTTCAACCCTTATAAAACCATGCCTCCTCTTCATACTTTTCTCATCCAACTCTACTTCAAATACTTGATTCCTTTTCTTACAAGAATAATGCATTACCAAGTGGAGCCTGCTGCTGCTGCATGGAACTACCTCATCAGGGTTCGGACCATGGAAGAAGACCAAATGGAGAGAGTGGTTAGGCTCGCCTCTCAGAGTGCTGTGGTGATTTTCAGTGTCAGTAGCTGTTGCATGTGCCATGCAATGAAGAGGCTCTTCTGTGGCATGGGGGTTAACCCCACTGTTCATGAGCTTGACCAAGACCCCAAAGGAAAAGACATGGAGAGAGCACTCATGAGGCTTCTTGGAAACGGAATCAACACCACTGCTGCAGTTGTTCCTGTCGTCTTCATTGGAGGAAAACTTGTTGGTTCCATGGACAGGGTTTTGGCTTTCCACATCAGTGGCACCCTTGTCCCTCTTCTCAAACAAGCTGGAGCTTTGTGGCTTTGAAACTTCTCAAACAAAACAGCACTGTCTTGTCTTCATTTCTTATTATTCAAGACATTGTTATATCCATACATGAGATTTTATCAGAATTATTACTAGCTGATAGATTGCCTGCAAGGGAACAAGAAAAGTAGGAAAAATCAACCTCTCAATTTTCTTCATTTGCCTTTTGTAGTCTGTGGTTTGTGTTGTAGTTTGTATAAAGAAGCACATGTATTATGGAAATGAACAAGTTGTAGTGAAACACTATCCTTGACTTTAGCTTTTTTATGGTATACTATGACAGATTTTCCAGTTTTCTAACGAGTCTTTCAATTTATGGGAAAAGTTAATCGATAATTTTAAGTGCATGTCACATGAAAATTTATCTGAGGCCACGCGACAATATTATCTCCCCTAGTGTACCTAGATGTTTGTTCTTTCGAGACCATTATCAGAGAAAGAAGTGAAAAGAGCATCTGTGGAAGGTCTGATTTTTTATCCATATCTAACTTTGCTTCAGTGATGGGAAAAGATTATGATCATTGACAGTACAAAGTATAATAATATATATGTCTTTCTGAGTGTATATAATATACTTTTATAAGCTGATATCATGGCTCAATGAGTAATAACCTGCTTTATAGTCTTACTATGATGTTTGTTTTACATGTGAAGGAAATTCGAACATCTCATTACCATATTTTCATATGTTGTGGTGTGTCTGAGTCCATGGCAGATATTTGGGGATACTCTTGTACATTCACTCATTAGAGCAAACACATAAACTTTGGCTTACTTTTCTGTACTTTGTGCTACTATTTTTGTAGGATATAGGGATATTCAGTCTCCAATGTATCAGAATCATATCTTGAGTTCGATATGCATGTCACATATCACCATGTCATGTCATCTGTTTAAAACATACTTTTTCATGCTTAAAAAGTTTTATTTTTTCTTGATGAAATAATGCATCAATTTTTTAGCAGATATATTTGGACAATTTTTAGACTCTACATCAAATTGTATCTTCATGACCGTATTCTGCATTTATGAATTATGATAGCACTCTGTTATTCTTCTCTTTCATTTTTTTTCCTTACCAAAAATAGAACTTATACCTCATGCATTTGCAACTTTGAAATCCTATTTTCGCATTCAAACTCTAATGGATACATACATATATATATATATATATATATATATATATATATGTCTACTTGCTAGTTAGATTTTTTAGGTAACCTTTATTTTCAAAGTAAGTTTTATTCATCTTTTTCTTAAGAAAAATATTTGTAGCAAAAGCAGGTAGATCAATACTATTGAAAATTTTGTTACCTAAAGATAAAAATGAACTTATATTATATAAACCAAAGTAACCTTTATCTTCCAAACTGTTTTTACAGAATTTAGGTTTAATGATTGTTTATTAATATGGTATTAAAATCATCTAAAATTTATTCTAATAAAATTTGTAGTTTATTGAACTTGATGTTATTTGTCACAGCCCATTTAATATCCTCCTTAGTGGGGTACACATGTCAGCCGTCCGTTCTCCCTAGGTGAGTGAGAGACAAATTCTGCCAAGCTTTTAATTCTCCATCTATTGGAAACCGTGCGACAGCAGGGAAGGAGGGAGTGGAATCCAGGTGGCAGCTTGGCATTTGACCGTTCGGTTTTGGAAAGTGATATAAAAGCTAAGATTTTAAATCTGGCATCATTTTCCCTGCATGCGATCTTCTTCTCCAAACTTCAGAACACCATTTTCTCCTCCTTCTCTCTAGAAATCTCCACCTTCTCTCTAAAATTCTAAACCATTTATTGTTCCGATCCCCCTTCAGATCGCATCTGGAGACTCCTGGTGGTTTCATCTCTCACCTGAACCGTTCGTTTTCCTATCAACCTACTCTCAAATATTTTAGCTGGAATTAGAGGTAAGGGAAGCTTATAAATTTAATTATGATTATTGTGTATGCATGATTTAGTGAGTCTATGCTGCTGAATATATGATATTGTTGTTGAGAAATGATGATTGATTTTGGTATGAAATATGTCATAAAGTTATAAAACATAGTAAAATGTAAATCTGTAATCGAAGGGTCATTAGGACCGTTCGGTTTCCCCTAAAACGATCGGTCTTGTACTATTGTATAGAAACCTAAATGCCTTGCTTAGTCAGTCGTAATGATCTATCCATTACAGAACGCTCGGTCTTATACTTAGTGTTCGGCTTTAACGTATTCGGTCATAGACTGATTACCTAGTCTCATGTTAACTATGTTTACTATAGTAGCGTTCGTTCACACTGAACGTTCGTTTTTATATTGATAATGATTATTGAAAGTACTCGGTCGTAAATCGAGTGCTCGGTCTGAGAAGTATTCGATCTCCCATTTAACTATTTAGAACGTTCAGTCATACACTGAGCGTTCAGTTTATATTGATAATGTCTATTTAAAAGTGCTAGGTATTATACCAGTAATTGAATTTAAGAACGTTCGGTCATAAACTGTACGTTTGGTCATACAAGTGTTTGGTATTGGACTGACACTAAATTTCTGAAGCATTCAGTGTTATATTATTATTATTATTCATTTTAAGAATGTTCGGTCATAAACCAAGCGTTCGGTTTTACACATATGATATTATGTTTGAGTATTTGGTCATAGACTAAGTACTCGGTTTGATGTTACCTATCCTTTTTGGGAAAAACGTCCGGTTTATAATATCATTTATCTGAAAGGTGTTCGGTCTTACACTGACACTTGATTCCTCACAGAGTGTTCGGTCTTGTACTGACACTCGCTGTATTGAAGAGAACTCTTTTATTGTTAAACATCCGGTTTTCAATGATTAAATCCTATTTGTTTTCATTGTGGAGTTCTATGGACTTTCCGTCCGGTTCCCATCAGCTAGTCTGACTTAGCTTTTCATTGTTGAGTTGCTTATTAATCCTTTTCTTCTCTACCAGACCGTTCGGTCACTCGTTAGAACTTCTTGTTTATTTCAGTTCTTATTCTGTCTCTGACCGTCCGATAACTTGTTGAATTATTTTGGTACTCGGTCTCCTCATCACTGTTGGATCATTTTTGTATCCGTGTCGTCTATAATAAAATATGTAAAGGATGAATGAGTTTGTATTGATTTAAAAGAATTCCAAGGAGGAATGTTTCACGAGCGATTTTGGTTGGTAAAGTAAGAATATGGCCAGCTTTGTATTGGTGTTCATCCTGATATTCTAATGCTCACTGGCGCTAGTAACCATGTGGTGAGAATGGCAGGAGGCTCTAGCCTGGGCGGTGTGTACAACCTTGACCTAAGGTGTTTTAACGGGCTAACCTCGTGTGGCAGGCTCAAGGGTTTTCCATGCCGCGGTAACTCTGATGGTTGAATTCCAGGTTACCACCCACGGGTGCAGGAACGACCATAGCTACATATTCTTACAGTCCGGACATAGTCATAATGGTCGGTCATATGATTTATACGTTCAATTTATTGTATGAGATGATTTGAATGATGTATACGTTCGGTTTGATTGTTATTCTTATATGATGATTACATGATTGAGATATTATGGTGATTATATTACTTTGATGATAAAATTGTATGTGAGTCGGATTAATTAAATTGCATAAGCTTACCCTTATATTTCCTGTCTTGTCCATGTGTCGTTCGGTTGTTCTCTTCACTGCAATGATCATCCAATGGATGTGAGCAGAGGGTGATCTCGAAGAAGTCTTGGAAGAAGTCTCACCAGCCGTTCGGCCCGAAGGCAGTGTAGGACCGTCTGATCGGTATTAATTCCTCTTTTGTATTATCCTTCGGTCTTGAGCTATTATCATAACCGTTCGGTCTTAGCTTGCAGAATTGTATCAAACTCTTGAGTGTACGTTTTTAATTCTATATGAAATCTCATATTCCTTCCTCCTTACTTGCTTATTTATCACTGTTCTCTCTTATTATTTATGTTAACTCCTACAATAAATTATATCTTTTGTTATATTTATTGGGATGTTACATTATTTGCATACCACTAGTTAATATTTCATATTCAAAATATATATAATTCAATATAATGAGACTATATTAAATATTTTACATTGATTAAAAATAAAGTTAATTTATAATAAATTTAATATATAATATATAAATAAATATATACTTTACTTTATAATTAATTTCATTTAGAGTGAGTTAGGGTAAAAGTTTCCGTCTTAAAATATCATAATAATATTGATATCATGAACAAATTTGAACTAGTTTGCCAGAAAAACAAAAGGTCTAATTATAATTATAGTCCATCTTCATTTAAATGCACTATCAATCATTTTCCTTTCAAGGAGGTTAATTTATGACTTGATCTATCAGAATCAAATTAAAGGTTTGAATGTTCCAATGTAAAGAATAGAAAGCATGCAATTTCAATGACGATATTAACATACAGCAGCAGTACTGTTATGTTTTGAAGCTAATCAGAAATAGTTCAACTCCTAGAAAAACCAAGTGTGCAATTTTGCTTGAAAATAAAGTATATATAACAGGTAGTAGTACTAGTATCTTGAAACTGCATAATTGAATATAGTATGGTAAACAACATTATGAGGATGTTTTTTTGATGATGAAGATGGAAAGTGTTAAACCATGGGTGGGTGATGTTCTGGTTCAAAAGGAGAGGGTGCAGGTGCAACCTTGATGCTGCTATTAGCTATATAGAGCATGCCACAACCAGAAAAAATGGCAAAGACAACAAAAACAAAGGAAAATATTAAAAAAAGAGCAATGCCAAATGCTGCCCACAGAGCTTCTTGCTGTTTTCGAGCTCTGTTATGCATCACAGCTGCAAATTCCATTATGAAATGGATCATTAGAATGAAGCAAAAACAAACCATTAGAAGACTGAAGAAAAGAGAAATCACAAGAATCGCCATTTTTTCTCTCCCATTCAACATTTTTTCTCTCTCCACAACAGAACAAAATGGCCTCAAAAATTATCAGAATATAGCCATTATATATATATATATATATATATATATATAGATTTTCTCTATAACTATATTTAACACAATTATATTCTTAAAGTCTAAATTTAATTATGATAATAATAATAATAATAGTTATTATTAAATATCAGCATTCAGAGATAAATTATGAGTATCAGGTCTCTGACATAATTTGCCTATGAATTTTTAAGAATATTTCTCATACTGAATGATATTTTGTACTATTTAAAAATATTTATAAGTTTAGTTTTTTTGAATAAAAATAATACTAGTAATTTATTTAATACTAGCAATATATATCTATATAGAGAGAGGTTGACGTATTCAGATTTTCTTAATATAAAAAACTTTTAGCTGATATTGAAGGGGTAGGTAATGTTTTCACACCAAAGTCTTTTGGAAAAGCTATATACTGTTTTGGGCTTAGTGTGGTCTATCAAATGTTAAAGCGTCACGAATAATAAAATATATTATATTGGATTTATCCAACAGAAATATATTAATCAAGTTTTTTTTTTAAATTGAAATTTAAGATATTTAGATCAATTTCTACCTAGTTTTTTCTATGCGAGGAAAATAAAAGTGGTCTTTTTACAAGTTTAATTTATTTTATTCATCAATTAAGTTACAAATAATTCCTTATATCATCTCTAAATTTTTGTGCAAAAATTAATTTTAATTTATATGAAACTGTATATTTTTACTTTTCTCTCCTTTATAAAAAAAAAAAATTAGTAATGATCCCAAGGATATGCTTGTAGAAACAAAAATGATATATTAACTCATTTTTTACTTACTTATCATCAAGTACATATCAGTTTACTGGATAGACATGTATACTAAAACACTCCACCCGGATTGTTTTTATATCAACCACGTTGATTAATTATAATAATCTTATATTAAGATAATTATTTCAAAATTAATAAGTAATTGGGCTAGATGGTCCAAGTCCGTAAGAATTTATGAACATCAAGTTTCAATTGTTGTTAATTTTATTCAATTTAATATTTTTTATAATTTTATTTAAACAGTTAAGGACACGTGAGCAGAATAGGTTTTATATAGTAGTGTTTTTGTTATTTTTTTCTAAACTTTTGATTGTTTCTTAATTTAAAAAAAAAAATTATGCAGGTGTCAAAGTCGAGAAATAATACCAATTTTTTTTAATCTCTAAATTGAGACTAAATTTAATATCTATATAAATATTATATTGATATTTTTATTAAAATATACATTTTATTAGATATTTTTAAAATTATTTTTAAATTAAATTTAATTATAATATCAAAATATAATTATTAGATTTATGTTTAATTTTATATTATTAGTATATAATTATTGTATTTATTTTTTATTCTTTTTACATGTAAAACAATATAGTTAAAAAAATAGGATTAGACTTGGTTAAAAAAATAGGATTAGTATTGATTTAAAATTAGAAGAAACTTTTTCATTATAACTAGAGTTTGTTTGAAAATAATAAAAAAATATGTAATAAAAATATAAATTTTAATAGAAATATCAATATAATATTTATATAAAAATTTAAATTAAATTTCATTTCAATTGAAAAATTACTTCATTTAAAAAATAAATAAATTCAATTTCAAAAAAAAATGAAAAAAGTTACTTTATTTTGAAAAAAAAAAATGGAAACTTATGAGCATTAAAACTGAAAAAAAAGCTCATTAGTCCCAAAAGGTAAAAAACTGCACCTTATCTCAGACTGTGAAGTCGATGTGGGACTAATGCAATTGACTCAGCCGGTGTGGGACTTCGGAAAATGCTCAGATTTTAACCTAATTTACTTGTGATCTGCATGCTATAATTATTTGAGGTAGTTTGGTCACAGTTCATGGTGTAATACCTTTGGCCACTTGAATTTTCAGCAGTTAGCTAGGAAATAACATATTAAAACTGAAAATAAATTATAGTAAATATAAGTAATATTATAATATAAAGGGCAATAAAATATTCGTCCGGTATTTTCTATAATCCTGTCATCTTTTTATTATTTTACAGATAACATAATTTTTTGTATAATACTTTTTAGTTTTTCTCCAAATAACACTTACATCGTTTATGCACCTTAATATATATTTTTATATACCACATTATTTGATATATTTTTATAATAAATTGATTAAAATATTTGGGGTTCATATCATTACAATTACATAATATTATAGAAAAAAAACTAGGTGGGAGGGGAGCATATACTTATAATATTTCATGACATAAATTCACCACGTTATAGTTCTTATCCATTTCCTGAGGCAGAAAAAAGCAGAACATGAACACCACTGGAATGCATGGGACAATGATTGATTCTTCATCTGGAGAACTTTGAAAAGGTGAAAATGGAAGTAGAGATCAAGCTTCGTCTCCCAGACTCAGCCACTCACCAAAAACTCTCCACCCTACTTGCTCCTTTCCACGCCAAAACCTTAATCCAAGAAAACATCTTCTTCGATGGCACAAACAAGGAACTCACTTCCAACCTCGCTGTTCTCCGAATCCGCTTCTACAACATGGAACGGTGCGTCCTCTCCTTGAAGGCCAAGCCAGTGATCTCGGCCGGAATCAGCCGCATGGAGGAACATGAAGAGCCATTTGACCCTGCACTTGGGCGTGCATGCATTGCTGAACCATGGAGGCTCTTATCAGTGGATTCTTCCACGGTGCTCAAGAGGGTAAGGGATGAGTATGGTGTTGGAGAAAATGGGGTTGTGTGCTTAGGTGGGTTTAGGAATGTGAGGGCTGTGCATGAATGGGAAGGGTTGAAACTGGAACTGGATGAGACCAACTATGATTTTGGTACCAGCTACGAGTTGGAATGTGAGAGTGCTGACCCAGAGTCACACAAGAAACTACTCGAGGAGTTTCTTCAAGAAAATGGAATCAGTTATTCTTATTCTGAAGTTTCAAAATTTGCTGTTTTTCAGTCCAGGAAGCTGCCAGAATTTTGAGAAACCTCGTTAGCAATTATTACTTTTGAATGCGTTGTTTTTTACTTCGTGCATATGCGGTCTATTAACTAGATTACAATGCTCTTTATTTCGTACAAAAATATTTAGTGTTTACCAAAGTTAAAAAGCACACACTCTTTACACCCTTATTTGGAATCTGTCCATAGAAGGCTATTCAAGAGGTAACCCAATCCTACAATAAGCATAAGCCATAAGCCTAACTTATAATATTTACAAGATTGTAGATGATAGAGGCACAAGAATATTAGGTGTGTTCCGAAGGAACATGCACTTAATGCCTTTTTCTGCAGTACAAACTAAGGGCACAAATTAAGAATATCGGTGGCAGGTTTCTGTAAATTGAAATACAGATTTTACTGAAAAGGAAGCCATGTATCTCTTTCCAAGCTTATAGGTAAAAACAGAGAGGAGCCTGCATGGTATAGTGAAATAGAATCGCTGTGCTGATTTAGTACTTTAAAATACTACATTTCAAAGTACTGCAGGAGCAGAGTAAATATCCAGAATCGCTAATGTCTCAAAGAGCTTCAATGGGTATCCTCTGACTGCCCCAAAGTGCATATAGCAAGTGCATCCAACTAGTATATCCCTGGTTTATTAAATAAATTTACATGATTAACTTGCAACGGATGTGACAGTATGACGATGGAAGCAAGCAAACACTAAGAAATCTCACAAATACCACTCATACATGTAAATAAACATTACGAATCTGTCATCGGGAAATCAATCATTTAGTTCAAACCTCATTAGGCAACTCGTTGGCCTATTTACTGTGTTATGTATAACCATCATGGGCAATTTGTCATACTGCTGAATGGAGGATTCCTTACTAACAACTATAAGGTAATAGGTAATTCAGGTTACATCAGTTTATGCATGAAGATGATTGTACACTAGAACAATGCAAGAAAATAGCAGGAACAGCTTAATAATTACGCTCTTCAGAAGTTCCTGAAAACACCCAGAAAATCTTGCCACAAAGTTTATAACATCATGCCACAGAAATAGAGGACACAACTCAACGGCCACGACCACGGCCACGTCCACGACCCCTTCCCCGTCCTCGGCCCAAAGGTTTCCCTGGAAGAGTAATAAAAAAAATATGCTAACATTAAAACAGGAGGAACCCGGCAAGAAACAATTACAATGTACTGAGTATGGATGAAAAATTTGTAGTCAAACTACAGACATTACCAGCAGTTGGCTTCTTGGGTTTGATCTTAGGTGTCTCTTCCACAAGCAAGGTTTCGAGATTCAAGCTGTCAGGAAGAATATAGTATCGTATGTTGTTACCCCTCACACTGAGATGATCCAGAGTCACTGGATTTTTCCCTTTCAGTGTTAGTTTAACTGTTTTCAAATGAGTGTTCATACTGATATCAACACCTGTTGCAAAAGTCTTAAAATCAGTATCTCAAAGTTGTATTTTTGGGCAAGAAACAACTATTGGTGGAGTTATACCAGGAAGTAGCAAGATATGTTTACATCAAGTAGAAGGACTCACTACACCCAAAATTCATAAACGATGTACTTCATGTTCACTTATTATCTACAAAAGTGGGCGAAAGGAGACGCTTATTCATGACATGCCGAATATCACATCCATGTGACCGGATAAAACTTAATAAGATGGGTACCAAGTACAAAATTTAACGAAGAGGGTGCATTAATTTAAATCAGACAATTGAAATGTCATAGGACACTTGTTACTACTTGAAAAAAATTCAAATTCTCTCCAGTCTGAATTGAGGAAGAGATCACTATAATCAACTAAAAGTACAAGGTAAGCCTAGTTTATTAGTTTCACTATCAGGAAAGTTTCTCCAAAATGCAAATTCCAAGAATATACAGAGCCCCCTGAAAAGAGAAATTTGGGAGTGAGAATTATGCTTAGAAGACAGGTGATTGAGGTCTCCAGATTTTCCACGACAGGATCATTTCCCCGCAATTATTCCAAAAAAAAAAAAGACTTAATACAAGAAACAACCATCATCCAAGCCCCCAGAGGCAACATGTCTCAAACCAATGTACGACTAGAAGGAATTGCAGTTTCTCATGTTATCATCTAACACAACATATCACAGTCTAAATTATACTCCGAATCAACCACACAATCAACTACTCTGTACAGGAAACATAAGTAATTATTCAGCCACAAATGAACGGAAGCAAATTCCCAGTCCTCTCCACTTACAGGCTAAGAAAAATCTCCTACCCAACCCTATAAGAGGGTCATCTCAGTACCAGCCCGAAGAAAATGCACTAAAATTTTCAACGTCGTCTAACTCAATGAACCAAAATCTGAAAAAGCCGAAGGTAGCGAAATAAAATGAAGGTGGACAAACAGGTTTGAATGAGTACAACCCAATCAGTAATCAATCACAGAGAACCCGAGCAAATAATTAGATGCCTCAGTCAAATTAGAAACTAACAAACCCCCTCTTCCAATACAACTCTAGTATGTTGTTTGCAAATGGTTCTACACTTCTAGTACACAAGTGAGTCAGGAAGTCTAGTTCAGTAGTAAAATTTATGTTATTAGTAAACGACTGTACAACTCTAGTACACTGCAAAAAGAAAAAAAAAATCGAGGAAGAATATGAACCTGTAATGGTTCCATGAACAACGGTGCCATTCTTGAGCTCAATGGATACGGTTTCATTGTTCAACTTCATTAAAAACCTGTTCAAACAGTGTTCACGTATAATTAGGCTTTGATCCCAGAAAATGAAATCGACAATAGCACAATAAAACAGATAAATTGACCAACGCAACCAAGAGAGAGAGAGAAAAGAGACCTAACGAGCTTCATGACGAATCGGAGAGTAATACTCTGTTTGCTTCGCTATTCTACTTCTGTCAACCAACATAGGGGAAAAAAAGTGTGAATTGAGCAAATAATAATAATAATAATAATAATGCAGAAACTTAGAATGCTACTGAATCGATTCAATTCAGAGAAAACGAAAGAACGATCTAACGGAGGAGTTTACGGTGACTTACCTTCAGCGACGGCCACCACGACGGCAGCCAGGGTTTTAGGGCAAAAATTGGAGAGAAAGAGAGAGCGGGGTGAAGAAGCGGTTCTTTTGTAAGGGCTTAAGGGATAATTTCGTGATTTTGAATTTTGAATTTCCAAACAAAATAACGAAAGTAATAATAATATTATAAATTTCAAGAAATCAATTGGAATTAATTCTCTATCTGCATATTTTTTTAATTTTGTCTTACATGCCTGAATTTGCATGCAACTTTGGCTTGTTAGTTTTCAATGTATTTGCTATATATATTTATCTATTAAAAAAAATTGCTTGGAAATCAAAATTTTGTTTTTTAATTTGATTAAAACAATATGTATATTTTTTATTATATGCATATTGCCATTGCTTCACACTTTCATTAAATTTTCTTATCTATTGAATAAATTTCAAAATAAAAAACCTACATTACTTTTGACTAAGAAAAATAGAAAAAAAGAAGAGGAAAAGCAAAATATACTAAAAATTTATTTTATTACCAAAAGATCAAATTTTAATTTTTGTTTACTTCAATGGTTGATACCTATTTTTTTTGTTAAAGGTAGATCAATAATTGGTTTAGTAATGAAGGTTATTAACTGATTTTAACTCTATCAATAACAATAATTATTTATTGTAGATATAAAAGTCCTAAAAATTGTAAAGAGATAAAAAAAAAACCTTTCTATTTTAATAGGGACAAATAAATGTATTTTATTCTAACATAATTTATTATCAATTTCCGCTCCATCAATACAATAATACGTTCATAATTTTATAACACTAAAAAATATTAAAAAAAAAAACACATATTTATCACCAAAATAATTTTAAAATACAAGCCTGTACGGATCATTCATGGTCACCAAAACAACGGGACCAAATTGAAACCCATAAGACTCCTTCTTTTTGTACTTCCGTATTTCTTTCATACAATCCCAAGATTTTAAAAGTCTATAGTACCCCTGTATTATTATTTTTTTTATTTCAATCTTAATCTCTCCCTTGGCTTTTGTGTTTTAAAAGATATTATAAATAGAAATTAGTGGAAAATTTTTTAAGTCGACAAACTTATTTAAATCACCAATATGTGATGGACTAAAATATTTTTTTTTGAGTTTACTAAAAACAATGAGATGCGTAGGAAATCATATTTATTGAAGAAGTTGTATGTCACACCCCATTAAATTCTCCACTTTAGTGGAATACATGTGTTAATTTCCCTTCTAGATTTTCTATGATAGTGAGGGGACAAGCTGTCAGCCCTATTTAGTTCCCCACCTTTGAGAACCGCGCGACAGTAGGGAAGATAAGTTTCTGCAGATAGTGGATTCCATGTGGCAGAGCATGGAGTGCAGCAACTCAGAAAGTGGGAAACAGGTGGCAGCTTGGCATTTGACCGTTCGGTTTTGGAAATGATATAAAAGTTGGGATTTTAAATCTGGCATCACTTTCCCTGCATGCGATCTTCTTCTCCAAACTTCAGAACTCCATTTTCTCCTCCTTCTCTCTAGAAATCTCCACCTTCTCTCTAAAGTTCCGACCACTTCCTCCCCTCCGATCATCAACCTTCTTTCAGATTAAACACTCCCGGTGACAAAAGCTTTCATTTGCACCGATCAGAATCTTTGTTGGACGACTTTGGATTTTGAAAGGAAACCATAGAAGTAGTGCTTGGAAGTTTAGCTTGGATCATAAGGTAAGGAAAGCTTATAAAATTTAATTATAATTTCTTGTATGGTTAAATGCATGATTTATTGTATGTTGGTTGATTTGAATGGTATGATGAAATGTTACATGCTTATGTATGAATTGTTTTATCTTGGTTAGGAACTTAGAATAAATGTATGAAACTTAGAAATTCTGGAATCTGTGATCGAAGGTCATTAGGGCTGTTCGGTTTTCCCCTAAAACGATCGGTCTTGTACTACTGTATCGAAACTTAAATGCCTTGCTTAGTCAATCATAATGATCTATCCATTACAGAACGCTCGGTCTTATACTGAGTGTTCGGCTCTAACGTATTCGGTCATAGACTGATTACTTAGTCTCATGTTAACTATGTTTATTATAGTAGCGTTCGTTCGCACATTGGACGTTCGTTCACACACGAGACGTCTTATATTGATAATGTTTATTGAAAGTACTCGGTCATAAATCGAGGGCTCGACCTGAGAAGTACTCGGTCATAAACTGAGTACTCGGTTTCATATTAATTGCCTTTATTATACGGAACGTCCGTTCTGGAATTACTTGGTCATAGACTGAGTGTTTAGTCTCATATTAACCATTCGAAACGTATGGTCTTCCACTGAGCGTTCGACTTGTAAGGAGGATTTCTTATTTGATAAATATTAGGTCTTATACCTGTACTTGAATTCTTAAAACGTCCGTTTTATAATAATATTGTTTATTTGAAAAGTGTTCGGTCTTACACTGATACTTGATTCCTCACGGAGTGTTCGGTCTTGTACTGACACTCACTTTATTGAAGAGAAGCGTTCGGTCTTAAAAACGTTCGATCTGAATTGTATAGTACTCGATCTCACTAAAGTTTCATTCGATTGTTGTGCGTTCGGTCTTCTTCATAAAATCATTTGCAAGTTTTACTTGGTTTTGAATAGTACTCGGTTCTCCTCAGTATTCGACCTTTCGGTCAATCACTAAAGTAGTCTTTGATAAATAAGTTCATTCTCGGCGTTAGTCCGTTCGGTTTGTTGTTTGTATAAGAGAATTCCAAGGAGGAATGTCTCATGATTGATTTTGGTTGGTATAGTATGACCGTGGCAAAAGGCTCAGGTTCTGCTCTATCCTGATATTCCGTGATTACGCCTTCTCAAGTAGAGGAGGGTTATTCATGCGTGGGAATGGCAGGAGGTCCGCGGTCATAAGACCAGGAGATCGTTGTAGGACTAACCTCGGGTGGCGGTCTGTTGAGTGTACCCAGCCAGATCCACCCGGGTGCAGAGAGCGGCGAGCATACATGGTTCATACAATATGTTTGATTGGTTGGTAGAGTAAGAATATGGCCAGCTTTGTATTGGTGTTCATCCTGATATTCTAATGCTCACTGGCGCTAGTGACCATGTGGTGAGAATGGCAGGAGGCTCTAGCCTGGGCGGTGTGTACAGCCTTGACCTAAGGTGTTTTAACGGGCTAACCTTGTGTGGCAGGCTCAAGGGTTTTCCATGCCGCGGTGACTCTGATGGTTGAATTCCAGGTTACCACCCACGGGTGCAAGGACGACCATAGCTACATATTCTTACAGTCCCGACAGAGTCATAGTGGTCGATCTTAATGATTTATACGTTCGGTTTATTGTATGAGATGATTTGAATGATGTATACGTTCGGTTTGATTGTTATTCTTATATGATGATTACATGATTGAGATATTATGGTGATTATATTACTTTGATGATAAAATTGTATGTGAGTCGGATTAATTAAATTGCATAAGCTTACCCTTATATTTCTTGTCTTGTCCATGTGTCGTTCGGTCTTAACCGTTCGGTTGTTCTCTTCACTGCAATGATCATCCAATGGATGTGAGCAGAGGGTGATCTTGAAGAAGTCTTGGAAGAAGTCTCACCAGCCGTTCGGCCTGAAGGCAATGTAGGACCGTCTGGTCGATATTAATACCTCTTTTGTATTTTCGTTCGGTCTTGAGCTATTATCATGACCGTTCGGTCTTAGCTTGTAGAATTGTATCAGACTCTTAATTGTACGGTTTTAATTCTATATGAAATTTCATATTCCTTCCTCCTTACTATGCTTATTCACTACTGTTCTCCTTTATTGTTCATGTTAACTCCTAAAATAAATTATAGCTTTGATTATATTTATTGGGATGTTACATTGTATATATTTTTTAGTATTACAAAATTGTTAATAATCATGCAATATCACTTTAATCACTATAGACTGGATATAAAAAATGAATTAATTGAAAGAGGAAGAGCTTTATAATAAAAAAATAAAGTACTCAAATTGATTATATGGGAATAAATTACATAAAAAAAACTATTATTTCCAAATTACATTTTTCATTGAAGAAAAAAAAAAGTCTACTAATTATAAATGGACGGCAAATAATATTTGCAAGTTATTTAGAAAAAAAAATGAGAAAGATGGAAAGGCACTTTCACACTCGCTGCGTAGTGCGTGGGGTCGCAACATTATTGAATTTTAACCAAACCAACATCATGAGAATAATTTTTTTTTTTTTATTTTATTAAAGACTGTGAATAGTTTTGACTTTAAAGCAGTCTAATGAGATTAATGAACTCCAAAACATATACATTCTTCTGGTATTAATTTTTTTTTTCATGTGTGATTAAATTTATTTTAGAAAAATAACCTAATTTTTTTTATCAAATTTTATAGGTAGATATTTTTCAAGTGGAGAAGACAAACTTTTTAGGCGGTCAAAGCGTAAGTTGGAAGCAAAAATACTATGTTACAATAATATTTTAAATTATAAACAATCTTATCTAAAACGATTTTAAATTGAAAAAACCAATTTTGGTTTTGTATAGTGAAGCTTAATAAGTGCCAACTTTGACTTGGTGACTTATTTTTATAAGAAAACTTTTTAATTATCTTAAAGAATTTTTTTATTAATTCTTAAAGTATATCGGTTCACATTGTTATCTCTAAATTTAATTAATCAAATTTAATTTTTTTCATACAAATTTTGAGTTAAACTTAATTTAATCTCATGAAACTAGAGTTATCTCAATTTAATACTTTAATTTAAGAATATTATTTTGAATATAAAATGTTTGATCATATTTGGTATAACAGAGGAAGGTAAAATGATGGGCGAACCCGACATTTCCATTAATCAATGATATCTTCATGGCGCCAAAAACGCAAACATGACAATTACAGTTGGTGAGGAAATCCACACACGACAAAACAAAGTTAAATCAATAAAGAAAAAATAAAATAATAATTAGTCATTAATTATTGTTGCAATCATTTCATTTTATTTAATTCTATACTTTGAGAAATCAAATTGCAAAACAAAACCAATATTTTACTTAGTTTACCAGAGTTTTTAGGAGGAATAGTTGCTAAGTATTTTTTAAAGCATTCACGTCTCTCTTTTTTTTTTTTTTCTTTTTTTTTGACCCATTGATGTTTATGTCGGCTGTGTCCTTTTCCTTCATGGTATAACAAAAATTGGGCTGCAACCATTCATTAATTGAATACCCCAATTTGCTTTCTTGCAAAAGGAGGCGACCCTGATTGGTTTTGTTGCATGCAGTGAAGTTTCTGGATTATGGGTACCCGCATAATCCAAAAAGGTTTTACTTTTCAAAGGATTGTCAGAGAAGGTTGGTTATTTTTTCATATACTTCTTCTGTTTCTCCATCTTCTTTTACTTCTTCTTCTTGATTCTTGACGATGATGACTGTGATGATGATCGTGGGGATGGTGATGTATGAGTCTTTTATTAGAGTGAGGTTTGTAAAGTCATGATTTTGTTGGGATCTTGATTAGCTTGTGCTTTTGTCAAAGAAGGTTTCTATTTTTTATTTTTGTTTCTAGTGGGATCAGAATCATTTTGTTTCCTTCTTATGTTTTCATGAATTGGAGAACGTTATCATTTCATTTTTCTGGGTTGGCTCTTTCCAATAATCACACCTTGTTTCTATGACCTGAGTACTTTACACTGTTTCTTTGCTGTCAGTGATTGAACACAGTTGAATCAGATTCATTGACAGGTTGATTTGATTATTTCTTCTTCCTGTATGCTTTTATTTTAATATTATTGTAATTTTATATTTTACTTGTTTATGTTTGGTTTGCTACTAAATTGGCATGGTTCAATTTTAGACTAATCTCACCAGTTGCTGCTGTGTGTTTTTTTTTTCTTCCTGTTTTGCAATTTTGATTTTGTTAGACAGAATATAATGAAGAATGTGCTTTAGGTTATGATGCCTCTCCTATGAGATTTTTAATGGTATTTATTTTTCTTAAATTGAACTTTTTTTTAATTTCTTTTCTCCTTAATTTATTTAGGTCTATTTTGCTTATAGAGCATTAAAATCATTCCCAGGAAGTGTTGAAGAAAAGGAAGCGCTAGATTCCACACCCCCAATTTTATTAATCCTTTGGTCTACAACAGATGAGATGTAATACAGAAGGTTGGTTTGTGATTCTTCTTGCTTTGGATTCACTGTTTGAAAAGGAAAGAAATGACCAAATAGATTATATTTATGACTTATCAGCATGCATTCATCATTTTTATTTTCTTGTTACAGGTATTGTGATTTATTACAGACAGTTTCATTGCTGTTTAGGGAGTGCTTCCAGTGTATCAACTTATCTTGTAGAGTAATAATTGCACAATGGAGTCTAATGAAGCAGCAAGTGTTATTTTAAATTTGATGGATCTTGATAAAGTGCCTAACCAACATCCTGTCAGAGATAAACAGAAAGTGCTCTCTGAGAATTACCAGCAGAAAGTTGCTTCCATTGGTGTCAGAAGGAAGCGTTCATCTCATCAGCATCATTCCTTTGGAATGAATACTAGCGAAAAGGACAAATCTGAGGATGTTTTAGAAGTGTTCAAAGCACTCAGGAGAAGTAAGCATCATAACCCATCAAAAGGAAATGGGAAAGAGAATCCCAGTTCTAGCAAAAATTCTCAGTTGGCTGATGGGCTGCTCCAAGAGATATGTTATCCTGAAAATCAATACAGAAAGCAAATATCCTGTCACATGAATTTTGTTAAGCCAAGTTCGAGATCTTTCAGTAAAATTTCAGAGGAGATTTCTATGCAATCTGGAAATGTTGCAAATGGAGCTTTTCATACTGCCTCAACTTCTTTTTTCAGAGGGAATGAAGTTCTTGCCAATGATATGCTGAAGCCTGCTTCAAATATTTCAGTTAATGAGATCCAATTCAATTCCCCAATCTTCTGTTCAGATGGTTCATATATAGGCTCTCAAGCCAGGAGGAAAACTTTGGAACAGAGAGATGTGACTAAAAAGGTTCATGAACTTAGACCATTTGGTCGAGACTGTGCACATAACCAATTGCATATGATCTGGGAAAAAGGGAATGGAGCAAGAAATTTGACTCATCAAAGGGGATATGGTAATGTTAGAATTAAAGCTGGTGATAATTATAGCTTTGCTAGAAGAGTGCCGAGACCTCTTTGTTCAGCTTCAGGTCTTGCTGATAATTGTGGAACTATGAATCAGGATATCTTGTTTCATAGATATTGGGGTTTGAGAAAAAATTCATCCTCAAGTTGGTCATCATGGAACTCGAAGAATCAAAATAATGACCAGAAAGAACGTCTAGAAGATGTGAACCTCAGTTCTGGGGGTGAGAAATTTCCTTCCTTTTGCTCATATTTCAATAGTGATCATACTGAAGAGAATTGTATTAGTCACAAGTCAGAGAAGGGATGTTATGAGAACAATTTGTCTGATAAGATAACTATGCCTCATCAATTGCCAAGTTCTAGTTCTTCTCCCACCTTTATAGACAGACAGATCTTGCAAGAGAGAAGAGTAATGAATGATGAAGTGAAGAACAGAAAGTATGACGACAGTAATTTGTTTCAGCAAAATGTTGAGTCTCTTGAGTCATCAGTTGAATTCTTGGCATCTGATGCAACAGTTGAGGTTGTTGACTGGACACATAGTCCAACCGAACATCAATCTAAATCAACAGCCTTCATTTTGTCACAAGAAATTGATTGTTTGAATCATACTTCATATACCTCAAAGCAACAGGTTTGTTCTTTCTTACTAAAAATGATTAGGATTACTCATTTTTTCCAGTTAGATGAATATTCAATCAATCATTTAGGTGTCAGAATCTGTATATTTGATGGAAACATGCATGAATTGTCCATAATAGAGTAATATTATTGTTTCAGGTGTGCTATGCATTTTATCACTTTACCAATGATGAAAATCCCCAAATGCATGTGACTTGCTAAAATTTAGTCTTCAAATGCATGAGAAATATTAGAAGTTTTATTTCCTCATTCAATATTTACTGATCACATGTGGAAGTTTCTCTGTGCTTAATAGTTCAAGCAGTATAAATACCCTCGTTGACAGTGGTTATCAAGCGGTGTAAATCTAAACTCCCTAGGGCCTGCATAATGATTGGACTCTTGCTTATTGAGCCATCTTTTTTTATGTTCTTTTCCCTGTTGAACAATGTAATGTTTGTGTCTGATGGAGATAGAAGATATATTAAGAGTATTCAGTGGTATTCGAAAGACTCTTTTTATTTGTAACTACTAGAGCATTTATATAGAATTCTACGAGTTATTTTCAATCAATAAAATACATTTGAAGGTATTATAGAATGTAAGCCAAAAAGGAAAAGAATAAAATATAGAAAGAAATACAATCAAAACAAAGATCAATTTAATCTCCAAATTGTCTTCCTCCTGCTCTAAATTTTATGGTACAAAGTTTTGCATCTTTTAAATAGTACCAACGTTTTATCTTTTCAATTTATACATTGTATTTCCCATATAAAAACCAAGATTAAAAAATCTGATATGAATAATAGTTGAAATAATGTTTTTCTTTTGAATCCTGACTTCTGTTATTTAGGCTACCCTTTTGAATATATGAAAACTAGATTTATTGAGTAGGGTTTTATTTTATTGTGTTATGTTTCAGCTATACTTGACTGATGCAAAACAACTATAATAGTTTTATAGTAGAAACTATTGAAGTAACTGAACTATAAATCTAGGGTAATATGTAAAATTTATACTTCCAGTGTAAGGCATTGGACATAAACTTTGATTGTTGACTAATAGTTATCATGTCAATTTTGATGTTGTGGTTTAGTTTTAGATGTAAATTCTGCATCATTAATTTCCTTGAGTAACATTTTCAGATGTCTTAGTTATATTAAACGGTTTTTTTTACTAGATATTTTTCATATCTAATTTGAGTTAAACTTTTTTAGTTGACTTTGCTTTTTATATCATTGGATGTTACATATAAATTTTTTATTTCTTCCTAATTGTTGTTATTTCAATTATGCCAAGTTTCTTCTTTAGGTTTCATTACTGAATTCTGTTGTTTTTTTTTTTTTTAAATTACAGGACAGATCAGATTTTAAAGAAGGTTCTGATCATTCGCTTTGTCATGAGGTTCACTCAGATTCCCTTGGTAGCTCTGTCGAGTCATATGAACCAAGTCCAATTTCTGTTTTGGATCCCTTATTTGGAGAAGACATTCAAATCGGCTATAGAAGTGAAGACAATATATATGGTATGTATGATTATGTTGTGTCATTTGTTCTACACATAATCTGAAATCAATGTTTTATTTCTTAGTTTTGCTCCTTTTACTTTGATACTATTTATGAATATACCATTGTTAATTTCAGATTCATCTGAGGTGGATGATGAAGAATGTGGTTTGAATGTTTCAAGTGATGAAGATTGTGAGAATGAATATGCACATAACTCTAAAGAAAAGAAAGAAATAGCAGGATTAGTTAGAGCTGAGGAAAGTAGGGATTTCTCATATGTTGTTGAGGTTTTAACAGAGGCGAGTATATTTAATAGGAACTTGCGTACAGACTTTTCTACATGGCACTCTTCACAATGTCCAATTAGTCCTTCTGTCTTTGAAAATCTGGAAAAGAAATTTGGCCAGCAACAGTTTTGGAGCAGATCTGAAAGGAAACTGCTATTTGATCGCATTAACATTGGCTTGATACAGATTCTTGAACCATGTTTATTTGTTCCAATATGGGAAAAGTCAACATTAAGAAGATTGAATGTTGAACTAAGCCAGAAGATTATTGAAGATGAGATGTGGGGGTTGCTTGTTGCACAAGAAAAGAAAGTGAGTAATGAGTTTGCAGACCATACACTTGAAGGGAAGATTAGATGGATAGAACTAGTTGAAGATGTTGAGGACATTGTTACAGAGATAGTTAATTTGGTAACAGAGGAGCTTGCTAAAGAGATAGTTTTCTCTGTGAATTTTTGAAAGATTGTAGTTGTGAGCAGCTTTTGCATCATTTAGTGGATTTTGAGAGGAGGTTTATGGAGTTTTGAATTAGGAATTTTGAAAATTTGAATTAGTACAGGTATTTGAAGAGTTTGAGTTAGCATATAGGTATATAGGTTTGATATTCTTTTACACGGAAAGATATTATTTTTCATTTGTATAAAAAATTCAGAATATGTTTTGTTTTTCATTTTATTTCTTTTTAATTTTTGTGTCTTATTTCCAGTTAGCTCCTCCTTTTCCTTTTTCTAAATTTCATGTGTTCAATCCAAAATGTTTTTATTTTGAGTTGTCATAAATAAATTTCTAATCTACACCTTTTTAATATAAAAATGTTAATTAATATAAAGATGTTATTACTATAAAATTTAGATTTCTAAATCAGATTTATAAAACTGAATAGTGTTTGTGATACTAAATTTTAGAATCATTGAATAGTATTTTTAAAACTGAATTGCGATTGTAAAACTGAATTTTGGGATTGGGAGGCCCGCCTTTGAGAGTTCTGCATAAGTAAGCAGCGTCTACTCAAGGCCAGCCTATAACCCCTTCAAAAATTCTTGCACATCAGAATGAGTGCTGCAAGCAGCTCCCACTGCTTGCTTTGTTTTCCTTACTCATTAGTTTAAGGCAAGTTTTAACGTACACAGTTTGTTCATATTTATATACTAAATGTTGGGTTTCTACAGGTACCAAATCGATGTGGGACTTCTTTTCGTTACACATTTTCTTTAACTATACTGGCAGTACCATTTTTAAGTTACACGAACTAGTCCAAAACGAATTGCAAAACTAAAAACCGACCCGCATATCCTGACTCACTTTACCGTGATAGGCATCATCATCGATGGGACAAGAAAATGTGTGAATGGAAAAAAGCCGGAGACAACGTTGGAGTTGAATCTCGGTACTACCTGTCTCAAGATTTTTTTTCAGTTTTTGATTCCCTTCCTATATATTCTTTTAACACGTGTTTCAGAAAACTCATCTCAATTTTCTAAGGTACGTCTTCATGCTTCAACCCTCCTATGTTCTGAAGCTACCATTTGAAAATAATTTTTGAGTTCTTTTGTTTGTAATTGATCTCATCTATTCCTACCCAATACAATGCAATGCAAAATCATTTTTCAAAACTGTATTGATGGGTTTGGTAATTTTTTACAAAATAAATAAACTTTAAAAATATAATAATAGGTAAACTGTGTTTAAAAACAATATTTTATAATTTTCATATTGTCATTATATACAAAAATTTATGAAAAACTTGCAAAAGCTAAATAAAATATATAAATTTAATGTAAAAAAAAATTGACAATAACAATCAATAATAGTGAATAAAAGATATTTTAACACCAATTTTTTGACACTATTTTAACAATGCACACGTGTCAAAATGTGGTTGGATGATTTCAAATTAAAAAAAAAACTTTGATTTTTTCCTTTCAAATATGTCCTTGTTTTAGATTTTTTAATTTAAAGTTATCCAACTATATTTTGACACGTGTGCAGTGTCATAATGATGTCAAAAATTGGTGTTAAAATGTCATTTTTCAAATCTTATGTGAATAAACTTCAAGATATTTTATATATATTACTCAACTTCGTGTCACTTAAATGTTGAACTTGCATTCTTACAGAAAACCACTTCTCAGTTTTCACTTAAAACAAAAGCACTTCTCACCACAGATATCTCATCTCATCTGACAGAAATATATAATTGCTCTTACCTTAACAAGCAACCAAAGTCTCTTCTCAATCTTTCCTAAAACAAAAGCACAAATATCTCATGTGACAGAAATAATAGTAATAATATCATGATACACTTTAATATTCATTTGACACAACATACAAAGATAAAATAGTCTAAAGAATATAAAATTTTATAGTTTTTCAATAAAGAAGAAAGTAAAAAGTAAATAAGAAAAGTGTGAAATGAATGTAAAATATTTAGGTGGGTGAAAAAATCATTTCTACTCAAATAATTGCTCTTACCTTAACAAACAACTAAAGTCTCTCTCCATTTTCTCTAAAGCAAAAGCACTTTTAACCACAGATTTCTCATCTGACAGAAATAATTGCTGTTACCTTAACAACAACTAAAGACCTTGGATGACTACAATTAAACTCCCTGTCGTACGGCCCATTTGATAAAAGAAAAAAAAAATCATAGGAACTGTGTCTGTATTGATAGAGATCCACGTACGGAAAGACAAAATTATGAGAAACATGCATTGAGCAAAAAAGCACCATTTTTTTGTTTGGCCATATATGAGAATTATTAGATTTTTCATGAAAGATCTTGGTTTGAGGTTGTTGTTGTTGGATGGAGAGATAGTAGTGGGAAAGCCATTGGTCGAAGAGATTACAAAATTGCATGATTTCTCCTAGCTGCTACTTAGCCACCCCATGGTTGAAGATAAGCAATGAGACAAACTACAAGAGGAGAGGAATCTCACTTTCTACACATATATCAATGCAATGCAAAACCTACATTTCACGGATTGCAAACCCTTCGTCGTTTTCCATCTTCTGTGTCTATTTCTGCATGTTGCTTCATGAATTCTACATTCCATTCATTCATTTATATTAAGATACTATTTCTACTACTACTACTATTATATATTATTACTAAATTCTGATATGCTGTGTCCATTTCACCTGGAAAGGTCACGGGAATCTTTCTCCTGTCCCACATGTATTTTTAGGCACTGTGAAGATTTTAAATTGTCAAATATCATGATGTTTGTGTATGCAGATTTCTTATTCATCTCTGACTCATGATGTTTTTACTGTTCATGGTCAAATCTAATAACAATAGCAACAACACTCCACGCAGAAAAATACTATTTAGTCTTTTTATTACAGGATTTCAGCGGTGAGATTTTTCATTTAATAATGTGTTTGTGTGAAGTAAAAAAGATCCAGAATTAATGTATTACAAACGTAGTTGAATTGAATTTGATTACTTATGCATTACAAATAGATAGTTATGATGACACTTGGAAAAAGTTGGTTACTGAGATGGTGTGAAATAACATTGTTTGTAGTTATTATACAAGTGGTGGAAGTGTCACTAAATTAGCATTGTTTGCATATGTAAGTTGGTGTATGTTCTGCGTTCATGCAATCAGACAAATGCTCTTACTTTGGATATGCGCGTCACTGATTCAGACCTATGCGTGATTCTCTTTTCTTTTTTTTTCATCTCTGATGTCGCATATATGCATATCAATACAAGAATATATCTTAAACCAATCAGCATTTGCCACACAAGGATTTCAATTTTCATCTTCATCGGATGAAAACCAGAGAAGTGAACATCTAAAAATCCATGGCTTTCAGTTTCACAAGTGGGATCTTGCTCCATCAGCCAGGTGTCAGTGAAGCAAATCTGCAACTTTTAAGCAATTTAAAGCTTGTAAATGACCACTATATATTAAAATATCATCCACATTTTTAAGATAAATGAACATTGCAATGTTTGTCTTTTACTGTTTTATTCATTAACAGCAGTAGTTTTACACTGCACCCATTTGGACCATCTTAAAAGTTTACTGTGAAAGACATCATTTCAAGTTACTGTGTCTGTTTTCATTGTTTTGGCTGAACTAACATTTCTAAAGCAAATCTTTTTAAATGCTGTATCAGAGTGCATATAAAACAATCACTGACGTATACATATGTATTAGGACAAAAATTTCAATTCCCTTTTTATTTTCATCTCAAGGCTTAATTATTAAACTTCATATTTATTTTTGTGTTGCATAATTAAGTACTACCAATTCATATGAGGGTATGAAACAATATTTCTTATTGACTTCATGTCTTCTGATCTGAAAGTTGTAAAAGAAAACCAGTTTTAATTCATGTACGGAGAATAACTGTTTGAGATATTTGGAAAGTGAAGAACACATTTATATTTAAAAAAAATCAGATTTGTATAAAAAAAATGTTTTAACATCTTGAATCTCTAATTCAATCTGTAACTTGAAGTGCTTTGAGATAATGACTTGACACATATTTATTAATTGGTGTTAGAATGTGTTCTAATGATTAGAGTCCTTGATTTCGGTATGCTGTTATGCATTTATACATACATTTGCTTGAGGGCTTGAAACAGTTGTATAATTATAAATGAGTCATTTTTTCAATTTATTGATAATATAGGTAACACAAGTACATGTATTATTTGTAAATTTGCAGTATTACTATTAATTTTTAGGTTTTTACTATTTTATAAGTAAATTTATTAATACGTGTGCTGATGTGTGAAGACTGCATAAATATCGGGATCCTTTATTCAATGTGGGACAGAATGAAAAACAACCTATTTTTTAACAAGAAACATTAGTCTCTGGGGACCCTCTTCCCCTTTCTCTACCATTCCACTTTTATACTAATAATCATGCGATACGACAAGACACAAACCCTAATATCAGTCCTCTACGACAGAACCGGTTCACTCGACATGGTCCTAAATCATGCATACACAACAGGGTTGGAAATGATCAGAACAAGGAGATATCCCTGATGTATAACGTTAACCTTACAATGAGCTTTGTGATTATCGTATGTGTACAACAGACAGACACGTGTCAGCATTGACCACATCAGCCACGTTTTATAATATTTTATAACTGTTATATATCCTCAAATCAAATTACAGGGAAATCTTTCACATGCTGATATGGCACAGTGTTATTTGCTAACTCAAACACTCTCTCTATCAGTAGTACTGTACCATTTGGTGATAATATCTTCACATATAAAAGTCCAGAGAAAGGAAAAAAATAATAACAACTTGATTAATAGAAATATATTATTAAAATGATGGTCAAAAGCAAGTGAATATGAAACTATCGTTGTCCACAAAAGATAGTAGGGAGAGGGAGGACCACACTGCACTATAGATCCGTGCTTATTCCGTATGTGAGAACCCCATTTTTGATTACATACAGCATATGTTTATTTAGCAAGTGCATTCGAAAGTTGAAGGGACCACTTATGCATGCATGGTGGTGAAGCTAAGGAGAACAGAGAGAAAGGTGAGATCATTTTCAATGGCTGCAGCTTAGTCATTGGCAGCACCTTTAGTGGAATCTGAAATCATCTTCTGTATCATTTGGCTTGTCTCTTCCTCCGACATTCGGTCCTCTTTGCTCTTAGCTTTGGCATACTCCTCAAAAAATTCCTTGTTTTCTTTCTCTAGCTCATTCCACACTGCACACATATGTATTCATGTATGTATACACACAAAACATGTTCATTCAATGTACGGATATGCATCATCATGTGACTGCCAAATACATGCACGTGCATGCTCCTTCTGTTCTTGGATTCTTTGGATGGTGAGGAAACTTACTAGTACTAAAAATTACTGAACTCAATATATGTGGTTTTTTATTAGATTTGAGAGATAATATATATTGGATGAAATACAGTGAAGGACACTGTAGTTGAATCTTACAAGCATGTTAATTGGTATTATTTGAAATCTCAAATGTATATATATATATATATATATATATATATATAGTAGTTATACAGAATTACAAATTTGTTTGAATAAATTTCTAACTAAACATATACTTATAAAACAAGACAAGGAGAAGTTAATGAATTTATTTTCATAAGATAAAATTAATTTGTAAAATTCTTTCATTTACAGATAAATTACTTTTAGCTTAAAGAAAACACAGATTACTTTTAACTTGTAAGGAAAATTCTTATTTTGTTTCCTACAAATGTTTACTAGGGAGTTTATTCAAAAATGGTAAACATCTGAACAGGAGGGAAAAAATAAAACATTTGATCATCTCTCTTTAATTGGTATTCTTGTTCTCAAATAATTAAGTCAGTTTAAATTTTTGTGGTATAATATTTCATGCAGAAAAATAAATCTCAATATTGTATAGTCTTTGATTAAAATCTTTCGGAATCTGAATGGCAGAGAGTGATGCACAGAATTTAATAAACAGGTAGGTTATAATATAAGTACTAACTTCAATTGAAAAAATGGTAAAGATTAATCTTACATGTCTAATTTAACTGCAAAGAAGTCTAAGAAGCTTCTAATTAACTGAAGCACAATATATATAGACCGAAAAGTTTGAAACATGGTTGGTGAAATGGTAAAAAAAATGAATTATTTGATCTAACAGTATCAGTATTTTTGTCAGCTTGCAAAGTCCTAGTCAGAAGTAGAAGTCTGAAGGGGTGGCTTTATAAATTCTCAAAGCAAGAAATTGAAGGTGTTAACTAGTTAAGCAATCAAAAGGGGTTCTTCATACAAGTGTTGAAAGTCATTTTACATTTTGAAATGATCTGATCATATACATATATCTCTTTGATCTTGTAGGGAGTTGAAATGGTGCAAAATCTTGTTTATAAAGCATATGTTATGATGATAGTTAAAGAAGAAAAGGTAGGAATGAAAAAAGAAGAGAAGATAATTAATACCAGTGGATGTTATGACAGGCTTGATGTTTGCATGCTTGGAGAGAGCCTCCATGCATTCTTCCTTAGACATGTGAAAGATCAAACACTTTTCAATGAGGTGCTGGACCTGAAATTTGGTAGGAAGAGGATGATGTGTGTGTATGATGAAGAGAAGAAGAGAAAATGAAAAGGTGATTACCATGTGAATGTAAGAAGCAGAAGAATGAGAAGGCTCTCCCATGAGAAGTGTGGTAGAAGGTGCAAATGTGAAGAAGATTTAATGCAGAGGGAAGGCAATAAAAAATAGTATATAGTGAGGTAGGGTCAAGAGTCCCACGTGAGAGATAGATGATCATTGGCTGAGAGGGGATTAGAGGAGATTGTAAATGACCAGTCCTTTGTCTTGTGCATGTGCCACTAGAGTAGCCTCATGCACGTGATTTGTGGGACACCCCCACATACATTTCCCTCAAACAGACAAACTCGGTTCATCGATTGATGCCACATCTTTCCCACCATTTTCCGCAACCAAGCCTCTATGCTTAACACATACCAACATCTTTCGTTTGATCATCCTATATTTATCTCTCCATCCCTTTTACTTTTCCACTGTCAAAAACTTTAGGTTAAAACAACCTTTCTTTTTTACTAAGGTATTCCTAATTTGGTTCTCTTCTTTTAAACTTTTTCAATTGAGTCTTTATAAGTGTTAATTTCAAACAAATTAGCCTCTGCCGTTAAAGATCGTTAAAGGTTTTAAAATTGTGTAGAGGTGGATAAATGACGTGGTTAAAATTCTCTTTTTAAAATTGTGCAGAGGAGTACACAATTTTAACACCTCAAAAGGAGAATATTAACGGTGTCATCTATTCACCTCTGCACAATTTTAACACAGTTAACGATTTTTAACGACAGAGGCAGATTTTTAACGGCAGAGACTAATTTGTTTGAAATTAACACTTATAAGGATTCAATTGGGAAGGTTTAAAAGAAATGACCAGGTTTAAAAGAAATGACCAAATTGAAAATACCTTACGAAAATAGTAACGTATGGTTTTAACCAAAACTTTACTATTCACTGTCAATCTATGTCCAAAAAAAAAAAAACTTATTATATATAAGATTTTAGTCTTTTACATTAATTACATGTAAAATTTCAATTCATACATGTTTCATACTTTAGTTTAACTAATACTGATTCTCAAACTTTTAAAATGAATATATGTAATTTTTTTTTGCTTGTATAAAACTATTTTTTCGTGTTAATTAATATTTTATGCTGATATTTGAATTAAAACGTGTTGGTTTTTTAAATAATTAAAAACATTTAAAAACTGTATTTATCATTTCAAAAATTGCATATTAAAATGTATTATATTGATAAATTCTAATTTTGTATTTAAATTTAAAAAATTAAAACATGTTTAATAAAAAAAATAAGAAGGTTTGAAAATAAAAAATAGTATAAACTTGATTTAATAAATCAACTTTAAGTCTAACTTTATTATCACAAAATCAAATGTTTTCACCTAACTGTTTTTATTTTTAAAATGTATTCTAATTTATAAAAAACTTTCTAATAGTTACGTATTAAATAAAAATAAATAAATTAAATATTAAAAGAAATTTCATAAATTCATGATCTTTATACCAGTCGCTGATGTTTGATTGTTGTTGTGTTCATGTGATTGAATCACTCACTGTCAGGTTTTGTTTTCATTTATAATAAATGTTTACATAAGGATATCTCAGCTCACCATCATATTTGTTTTATGCAAACTGTGTAACTATTGCTGATGTGAAGATTTCATGTATGATGATCAGTTGATTAGTTCATTATCAAACTTTTTTTGTTTTTTAAGGCTATAGATATGTTTTTAAACTTTCATATGGGTGAAGTTTCGGTATTGTAAGTGACTTCATTGAGCATTTGATTGAATGAAATGAAATGAAACCTGAAAATGTTAAAATAATTGTGTTGTAGTTTAATGAAATATTATGATTGGAAAAATACTTATTATAGCATGTATTAAAATAAGTTTTTCATATTCTTGGGAATATATATTCTAAATTAAATTTTTTAAAACGAAAAATAAAATAAAATAAAAGAGAAGAAGCTACAGAGTGAGTTTGTTCAAGATAAAGTAAAATAATTTTGAAAAAAAAAAAGATGAATATTTCTCATAAATTAGTTTATGTATTTAAATTTAAGTTTAATTTATAACCAATAACATAGTAAGTAGAGTAATGTCTAGGATTTGAGGTCTGCACATGTGTTTGTTCAGAGCATTTCTTTCTACATTCAATTCAAAATTGAATAATATGATATATTTTTACGTTGATTTGACATAAAATATAAAGGTAAAATAGTTATAAAAATATAAATTTTTATATTTTTTTAAAAAAAAAGCAAACAAAATATAAATAAATGAATGTAAAAAAATTTAGATGTTAAAAAATATTTTCTTCAAAATTTCTTCGTTTACTTTCCATTTATTTTTAAAATATAGTTTTAATATGGAGAAAGTTGAATACTATACAAAGCAAGCTGAGTAAATAAATGGGCCGACCACATACTATTCGGCCCAGTTTTTAAGGAGTAGATTAAGATTCTTCCACTGTAGCTATTTGACCTCTTAATATAAAAATGAAAAATTATTTTGACACTAACAAATCTTTTATATTGATTTCAAACTATTTTTTATTTAAAAAAATAAAAAATTTATTTTCATAATTATTTTTTTCTTATAACGTGTCTAAGAAGTATAAAAATGTGTCATCCTATTATTATTATTATTATATAAAAATTTTGTGACATAGAGATTGTGAGATGACTTTGCATTCTTTGATGTGTACATGGAGATGATAAATATAAAGAAAGACTAAAAACACAAGATTCAAGAGTTTATGTTATGGTTCACTCAAATGATTGGAATTATTTAGTTTAACAGTTCAGTTTTAATAAAACTAAAGCATAAAACCTATTCCAATTAATATTTATTTAATTCACTTGTAATGAGAAGATTTCTAAATATGTATATATATTTGGAGTAAAAGTACTGACATGATAAAAAAACTTAGGATTTAATATTTGTGGTTTTTTTATATGTCATTTAGTATTTTTACATTTATTCAATATAAATTTTTTAACTATACTTAAATGTTTAAGAGTCTAAAATGAATTTTACACATTTTTTAAATTATTAAGAAATTATTAATGAATCAGAAGCAAGTCAAAACAAGAATCGGATTTAGATCTGGTTTAGGTTAATAAATTGGGAATTGTTCAATCACCTAATATAATTTTAAGTAATTTTGATATTTTTAACTTATGGAATGAAACATCTAACATGTCACAATCACTTAAGAATAAAATTTAATCAAAATTAATTTAATTCAAGAGCAATTTGCAAGCATAGTTACACTCTTGAGTGTATAGTTTAATGTATCAAAACATTTAACAAAGACATAAAAGGAAAAATAATAGAAAGATATTCTGAATGGATTTAAAAGTAGGTGAACACATAAAATTATATTTTGTGAGATGACCAAAGTTTATATAAAAAAGCAGCCAAATAATAATTAACTTTAGCTAAAGGTAAACATTAAAAAATAAACAATAATTAAAGAAAGGTGGTGGTAGATGGATATGAAGTTTAAATATATTTTTCGTGTGGACTTGCTTACAGTAACATGCACAACCAAACCATATTCTAATACTGCACTTTGTATTGTTTTATGCAGAATTGTAGAATTATGGGAAGTAGAGCTGTCTTTAAAAGAGACGTGTCATTGCAAATGACAGTGCTTTAATATCATTATAAAACATCATAGTTTTTGGTGTGTAGCTTATAATTGTCAACACTCCAAAAACAGCACAACAAAGTTGAATTGGAATAATAATTTATTATTATCAAACATGTTTTTCTTAACTCTCAGTTGAATATTAATTATGTGTTTTTTGTTCTAATATATTAATTTTCATAATTGTATGATATGACTGACCGGCCATTATCAATTAACTGTTTGGTTAACGTTCTTTAAAACAAATTTGGAAGATTGTTTCTAACTCAAAAGGTTATAAATGGGATGATTTTTCAATAATTAAATCAAATCGATGATTCTACCTTAGTATTGTAAGTTCAACAGGAGTAAAACATATTTATTGATTTTTGGATTCTTTTAGACTATAATTATAAATTAATTTTAATTAAAAATCTATTTTAAAACCTATAAATATATAGATAAAATAATGAATGATTGTAATTATTACGAATTTAAAAATCAGCTAAAAGTTTGAAAACTTAAAACTAAATAACTTTATAACGAAAACTTTAGCTTAGATCGAAAGATTAATAGAAAAGTGTGAATAAATATTAATTGTGGAAACAATAATAAATTTATTATTATCTTTATTATAAAAAACATTTTAGTTACTATAAAAAAGATAAGATTTATTTTAATTTATATATTATAAACTTTCTCGAAAATGAGCATACCAAAACAACAAGAAGTTGACTAATTATTACGATCAACAAAATGATGACAAATGCTTTATTTTCTCAGAGAAGGTAACAAGCAAACATTAGCACTGTGAAATAAAATGATTGTTCATTCCCAAAGATCATCAAGAAGAGGCTTGGTTGGTCCTTTGATGAGTCTGTCTTGATGGATTTCGGCTATCTTCTTGTAATCATCCTCAGTCAAAGACCAATCGAAAATCCCCAAGTTCTGTTTCATCCTATCTTTGTCGTAGCTCTTCACCACAAAGGTTAGATCTTGTTCGTACAGCCATCGAAGACAAATCTACAAATTTTTCACATCAGTTTTCTGAACACAAAAAAACACATATATACTACTGAGAAGAATTGAATCAGTGTCTACCTGAGCAACGGTTTTGCCATGAGCATCAGACAATTCTTTGAGTATATCATTGTCCATCACAAGATTAGCACCCCTGCTAGCACCCTTCCTCAGGGGTGAAAAAGCAGTCACAGTGATACCCTTTTCCCTGCAGAATTCTCTCAGTTGCTGCTGCTGCCACCCAAGGTTAACTTCAACCTGTTTACGATTGTTCAAGGTTTAGTTCAATGCTGATTAAGCTAATTTATATACTGTTAACTTAATTATTGTTTGTTAAATCAATTACTTGATTCACTGCAGGAGGAATGGTAGCAAAAGAGAGCAATTTTTCAAGCCTGCTGATGGAGAAGTTGCTGACTCCAATGGCTTTGGTGAGACCAAGTTTCTGGCATTCTTCCATGGATTCCCACACACCCTTCAAGTCAAACTCCACCATCTCTGATACTTCAATGGGGTAGACAACTTTCCCAGGCTTGGTAGCAATGGGCCAGTGGATGAGGTAGAGATCCAAGTACTCCAGTTGAAGAGTCCTGCATGAAAAACAAACATGGAAACTATTACAAAGTTGAAATTTTGATAGCTTGGGAAAGTAAAGAAAGAGATATTGTACGTAAAGAAGTGGTGTGAATTGGAAAGTTGTCGACCTGAGAGATTTCTGGAGAGCTGGAACAATGGTATGTGCATGGTTATCGGTGACCCACAATTTGGAAGTGACGAAGAGTTCGTCTCTGGATTGAATGAGTCCAAGTTTAAGAGCTTCTGCTATGGCTTCTCCCACAGACTGTTCGACGCCATAGGCAGAAGCAGCATCGAAGTGTCGGTAGCCCTGCTTGATGGCCTCGAGAACGGCATCTTTTGTCGTGACGGTGCTGGTGGCTTCCGGCGCGGTGCCGAGGCCGATGACCGGCATCTTGCGGTGGCCGGAGGAAGAGTGGAGAGTGACTTGGGGGATTGTGGTGGCAGCCATTTGGAGAAGAATGATGAATTGGGTTTGGTTAGTTTGATGATGTTAGAAAAAGGGTGACAGAGTGATCCTTTTATAGCCATGGAAAGTTTGAAGAAGCAGAGTGGGTAGGTGGGATTAGAAGTGATTATATCCACTTTCGGGTAGCTGGTGTTCGTGCCAATCCAATACACGTTGTTTTTAATTCTTAATGTCTGTTGTTTTTCAAGTACTTGGACCAAACAAAAACATCAGATTAATTTTCCAACATATATGTTTTGAAAAAAAATAAATGGTAAAATAATATACTTTTAATGTTTGACACTCTGTATAAGCTAAAATAGTAATAATAGAGTAACACTTTGACATTTATTTATTTGATATAATGCACAAGAATAAAAGTTAGTGAAGATGCCAATTCACTTTTTAATTTATAATGATTATAGGTCTACATCAAATCACCAAACACGAGAGTTGAAAACTATAAAGAATATTAAATATAATTTCACGAAGACTTGGTTCAGAATGATTAATATCCTATTATTTCCTTTAATTAATATCGTTTTAATGATATTATAAGATTGAGATTAAGTTAAATTTAAGATAGAGTGTTATATATATATATATATATATATATATATATATATATATATATATATATATATATATGAATGATTTAAGAAGATTTGATATGTCTTAATATAAAAAGAGAAGTTGGAAACAACACGGCAAAAAAAAAGGAGAAAGGGCGAGAAAAAAAAGATTAAAAACGTTACTTAACAGTTTTTTATATTTTTTATCAATAAAATAAAATAAATAAATAAATAAATATATTTTTTTTAATTATAATATAAGAAAATAATATATTAACAAACTTACCTTGTTATTCGTTTTATCTTGTTGACAATTGTTTTAAAAAATTAGTTTTAGTCATTTGATATTTTTATTTTTATTTTTATTTATTTTGGTATCAGATTCTTCTTGCAAACAAATCAGCTGAGTGGTTCAATCCCTCCCCAGCTGGGAAACTTGACTAGATTAAAAGCTCTTGATCTATCATTCAACATGCTCACAGGAGGCATCCCTGATGAGTTCTCAGCCCTTCAAGAGCTTACCCTCTTGAACTTGTTCACTAAGAGACTAGTTGTGGGTCTTATGGAGACATTGACAAAACAACCTTTATTGTTTTCTATAACTTTCAAATTATTTGTGACCTTTGAGAGAATATAAAAGAATAAATAAATGGAATTCAAATTTCATTTATCAAATATTAAAGAGCCAAATCAAACATTTGAGATGAAATACATTATTATATTATTGATCATACAAACGAATTGTGATTTTTTAGGCAATAAAGTTTTTTTGCATAGCCTTTTATAATCACTTTCCTCGCACAACTTCTCTTCTATCTTGCCTCATTGCACAGTCATATTGAACAGAGAAAAGGACATTCAGACATATACAAGCTAGTAGAGTTTTCTAAAATTAAAAAGACGCCAAATGCTATGGAATGCCATGCAAGTAAATTCACCACAATATGAAATCTCAAGTCCTAGATAATTTCAGTGAGAAATCTATGCCAATTTCCTTTTTCTTTTGTACATTCACAACTAAGGAAATCAGAATACTTTCATCTGTCAACTGAATTAAAGAGTACATTTCATGGTGTGCCCAATTTTTATTTCTAATTCTGAATAAAACAATAAGGGATCAGAAACAAGAGTCATTCAAATCAGAATCAACAACTGGTAACCACAATATGTTTGCATCATTTAACTAAAAAAAATAGACTAACAACTGGTAAAATATAGCATGCGTAACCACAATCCAAATAAGGCCACTAACAATGTAGGCAACTCTGATAATGCAGCTGCCAAATGATATTATCATTCAATGAACACTTCCGCTCACTGATAACCATATTTTTGTTTATATTTCCTATATGAATCAAGGGGGGGAAAATATAAAGTAACAGAAATTATTAATTTAGGAAAATACATCTAGAAATACATAAGACAGATATGAGGAAAATACATCTAGAAATACTTACCTTTTTGTAAAGTAATAACTATACTGATATAGTGATTTCTCTGATAGTTATAGTTATTTTCATGCACTGCACACCAACACATATATAACAATTAGGTATTTTATTTTAACCCCTATCTCCTCTTCTATCCTTTTCTGTGTGGATCCCCTGAAATAGTATCAAGTATATAGAAACATTCAATTTAATTAACATGTCATAAGAACGACCTTCTACCTTTTCCCTTCGATAATGACGAGAACAACAAGATTTGGACAATCGTATCCCACAAGACCAAAACAAAAATCCAAAAACGATAGTTCAAATGAAATATTATGAAAAAGCAACAAATGATAACATTACTTTTCACAGTAAGACAGTGACAGAACAATGACAAGAAAAATACCAAAACAATTAATAGAAGAAAATCATAACAAATTAGGAAAAAACAAATTAATAAAACCTACTTCGTCAAACTTCGGAGATTTCGACAAACGACAGAGGCAGAAGTAGAATCAGTGCTTTCAGTTCGCTGGCCTTCGTCTTCACCTAACCTAGCTCTCATTCGTATAACCCCTAACCTAAACCACAACCACAGTCGCGCTGGCCTTCGTCTTCACCTAACCTAGCTCTCCTTTGTATAACCCCTAACCTAAACCACAACCACAGTCGCGCGGAGGGAGTGTTCGGAGTGCCGAGAAATTATTGATGCGTGGTGTTGATGTGCTTTAGACACGAAGGAAGAAACGAAGAGCGGAGTGTTCGGAGCTTTAGACACAAAGAGCAGGAGAGGAACGAGATGAGGGGAACATTGAAATGAAATTAGGAAAATGTGAAAAATTAGAAAAGAGGAGATATTATAACTGATTTCTAAAAATCCATTATAATAGGTTATGAACATATTTACAAGTTTGCCACCGCATTTCATTATTATAACAGATTTACAAAACTACGTTATAATATGTCTTACACTAATTTACAAGTTATGTAGTTGATGGAACAAAAATAAAACAACCACAAGTTATGTAGTTGATGGTTTGGATTTTGAAACTTGCAAGAGATAGTGCCTTGATTTGGTTGAAACTTTCATTAAGTCAAGCCTATCCACCTTTTAAAAGCCAGGGCTGCTTCCCTTTTGCTTAGTTGGGATTCTGTCTGAAACTTCGGAGCCTTCCCTTTGTAAAGTGATTTATGGTATTTCAAGAACAGCATTCGGTACTTGTATTTGTCAATAAACATGTTTCCTTTTTCCATCATTGTCACAACTTCATTGGCTCGAACGAAGAATCCACCCCTTACAAACGTATACAACACAGAATCAAGAAGTTCCTGATCAAACGTCATGGAGACAGAAGAAGCAAGACCTTTCATCTCACCCCACAGCTCTGTCACCTCTTGATATTTTCCTCCAGTGGCAGCATACCCTGTGACCATAGAATGGAAAGTTTGCGCATTTGGTAAGTGACCTAAGCTTCTCATTTTCTTTAGAGCCTTTTCTGCATCTTGCATCAGTTTCTTCTTGCAAAAAAAGTGGATCCCATTATTCCAGTCATGCACTCCACAGTCCACTTTCTGCCCTTCCTTGATTTCCTGTAACAGCTTGGTCATTAGCCCAGCTTCTTCAGTATCCGCTCCATCTTTAGCCATCATGCCAGAGTTTTGTTGAGTGACTCTTGGAATTCTAGCCTCTTTCCTCTCTTTAAAAAGTTGGAGTGCACCCTGTGTGTCTTGCTGGAGAACTCTGGATTGGATCATTGCCTCATAAGAGCTTGAGTCAAGCTGGATACCAGCTATCCTAGCATCTCTCAGAAGCGACGTGACATCTGCCACCCTATTCGCTCTGCAATATGCTTTCAAAAGAGACGAGTATACAGATGAACCAGTTCTAACTCCGGCTAGACGCATCTCATCCAGGAGATCATGTGCTTGGTCCAGCCATCCAAGTGAGATACACGCGTTAATAACATGAACCAGAGCTGAATTGTCATTGGAAAATGGAGAATCTTCTCTTTCTGCCTTGAGAAGAAATACAGCTAAATCTTTGGTCTTGCCAGCTTCTAGCATAGCTTTAACTAATTTTACATAAATTGTTTCAGTTGGCTGCAATATACCATGCTTGGTTGTGATCAAGTCCACCCGCATCTGCAACTTTGATAATAAAGAATCAAGTATAGCTTTGGACTCTGCCTCAAGCTTTGAGAAGTTCCTATCTTTAGAGAACTCCTCATAAGATAATACAACACTTGAATTTGACCTGTTATTTTGTAAACTATCTAAATCTTTATCGTTGTCCGGAGAACGGTTATGGTATATTCCATCGGCATTCATCATAAATTTGGCAGCTGCAAGAGAATTTCTTGCTTCCTTTGCTTTCCTAAGCATTTCCAAAACCATGTTTGATGCAGAATCTAGATCCCCAAATCTCAAATGGCATGTCAATAAACAATTATAGAAATGTCGAAACTGTAAATCAGTTAGATTTGGGGCTTCCTCTATGTGCCTTTGCAGCTTCTTAAGCTCTTCCCTTCGCCCATTTCTCTCGTATACACGTGTCATTATTATTAGTAAGTGTGCATCTGCTTTGACACCAATTCGAGGCATCATATCAAGAAGTTGTTCTGCCTTCCTAGATGACTCAAATAGGAGGCACCCTGCCAAAACAATCCTAAAAGCAGCACTGTTTGGCTTCATGGCTATCAAAGGTGCATTGCTCTTTTTACGCGGATCTATTCTATTGTTCTGGAACAAATAACCTATTTCAAGAATCAACTCAGCAGCAAGGTAACTTCCTTCTGCTGTTTGTGACATGTGCGCTAAAATTGCAGACCAAGCAGTGACTGAGGGAAAAAGCTTCGTATCTATCATCTTTCTTAAAATGGTTGATGCTGGAACTGGTAGTCTGGCTTTTGCAAGGCCAAAGCTGAGGTAGATAAGCACATCCTTTTCCAACAAATCTTGTCTACCTTTCTCAATAGCACGTTCTACCAACTCATAAGCCTTTCCTAGCAATTTCGTATCAAGGCTGTCCACATAGCTTGTTACAAGCTTACTGATGACTGATTTTCTGGGAAACCCCTCCATGTGCATATGCTGCTCCAATAATTTCCACGAATAATCTAATTGATCCAAATCGATAGCATTTTGTATCTCCAAACTAACTTTGGCAGGGTCTTGGGCATGGACCAGGATTCTTTCAGCCACACTAGAGAAATATAGTCCTTGAAGAGCAAATTTATTCTCTGATCCCGGTAAAAATGCCGATGAACTTGATTTAGCTAAACAAGAGACAACCAACTTAACAATATACCTGACACTTTTGTCACTGGAAACTTGGGTTGTTCTATAATTGTAATTAGCAACCATGACACTTAAAACCAAAGGGATATTAGACCCTGTTTTGAGCTTTCTCACTCTAAGCATCTTCGAATTTAAGAACGAAATCAATAAAAACCTGCACAATCATAGCATCCGTTGGTAAACAAAATGGATAATAAATGTTACACTAAATAGTACAAACAAATCAGAGTTATGCTCAAAAGGTGGAATGATCATTGTTGAAACTTAGTTTCAACAAGAGAAGTCTGGTAAAACAAAAACAAAAGCAAGTTTAGAAGTGCATTATTGTAACAGCCAAAAATAAAATTGAAAATTCAGAATTATTACATTTGTAAGTAGATAAAACATCTCCAAAAAACCGATATAATTATACAGGTTAAAATGAAACTTTAAAACTTGTGACACAAACATTAAAACTTGCTTTGGCATCATTCCTTAAGCACTTTTCACAAGCTACAAACAGTTATTACAAAAAAGAAAACAGTCGACAGACATGAACAATGGCAGAAACCCAATAAAAGTTTGAAAGTTGGTACTTTCATCACTATAAATCATAAAAGAAGTGAATATAATCTCATAAACCAAGGGGTCACTAGTAGGTGGGGAAAATGTATGAATTAATGTCTCACGGTCTTTAAACTAATATGAATGAACATTTAAACTAAGTTTCATGATACCTAAATACAGTAACATATATTCTGAAGGATCAAGGAAGACTAATTTAGTATTAAACTTCCACTAGCAAATGTCCAACCCCAACAATGGAAAAACAAGAAAAAAAAAACAAGTCAGTTATATAGGCTCCTTATCCGTCTCGAAATAGAGCAAAATGTTTCTGTCATTAAGACAAACCATGAACGACTTGATAAAATAAATCTTAGGATGCAGATACTCCCAAGAAAAAAAACGAAGGTAAAAATAATATCTACATGTAAAAGGACAAATCAATTACACTGAATCACTGGACATTATACGCTCTATAGCAAACATGTGAAGAAAAACTCTTACAAATTTCTTGTGAGCAAATTACCCCTCGCTTTTATATATTATTTTGGTCATATCACTAGTCGATATAGAATCTACAACAAAAACCGCCCAATGCAGGGAGAGCCAAAAAGGGAAATATGATCTAATATGAGTACAATGCAATGCTTTCCTATCAGTATCAGGAAGTACATACATTCAAGAATGAAATTGACAGAAAAAAAAAAACTCTAATTCAGTTTCAGTTCATAACCCAAAACAGATGAAACTAAAAGTTTCGAAAAATGTCTTCAATTGGAAGCAGCAACAAAGAGACCGAACTCAGTTCTACCAAGAATACAGCAATGAACAAATTCAAATGGGAAAAACCAACAACGAAACTTGGCGCAGGTAACGGATTGACGAACCACTTAGCGTACGCACAACACACAATTCAAATAGGGATTCCAGCCCTAACATTTCTCACCACTCAAAAAAAAAAAAGCAGTGTAATAACAAAAACAGGAACAAGCAAGTAGGGTAATTGCGACAAGTGGTAAAGCAAAATAGAGACGAAATTCGAAATTAACAGAGCAATGGGTATTGGATCAACTCCAAACACAGCCAAAATCAACGCAAATTAAGTATCATCCCTCACTCAATTAATTAAAAATTAAAAAAAAAAAAAAACAAGAAAAGGGATAGAGGAAGGTGATTTACCTGGCAGCGAAGAGAAGCGAAGAGAAGCGAAGAAGAAAGGTAATTGGAGAGATTGCGAAGAGAGAGCGATAGAGATAAAGGAAGCTTAGGAAACGGCACGCTGAATTAACAGTTAATAATGTGAATATGAATGTGAATGTTATGCGTTTCGGTCCACAATATATCTTTTTATTTCTCACTACTGTTAGGTTACTATAGTGAGCACCCATTGTTTCTAGGCTTCCTGCTATCTAATTCGTAGTTGTCCTTGATGTTGATTAGACATTATAAAGTATCTACAAATATTAGAGTATTGATTCAATTACGTAATACGTATTTTTTTCCATATCTACCGATGTAATTTCCAATATCATGTATACTCTAGTTTCAGTCACAAAAACGATGATTTGACATATTTTTCTTCAATCTTAATTGGGAAACACTGATTGGGTACTTGTATCTGTCAATAAACATATTTCTCTTTTCCATCATGGTCACAACTTCATTGGCTCGAACGAAGAATCCACCCCTTACAAACGTATGCAACACAGAATCAAGAAGTTCCTGATCAAACTTCATGGAGACAAAAGAAGCAAGACCTTTCATCTCACCCCACACCCCTGTCACCTCTTGATATTATGTTACTTATATATCGTTTAATTAAATTATAAATTCATAAAAATTGATTTATAATTTTAAATATAATTATACTAATAAAACAGTTATATAAATAATATAATAAAACTTTTACGTAAAAAATATTAAACATAAATCGGATATGCACATTCGAGAATGAAGATGTCGGATATCCATAGCGAATACATGTATAATCATATTCTCATATCTGATAGACATATGTTCGGTTTTTTATTTTTTCTAAATTAGTTTTATTAATTTTAATAAATTTATATGTTTAAATTTATATCAAATGAAATGGATTCAAAAGATATTCAGAGGAGAAAAGATCATCAGAGCAATTCAAAATGGAGTGCTGGAGTGTAAGGTTTCTTAATAAAAATGAAAGGAGTGTAAGAATACAGAGACATAGTCAATGTTAGAGAGAGAAATAGTCAATAAAAATAAAGTTAATAAATAATCATCTAATTAATTAGGAGTATTATAGAAAATTAAAGGTGTGGAATGAAATGTTTGGAAGTGAAGGATTACGCACCATTTTACCATTACTTTTGCTTTTCTCTTTTTATATAATAGAATAGGCAGCATTTTTTGATGTGGTAGCTTTTTTCTTTTCATCTTGTTTTTTTATCTTTGCTTTCTTTCCTTTTCTTTTTGACCTTTTTTTCGCTTTGTTTTCTTTTCCTTTTTCTCTTTTTATTTTTCGCTTTCTTTCTTCTCTTTTACTTCTCTTTTTTTTCGTTTTTTTTTCTTCCTTCCTTCTTTTTTTTTCTTTCCTTTTTTTTTTAAAGTAAATCAAATACAAAATAGTAAAATAAAAATAAAATAACATAAAATAAAAAGAAAATAAAAGAAAATAAAGTAAGATAAGACAAAAATAAAAAAGATTTATTATTTAGTCAATTCGGACAAAATCGGGTGTTGACATCAGATCTGTCTGTATTAAATCTTATGCAAGGTTTGTGTAGTTGGATAATAAATACAAGTTTAACACCATTATGTTTGGTAATTACCGACGACATTTACTCTTGGGGTAATTACTGACTGACCACTGTTACCCTTCGGTAATTACTGACGTCCTCTATCATTTGATAATTATTGAAGGAAAAGGTCGTTGGTAATTATCGAAGAGGCAAAAGTTGTTGGTAATAGTTACCGACAACAAATTTATCGACAGATTTATGATTGTCTGTAATTCGTCAGTAATATGACATTACTCACGAAATTTAGTTGTTTATGAGGAATCATGGTCATCGATAATGTCTTTCTTTTTATAATAAAACATCTTAGCTTTTAGTTTGTAACGATCATTAACAATATAATAAGTTTTTAATTGTCAACACTCCAAAAACAAAACAAGAAAGTTGAATTGGAATAATAGGTTATTAGTATCAAACATGTTTTTCTTAACTTTCCAGTTGAATATTAATTATGTGTTATTTTATCCTAATATATTAATTTTCATAATTCTATGGTATGAAAAAATTGAAAGACCTTTTTCAATCTCAAAAAGTTATCATAATTAAGTGAATTATAATTAAAAGTCCAGTTCGAACTTATAAATATATTACCTTTATAATGAATTTAAAACTTTACTGTATTATCAATAAAACACATATAACTTACTGGACCATAAAAACCGTTCAACTAAAAATTTGAAAATTTAGAAATAAAAATAAGTAGTGAAAACTATAGACGACTTAGAAGATTAACCTAAAAGTATGAATAAATATTAATTGTCATTATCAATCCCACCTCCGAAACAGTAATAAATTTATTATTATCTTATTATAAAAATAAAACATGTTAGTTATTATAAAAAGATAAGATTTATTTTAATTAGCACCTAAAAACAACAAGAAGTTGATTAATTATTACGATCAACATAATGATGACAGATGCTTTCTTTTCTCAGAGAAAGTAACAAGCAAACACCGGCAGTGTGAAATTAAAAGATTTATCATTCCCAAAGATCATCAAGAAGAGGCTTGGTTGGTCCTTTGATGAGTCTGTCTTGATGGATTTCGGCTATCTTCTTGTAATCATCCTCAGTCAACGACCATTCGAAAATCCCCAAGTTCTGCTTCATTCTATCTTTGTCGTAGCTCTTCACCACAAAGGTTAGATCTTGTTCGTACAACCATCGAAGACAAATCTGCAAATTTTTCATATCAGTTTTCTGAACACAAAAAAACACATATATACTACTGAGAAGAATTGAATCAGTGTCTACCTGAGCAACGGTTTTGCCATGAGCATCAGACAATTCTTTGAGTATATCATTGTCCATCACAAGATTAGCACCCCTGCTAGCACCCTTCCTCAGGGGTGAAAAAGCAGTCACAGTGATACCCTTTTCCCTGCAGAATTCTCTCAGTTGCTGCTGCTGCCACCCAAGGTTAACTTCAACCTGTTTATGATTGTTCAAGGTTTAGTTCAATGCTGATTAAGCTAATTTATATACTGTTAACGTAATTATTGTTTGTTAAATCAATTACTTGATTCACTGCAGGAGGAATGGTAGCAAAAGAGAGCAATTTTTCAAGCCTGCTGATGGAGAAGTTGCTGACTCCAATGGCTTTGGTGAGACCAAGTTTCTGGCATTCTTCCATGGATTCCCACACACCCTTCAAGTCAAACTCCACTATCTCTGATACTTCAATGGGGTAGACAACTTTCCCAGGCTTGGTAGCAATGGGCCAGTGGATGAGGTAGAGATCCAAGTACTCCAGTTGAAGAGTCCTGCATGAAAAACAAACATGGAAACTATTACAAAGTTGAAATTTTGATAGCTTGGGAAAGTAAAGAAAGAGATATTGTACGTAAAGAAGTGGTGTGAATTGGAAAGTTGTCGACCTGAGAGATTTCTGGAGAGCTGGAACAATGGTATGTGCATGGTTATCGGTGACCCACAATTTGGAAGTGACGAAGAGTTCGTCTCTGGATTGAATGAGTCCAAGTTTAAGAGCTTCTGCTATGGCTTCTCCCACAGACTGTTCGACGCCATAGGCAGAAGCAGCATCGAAGTGTCGGTAACCCTGCTTGATGGCCTCGAGAACGGCATCTTTTGTGGTGACGGTGCTGGTGGCTTCCGGCGCGGTGCCGAGGCCGATGACCGGCATCTTGCGGTGGCCGGAGGAAGAGTGGAGAGTGACTTGGGGGATTGTGGTGGCAGCCATTTGGAGAAGAATGATGAATTGGGTTTGGTTAGTTTGATGATGTTAGAAAAAGGGTGACAGAGTGATCCTTTTATAGCCATGGAAAGTTTGAAGAAGCAGAGTGAGTAGGTGGGATTAGTAGTGATTAGCTGGTGTTCGTGCCAATCCAATACACGTGTTTTGAATAGAATAATAATCCATCACACCCTTTTATATTTATTTGATAAATAATATAAAAATAAAATAATTAAAAAAATATAAAATTTTGTAATTTAAAAAAAAGAATAAAAAATAAACAAAATAATATCAAAAAATAAATGTAAAAAATTTAAGTATGTCAAATAATCGTGTCTTATATTTTTCAAATTACTTGGACCAAACAAAAACATCAAATTAATTCTCGAACATATATGTTTTGAAAAAAAATGCTAAAATAATATACTTTTAATGTTTGACACTATATAAGCTAAAATAGTAATAATAGAGTAACACTTTGACATTTATTTGATATAAGGCACAAGAATAAAGAATAAAAGTTAGTGAAGATGCCAATTCACTTTTTAATTTATAAGGATTATAGGTCTACGTCAAATCACCAAATACAAGAGTTGAAAACTATAATATTTCAGTATAAGTGTGATTTTGTGGAATTATTTCTTGGTCAATGCTTTTTTATTTAAAAAAAAAGTCGATGGTTATATTTTCCAATATACGTCTCTTATCTTATGAAACATCATCCACTATCGTATTATAAATTATTTATTGTGAATTAAAATATATTATAGTATTCAATAAAAAATATTCATTTATAAATTTCATTCATACAAAATAATCATTTTTCCTTCTCCTGCACATTACAAGTTAAAATACCATACTAACCCCAAACAAAAATGTCCCAACATTGATGTATGATGCATGTGCATTGTCTACTTTTCTTCTTACAATTATTGCTTCTTCTTTTTTTATCACATTGAATTTTTAGTTAATTTTCTATTAGAGAATATAAAAATCTTTATAGCTGTCGGTGCTGAATTTGCTTTAATAAATAATAAAATTCAATGTTTGTTTCTACAAAAATAGGTTTGTATATTGAAAATAGTAATAAATTCTGTAAGAATTTTATTTCGTAAAGGTTTTAGAGAAGAAAGGTTTAAAGGAAATGAAGATTAAATCTTTTATTTACAAATATTATACATAAAAAAACAAAATACTTCGTCCTTATTAATTATCAGAAATTACTTTTTTATGTGTTTTCATTTTGTTTACTTTCTTTCTAAATATTTATTTATTTATTTTTCTGCCCTGTTTCAAAAATCAGAATCTTGTGTGTGACATGTTTAAATCAAGTCGAAGTAAAAGTTTTGATTAAGGTAAGTTTTCGAGTTTGGATGAGTTCTTATTTTTATTTTTTTTCTCCTTTATGAAGTAGTTTTAATATTTTGTTTCTCCGGTATAATATTAATTAAAAAATTATCAGCACATAATATATTCTCCGAAATTGAAAAGAATTAGAAAAAAAAACTCGTTATATAATATTTATTTCTCCCTCTGTGTAAGCAAGACATTTTTATTTTCTTCCATGAAAAGGATAAAAACACTTTAAAGTTCATATTTGACAATGATTAAAAACATGGATATCAATGGTATGAAAAGAGAATGACTTTTTTTAAAAAAAAATTATATATCGATTTAATTTAAATTTTTAAACAAGTCATTAATAGTTAAAATAATCATAATATACTTTTCTTATTGAGTAACAAACTTTCCATTATAAATTTTAATTGTTACAAAATTTATGTATTTAATATATTTACTGTAAATTAATGATATATAAAATAAATATATAACTTACACCTTTCACAAATTAAGATAGTCTCTTGAAATCACGGTATGAAGAATACATGGAACTCGTAAATTTACTTTATTGCATGTTTTATTTTGTTGATAAATATCTTAAAAATTAGTTTTTTTAGTTATTTGATATTTTAAATTTTTTATTTATATTTTTTTTGTTATAATATATATATATATATATATATATATATATATATATATATATATATATATAAGATTTATTTCACTATTTTATCTATTTATTTGATTTTTAAATTTTTTTTTATTTATTTTTTATAAAATTTATTTTATTTTTTTATCCATTTATTTTTTAATTAAAATATAAGAAAATAATATATTAACAAATTTACCTTGTTATTCGTTTTATTTTGTTGACAATTGTTTTCAAAAATTAGTTTTTAGTCATTTGTTATTTATATTTATATTTATATTGGTATCATATGTACAAGTTATTTTACCTTTTTATCTATTTATTATTATTTTTAATTTATGTTTATTTATATTTAATCTGTTATCACATGTTGGTAAAATTTATTTTATTTTTTTATCCACTTGGTTTATTTTAATTATAATATAAGGAAAAAATACTAGCAAGTTTATTTTATTATTCATTTTATTTTGTTGACAAATATCTCCACAATTTTTAATCATTTAATATGTTTAATTTTTTATTTATATTTATTTTGATTTCACGTGCATACATTTTTTTTTCCCTTTTATCTATTTATTTTACTTTTAAACTAATTTATTTAAACTATTTTTTTATTTTTAATTTTATCTTTTTATAGCTTCTTATTAATTAGCCATATAATAGATTATTAAAAAATAACTTATATCTGAAGCATAAACTTTTTTATATTATTTTTTTCATTTTAAATTTCATCCTATTATGATTTATAATACTTTGATCATTAATAAAATTAAATTTAGAAACATGTATTTTATTTTTATTTGTTAAAATGATATTATTTTAAAAAATAGTATATATATTCTCTAAATAGTTATTTTACTATTTTAAACTTGTTTACCATAAAAAATAACAACATATTTCAACTTTTCATTATATATCTAATAAATTATTAATTTAATTCTTAAATAAAATTATTAATTTTTCAAATTTAAATTTTTCATATCAATCTTCGAAATGTCAATTATTTATAAAATTCAAATTATATTATTATTCGATTTAATCCATAATATGAATTTCTAAAAATTATTTTAAAAAATTATTGATTTCTAAGATAAATAAATAATTACTTCTTTTAATGTGTGCCATTTAACAATACAAGTATTTATATTACCATATTAAAATTCTCTTGCATATAATTTCTTTTATCAAATTATTTAAAAATTAGTTAATTTTTAAAATAAGTAAATAATACTGCATTTAGTCTAAGTCTTTGATACATTTTAGTCATAATCAAATTTTTTTATGGTATGTAATTTTAATATAGTTATTATTAAGTATAGTTTATATTTAAAGTATTGATTTTTTTTGTACTATTTTTTTTTTTATTTTATTCTTTCACAATTTCTGATTTTTTGTCATTGAATAAGTAATTAATTATTAATTTGTTTAAAATATTAATTATTTTTCCACACTATTTTTTAATTTTTAATATTGTGATTTTTTATTACTTTGCCATATGATAAAATTAAATTTAGAAGAAAAAAAAATATTTTAGTTTTATGTCTTAAAATGATATTATTTAAAAAATAATATAGATTTATTAATAATACGAAGTATTTACATTGTCACATAGAAAAATTGTCATGTAATTATTTTATTTTATTTAAATTATTTAAATTATTCTTCCTATTTTATCATGTAAAAATTAAATTAATATCATTTAATAAAAATTTAGCATGAATATATAATTTTGTAAAACGTTTTAATAAAGGTTGAGTGTGTTTTTAGTTTCTAAAACTAAACACGAATTGGAATTAGTTTTTGTTTAAAATTTTAATCTATTTTAGTCTTAACTATAAAAATAATGGATGTAGTGATTTCAATCCAGCCTTATTAGATTCTTTTACCTGTTAAACTATCTTTTAACATTTGAATTAGAATGTATGAAACAGTATAAAACATCATCTTGAGACACCACTTATCACTTAAAAAATAATAATGCATTTGTGTTGGAATGTATATGTCCATTTATTTTAAAAGTTTGATGATCAAAATGTATGAAAGTTTTAGACAGTCACAAATTTTAGTTTCGCGTTAGAGTTTAAAGACTATAAACATATTTAATTATTTAAATAATTATATCTGTCACAAAATAAATTTTAAAAAATTACTTAATAGTTCATTTTAAAGGTTTAATATAAAAATCATCACACTTATTAATATTATAACTTTTGTTTTATATTCCTTAAATTCATATTTTACTCATAATTAAAATTGTTAAAACTTATGACTATAATAAGAATAAAACAAAAAGTCAAAACTAACAAACTAATTGTCTTTAAATATATTACCAATACATTTATATTGTCATTATTATAACAATATATATACTATGTGTATGTTGATTAGACAAATACATCTATATATTAATTGTACAAGTATAACAATATACATTAGACAAATATATCATATACAATATTAGACATGTTTATCAATGCACATTAAATGTGTTTGTTCACTCACTAATTACACAGATATTTTAATACACATTACACAAGTCTGAATATACACTTATTGAATGAGTATACCAATACGCTAATACAACAACAAAATTACACAAGATTATCTATGCAACAATTATATTAGTTTAATAAAAAAGTATTACGTTGATTAAACAAGCATAACAAATTTGATTAGAAAATTTGGAAATACATTGATTAGATAAATAAAGCAAAAAACATTAGATGAAATTGTCGATGTATTGGTTAAACGAGTATAACAATACACATTCGACAAGTCATTTGTTTTTTTATTAGACGATCCTGGCAGTATAATTAGACAAGTATGTCCACTTACTGCTTGGATGAATATTACAATACACATTAAACGAGACTATTCACACATTGATTAGATAATATAGTGAAAAAACATTACACGAGTATAACAATACACATTAAACGAAACTATTCACACATTCTCCATATACTAATTAGACAAGTATAACAAAAAATACTAGATAAATAATTTCATGCATTGGTCGGATGAGTTTAAGAACACACATTAGACCAGCGTGTCCATACACCAGTCATACGAGTCTTGTGACATATGAGTTTGCCCATACATTGATTACACGAATATACGTTAGACAAGTATGTTCATACATATGCAAGACAAATATATTAATACATACTAAACAAATTTTTTCATTATGTGATTAGGCGAGTTTCACAATACAAATTACACAAGTTTGTTCATATACCAATTAGACAAGTCTAACAATATATAATAGATAAACATGTCAATATATTGATTAAATGAGTTTGTTAATACATTGATTGAATGCATCTAACAATTCACATTACATTAATTTATTCATATACTAATTTATATTTATAGTGAGTCAAATTTGTATATTTTCTACGTATCATTTACACTTTTAGAGAGTGTAGTCTATTTTAACATATGATTTATCCTTTACATCTTTATAAAATCTATTATTTTATATTTTTATAAACATATTAACTTTTTAAATCTATAAATTATTTTGAAAGGTAATTCAATTCAAAATTTAATTATAAACCTAAAAACGTTTTTATTATTTTTTTCTTAGTTGCTAATAAACATACAAACCAACATCAACCCACCCTTACCGAAATACAAGTTTAAAACCAGTGTATCATATAAAAAATAATTATATATTCAAGAGGCTGATATGAAAAAAATCAGTATAAAGAGAACACAAACATACTACTATCAAAGTTAACATAAAACTTTTGTAAAAAATATTTACAAAAGTTAAAAAAAAAAACAACTAAAAGAAAATATTTTAGTTAGAGACATAAATGTAATATTTAAAATATGTTATGATTAATGAAACTTGAAAGTTTGTTCAGTTCTTAATATTTAGTAGAAGATTGAAAACAATTAGATAAAATAAACTCTTTATTTTATTATCTGTTTAAAACTTATTTTTGAAAAATAATTTGTATTTATCTTTTCAATAAAAAGGAGAAAAAAGAGTTTTTAAACTTAAAATCTTATCTGGAAAGAGAGAGTTCAGGATGCTTTTACATTAATGAAATATTTTTAAACACTTAATTCAACAAGAATCAAATTATTAAAAGAATAGTATTTTATGTAAGTTGTTTACATTTTATTTTCACAGATTCAACTATTGATAAGTTAGTAAAAATTATTATTCATAAATATTTATTGCAACTTTAATATTTTTTTTTTCAAAAACGTTCATCATATATTTAATTTTTTTAATTTTATTTATCTATTATGGGAAACAGTGAAAAAGAGGGTTAGAAGGAAAGTTAAATAAAATGAAAAATTGAGACTGGCGCGAGCAAGCATGGCGCGCTAAGCAAAATTAGGGCGCCAAAGAGGTTATTTGTTCTTTATATTTCAAATCAATTCAGAGTTTGCTCTTGCATTTGCATCAATGGCTTCTTCACTCCCCCGGAGAAGGAGAAGAACTCACGCTCCCAAATCATCTTCCACCGTAATCGACGACATTTTCTGCCAGGAATGCGGCTCCGGCCACTCTCCGGCGAAGTTGCTTCTCTGCGACAAATGCGATCGAGGTTACCACCTCTTCTGCCTCCGCCCCATCCTCCCTTCCGTCCCCAAAGGATCCTGGTTCTGTGGCTCCTGCTCCAACCACAAGCCTAAGTGTAAGCATCATCATTTCTCTCTCTCATTCCTTTAATCCTTCCATCGAGTTCAGAAGCTAGTTTTAGGGTTGAACTAGGTCACATGCAATCTGGGGTTTTTATTTTCTGTTATCCAATAACTAAAGGTGTTTTTGTTATTTTTTAATCTGCAGCTTTCCCCCTTGTGCAGACCAAAATAATCGATTTTTTTCGAATTCAACGCTCTCCTGAGGCACGGTTGAATCAAGGTGAGGCAAAATGGTTTTTTGAATTTATTAGTATTGTAAATTTGAGTAGGTAGGTGTTATGGTTGAAAGTTGAAACTGGTGTGGTGGTTTTAGATACGCCGAAGAAGCGAAAGCGAGGTGGGAGCTTGGTGATGTTGAAGAAGAAAAGGAAACTGTTGCCCTTCGTGCCGAGTGAGGATCCAAATAGGAGGTTGGAGCAGATGGCATCACTGGCAACGGCATTGACGACAACTAATGCAGAGTTCAGTAACAAGCTTACTTACGTGCCTGGAATGGCACCTAGGTCTGCCAATTGCCCTGCTCTCGAGCGTGGTGGAATGCAGGTATTTTGTTGACTCCTGATCAATTGCCCTAATTTTTTGTTCACATTATGTGATACTGTCTGCAAAGTAGTGTTTTTTTTTTTTTTTTTTTTTTTTTTTTTTTTTTTTTTTTGCGTTGAGTGGTTTTTTAGTTAAGCATTCTATGAATGGAACAACATATTGTTGTGCGATTTTTAGGGTTCAAGTTTTGCCTATACATTGAGAAGATAGAGTTAGTAGCATTGGGAAAACAAGCATTTTATGTTTCTAATAGATGCAAAACATGCCTTTTGTTCACTTAAAAACATGTTCTTATTCTAAGCTATGTCCAGTCATTTGTATATAGACATTTATTGACTATTTATTTCACAATTTGCAACTTTTCTCTAAATGGAGCAGAACTAAAATAGTAAAACCCCACATTTAGCATTTGTGGTGGTTTTTCCCTTTTTAAGTATGTAACTGCTAATTCTCTTGTGATTTTGTCTTTTTTACTCAGGTATTGTCAAAGGAAGATACTGAGACATTAAATTTGTGCAAAAGTATGATGGAAAGAGGAGAGTGGCCACCTCTCATGGTTGTTTTTGATCCTCTAGAAGGGTATGCATGAGCATGTTACACAGATTGCATAATCATTCAACAGCAATCTCAATTTCCATTTCCAAGAGAAAAATACTCAGATTTTTAAATTTCTCTTTGTGCAGTTTCACAGTTGAAGCAGATAGACCCATCAAAGATTTAACCATAATTACAGAATATGTTGGAGATGTAGATTTTTTAAAGAATAGGGAAAATGATGATGGAGATAGCATAATGACACTTCTTTCAGCTTCTGATCCTTCAAAGACACTTGTGATCTGTCCAGACAAACGTAGCAATATAGCTCGTTTCATTAATGGCATCAATAACCATACACCGTAAGTTTTTTCCAACTCAGATTTTTTTGTTACTTTTGCTTGTGTTTTGTAAAGTATGAAATTAAGGAATTAAGGACAGACAGATTATAATAACGTGTATGAAATAAGGTGATTATTTGATTGGAAACAACAATTAATTAAGGGTTTTCTATTTCGGTGCAGGGAAGGGAAAAAGAAACAAAACTTGAAATGCGTGAGATTTGATGTTGGAGGCGAATGTCGAGTTCTTTTAGTTTCCAATAGAGATATCTCAAAGGGGGAAAGGTTGTACTATGACTACAATGGAGATGAACATGAGTATCCAACTGACCATTTTGTCTGATTGCCTTCAGATGTAAGCTAAGCATCCATCCCAAACAAGGGCGGGGACTCTGAGCTTTTCATTTTTTCATCACTAAGTTGATTTGGCCAACCACTTTAGAACGGTTGCCCTGTGACTGCCCCCATCTGGTGTATACTCTGAGCTGGACATATATCGTTTTGGATGCACTGTATTTTTTGAATTGTTTATTGATTAAATTAGTGTATGATTTTATTTATGCAATGATCAATGATCGATGCATATTTTTAGCAAAAGCTGATATTCGTCTATTAATATGGGGTCTATAATTTTATTTTATATAAAGTAATTTCTAGTCTTTATATTTAGTGTAAATGGTATATTAATTTAAGCTATGTAACTCAGTTGTTTAAGATCATTTGAAATACTAATCAAACTTTAGCTTTTGCGTTTATGTACATTGCTTTATTTATCTAATTAAAGGAAAGAAAATGAAAACATTGACATGAAAATAAATTTTAAATATATAGTGCAATTAGGAAATTTGAAAGGCAATGATATAAAAACGTAAGTATTGTTTACTCTTAATTTTGATGGCTGAAAGGAGGTGAATATTTTGGAAAAAAGTTGAGGTCCTTGTTTTTACTGAAAACTTCTATGGCGCTTCCCTTATTATTAAAAAGTTGGATTGACTTGAGCCTGTGGATTTCTTTTGTTTGTGTGGAAGGATGGGATTATGAAACAGCAACAGTCATGCATCGCGATGGCAGATGAAAAATGAGTTCTGAATGTCATGAAGTGATAGATATTTACATTAATAATGTGAGATGAATAGTCTGACATGTTATGATTAAAATTGTTGTTTTACGTCAAAGAATTGATGTACATGTGTGCAATTCTATGCCCGTGCTATTTTTATATGGTCAATCGATTCTTATATGGGAAGTGCTTTTGGCTGAGTTGAGATTGTGGGAATCAGTAAACCTTAAAAGGGTAAACTCGAGTTGTAATTTGTTAAACAAAGTTTAATTATAGTAGTTAGGATGTTAAAGAATTGGCCTTTATGTAGCTTTTTAAGACATTAAAGTGTTCAATGAACCTATAACCCAAATCCATTCCCTAGGTAACTTAAGATATCAAGAATTTCAAATTAGGGATACACGGCGGACAGAAGAGTTACATAAGAAAACCATTCTTAAAAACTCATTAAGTACATTTTACAACAACCGGCCAATCAAATATTACATATTATTTTTTAACATTAACTTGATAACACCGGGTTTAACCTATACTAATTTTTTTAAAGAATGGATAAATACAATTGGTACCATACGATGCAGAGCAGAATTCAACGTTCTTTGGACAACAATGGCTCCAACTGGGAATCTATGTCCTTGGGAAGTGGAGGCCTGCCATTACCAGATTCTAAGTCGATAACTGGAAACTTCTCCGCTCTCTCTTTCGACAATCGAGCAAACAAACTCGGTTTGTCTTCTAATGAAGAAAGTGGCGTGTGTGAACTGTCAGATCCAGCTTTCAAGCTTTGAACATGTTGCAAGCAAACTTGAACAGCATCATGTACTCTCACAAAGTACCATTCTTTACCTATCAACTCCACCAGACCGGATTTTGAAAGGGTGAGCAGAACTTCTGGGTTTGGATTGGATATTGCAATCTGCAAGAAGAGTAAGCTCAAATTATTAAGTGGGAACACTGTAGACCTGTGGTGATAATTTTAAGCATTCTAACAGTGGTTGAAAGTTCAAAATCTTATTCTACCTGAACGTCCCGTAATTTGTACTCCTGATATAAGTCTTTCAAAGCTTGAACAGCACTAGAGTCTATGTAGGTCACAGCTGCATTCATAACCACATACTAAGATTAGAAGAACGAACCAGAGTTATCATCATTATCCCTTTCATAATTTAGTTGCGAGCAACCATAGTGCAAAAGAACATTTACAAACTCAGTAAAATGTGGTTAATGTAATTCAACACTCCAGGGAACTTAAAAATAATGGAAATGATCAACACCTGCCGAAAACATCAACTGGACATATATCTCAATGTTAATTACATTTAGATGTTTTAATAACCTCATGATACTGAACGACTTATGAGTCGTGTTAACCATTAGTGTCACAAGTGTTAATTATATAATCACATTACTTTACCCATTAGATATAGCTTATTTAGAGCTTAAACACATTAATAATACATTATATGCCTCTTTGTGAACAGGGCAAGGAAAACTTACGTGCCATCTCAAGAATCACAAAATAAATTCTTTCAACCTCAGGTCCACGGCTTTTAGAACTATCAACATGAACTTCATATTCACGCAACCTGATAAGAAAACTCTAGATGAATTAAAGTCTGCTCTCGATTGGAAAAATGTCAATTACAACTCACTTCTCATTACCTGTCCTTTATGAAACTCGTGTTTGCAAAATAAATTGGAGCATCAACACGAACAATTACAATTCCATTATATTTATATGCTTCAGGATACTGTTTAACATTCCTATAAACAGTTGTCCCTGGCAAACGACCCAAAACAGCTGCAGTGAAGACCAGACAATAATGTCAGCATAGTTACATATCTTACAATATTTACACACGCGCAGACATACCAGTTTTGAAAAATATACTCTTGTCTTAGATGAAAGATTGAAAATTTTATTTTTATTGGTTATATTGAAGTTGAAAGGCATTTTATATTTTAAAAACTATAGGCATGCATAGATGCCTATTTAACAATCACATTTCAAATAGCTTCAGTAATTGTGTATTGATATACACTCCTTAATCCTTATAGCATTTGATTAAAATAATGATTGACGTCACAAGTGAAGTATTTCAAACACATGACCTAATCCAGATGCCTTAATTCAGGATTGGTCCATTGCAACCTAAAACAAATGGTCCTATCATATTTTGCAATTATTTTCCTGTCTTTAGCTGTTAGCACTTTTAGCTTTGATTCCAGTCTTTCAATAGTTATGCTAACGATGATCGTTTGGTAACCGATCTCTTGCATTTTTCAGGGTAAACCTAACGGGTTCACCAATATTGTTGTTCATCAGAAAAAAAAGTATATTTCCGAAGATCATAAATGTTTTATATTCTTATTTATGTACCCACATGCATAAATACCCAATTTTAGTCACTTGTCATTTTAGGTTCAAGGTACTCATTTGAAAGAAATTTTATAAATTAAAAATTCCATGAATGACATGACATGATATTCACTCAAGTTAGCATCTAAAATGTGATTCAACTCTATACACATCATATAAGTGTGGAACAAACAAAGACCATGCATAATTTCTGAACCTATACAAATCAACTTACCGATATGTGGATTTGCTGACTCATGAATGACAAAAGCAAGTGAAACCCCAACCTACAATAAAAAAAAACCTTATAAAGTGAGAAATGTGGTTATCTTAGAATGTGGAAAATACAACTTTTGTCTGTTCAATACTAGAAAATAATTTGATATCAGTTATAATTGAATGAATCCGGTATCTAAAGAAATGATTCTATAAGCATTTCTTCTTCTCAGTATGAAAACAAATCACTAAAGTTTTAGCCAGCAAACATAGCTCCTCAATGAATAAGCATAACCAGATAAATATTTCAACCTCAGTAAGTAGATGCATCAAAATGTGAACAGGTTTCTAACAAAAAATTCAGAAAATATTTTTTTGAAATTATAATGCAATTACAACATAACAAACAAACAAAAAAATCCAACGTGTACTCACCCCAACAAGGACACCGATCTCAATACCAAGGAACAATGTTGTAGTACTAGTAATGGTCCAAAGAATAAAATCTTTCTTATCAACACGCCACAAAAAAATGGCCTCCTCGTAGTCTACCTGAAAAATTATGCCAAGAATTAAGAATGTACGGTTGACAAACAAGTTAACCATCCAAAGTGGTATAGCAGCTAAACAAATATTTTCTACATTGCTTGAATGCATAAACCATAAATTTAATTAGTTTAGACATTAAGATATTCAATATACACTTAATTGTTGGACACATAACATTTCTCTTCTACCAATAATATGACTTAACACTAACTAAATGAACACATCAATACAGTGAATTGGATTTCAATATGAAACCACCCAAACCTATGTTATCAAACAAAGACTAACATTCTCATAACAGTTCGAACAGGGATAGAGTCAACCTCTGATTTTCAACATTATATTTTCCATTTTCTACTGCATAAAACCAGTAACGCCACCTCTTCCACTATTTCTATATTGAATAAAACTATCACTTCTAAATACCCATGGATGCTGAACAATTAATAGATGCGCATAAAGGGGATTTCTTACCAGACCTATCACAGCAGAGATCACAATAGCAGCAAGGGTACACTGGATTGTTGAAGCCAGAAAGTTCATGATCAGCATTCCAGAAAAGAAAATGCATTTCTTACATTCTATTGATAGACGAAAATAACATAAACAAAATTTAGAAAATAAGAGAAAGAAAAGGTAAAAAGTGGTATCCTTTTAAAAGGAAAAGTGTTCTTTCAATTAAAATATATGTTTAAAATTTATAGTAATTATGTATGTTTAAAACTTAAAGAGCAATGTTCTCAAAACATTCTGTTTGTGTTTTTTTCATGAGAAAAAATAGAAGACTTCGAAAAAAAGCAATAAAACTAGTTGTATTATAGCATTGATTTTCAAGATTAAATAAATGGACCTAGAATTTAAATCATTCTGCAAGCCTTAATGCCATATCCATTTATTCTTGATTTATGAATGGGAAAGATCTTTACTAGCAAAATAAAATACTTCTTTGTATTTCTAGAATAAGAATTTGCAGTTAAGATTCTTCCCGTGTGTGCACACATCAGAATACCAACATAAGTCATTTGTAAAATGTCTAAAGTAGAACTTCCATTGAACACGTGGGAAAACCTTTTTCAAACAAGATCAATGACCTATAAATACTTGAAAACAAACCTGAGGTATGTACTCAAACAATGGTGTAAGAAACATAAGTGCACAGATCATTATAATTCCTGAAACAATCCCAGATACCCCAGATTTTGCACCACTCTCATGATTTACAGCTGACCTTGAAAAGGATCCTGCATTACTCATTCAAAAAATTGAAAATATTTTAATATGATATATCTTTTACATGTAAAGAATAAGCTCTTTCAAGTAAAATCATAATGTTGAAATTAAATCGAGGCTTTGGAATCAAAAGCAAAGTAGCCAACTACAAAGACTCTTTTTTTTTCACAGTCCAATTGAATAGTTACCTGTGGTGGGGTATGCTGAAAAGAATGAACCAAGAACATTGGAAACTCCAAGACCAAACAACTGCCCAAAAATATCAGGGTAATTAGTTGTCAAGTATTTTAACTCAAATATTAGATTCTTGCATAAACATTTGGGAGGGGACTCTGGACCTGTCCAGTAAGATGTAGGAGCATTAAGTCTATCTTGCAAAGAAATATACCTCTTGATTTGAATCCAACTCATACCCATTCTTCGCTGCTAATGCTTTGGCAATTCCCACTGATTCCTGTAGGTTGAAAAATAATTTAATTGGAAAAACATTCTTATGGCATTTTTCTTTAAACCATAGAGGAGAAAAAGGAAAACTTACCAGTATAGCCACACCGGTTATGAGAATAGCAGTTGGAATTAAGGACTGTGCATACTCAAAAGCTTTTGGAACAGAAAATTTTGGTAAGCCTTGAGGTATATCTCCCACCTAATTAAAAAACCACACTATTTGATAATTCTATAAGCTTCATCAAACATGTTAATCAGTTGCTGAACTTAGTCATACATAATTCTCATTTACAAAAGCATTCATATGTGACAATAACAAGAGAAGTAAACCATTAAGAATACTAGCATGACTTCAAGACATTCAAATGAAAGAAGACACTATCCAATATAAACAAATTAACGTGATCACTATGTATCGAGATTACACTAAACCAAGAAAATTAAGTCAACGTGATCAACTACATCTTTTGTTCATTGCATAACCAAGTCATGGTGTAATCGCGAATGGTGACGAGACATTGTTTGTGCCTCCTGTTTTTCAATAAAAAAATTGTTTGCTTATTGAAAAAACTACTTTTTCCGTTCTCTCCTAGAAAATAAATGTCAGAAATTCAGCCAATTTTCTCAATTTGATATTACAGGGGTACAATAACAAAATGTTTTAATTCTGGTATATTAGAGTTAAATCTAGTTTATATTACCCACATGCAACTTCATTCCTTATCTATTACATTTGTAGCTGTGCCTAGATTCATATCACCATAACCTTGTCATAAATTATGTACATCATGAAGTCAAAAGTCATGCTATATATTTGATACTCACCAAAGAAATTGACGGTGGATGAAAAACTTTTGCAAAAATTGTTCCCAGAACTACTGCTGTAAGAGGACCAGCAGCTCTCAAGAATCGCAAGTACTTCCTTGATTTTCCCTGGTTGTATAACATCCATACAATGAGAAGGATGTCGATATCTAATATAAGTACTTTACCAAACATCAGAGATAGATTCATACCAGGTGTTTCATGACAAGTAGTATCGCAAGCATAATGGATCCCATCACAAAAGGTGGCCATGAAAACTATAAAAAGGAAAAACAAAAACAGCTCTGTTAAAGAAGGGGTTTGATAAGCGAAAGCAGCATAATGACTAGGGGAAAAAAATGTAAACAGATGAACGTATGGTGATTATGAAATATTAATAGATTAGATGTTAGGCTGAAGTTCAAAATGGAATATTGATTACAAAGGACATGTTATGGACATAAAAGGGCATTCTAATTTGATGAATTGAAATTAAACATATAAAAATAAGGACATAAAGAAATGGGATCCCAATTAAAGATTTTAAACTATAGAAACATATTTGAAAACTCTAGGAAATTAAAGGGATGTGCTCATTAATTTAATATAGTTTATATTGTTTAGATGTAACTGGAAATTAGTTTTGCACCCATTTTCGTTTATGTGTTCAGAGGCAGCAATGCTAAACTATAAGTTCTTTGGCACATTACAATCTTCTGGGTTGTTTGCTGCAATCAATTCCAGGTTGACATTGATGCTAAAGGAACCTCAAATGTTAAGCTTAAGTTATTTTTTTCCTCTTCTCAAATTAATTTTCAATTATATAATTATTTTAGGCAGACTCCAAGACCCCATCAAACCCAGAATTTCAATTCAACAGGTACTGGACAGTTCACCATACCCAAGCAGATGCAAAGTTGTCCCTAGAATCACGATTTTAGTTATAATCATTCCATTTTCTCTACAAATCTAACTATCATCGAATTTAATCCTAATTTTGTTAATTTCTTACATGATTTAGTTCTCACTTATCAGCGGCATCTATAAGTACAAGTACTCATGTAGCCAAGGTTAAAAATTAAAAAGCAAAAGAATTAATTCTCTGTAACAGTACGTTAGGCACAACTTTTTACCATAAAAATTGGAAGCAAACCATAAACACCTGGGTAAAAAATTCCACTGAATAATTCAAATTTCAAATAAAATACACACCTTATCTGCTCCGTCTATTATACTCTTAACTACTGGAATGATCTTGCTACTTCCGTCTACATCATACCCCAAGAAGTACTTAGCTTGAGATAAACCAATGACAATAGCGGAAGAAGTTGTAAAGCCAGAAATCACTGAATGGCTAATGAAACGAATAAGCCATCCAAGCCTGAAATACCCAAAATAAGTATATATAGGTTATGATTAAAAACCCTTTAATAAAAAAGTCAGACCCGATGCCTAGTGCTTAGCCTGCAGAATCATATTCATATAACTGCTACTGGAGTCCAATCTCTCCTCTTGTTATAAAGCAGTCAGCTAGTAACTTACCATTGCGTTAAAGCAAGCATGTCTATAGGTATACCAAGTAATCATTTAATCACATTTATATGTCTAGATGCATGAACACAACAAACAAAATAGACTTATATATCTATTTAGAGTATTAGATGCGTGAAAGAGAAAGAACGGAAAAATTCATGCAAGGTTTCCTAGCCAAGTTAAGAACGTATATCTATATTGATAAATAAGCAATGGCGAGAATACCTCAATAGTCCCATTATACACTCCAGTATCCCCACCATAAGGGACAGTAATATTGCAAGCTCTGTGTATAATTCACTGGACGGGTCAGCTATGCCACTTAGCACGTTAGATACCAAGAGGGAAACCAATGCCACTGGGCCTACTGCAAGCTGGCGGGAAGACCCGAATATGGCATACACAAATATAGGCACAAAACCAGAGTCTTCCTTGCAAAGAGAAATAACATTAATAAGCAGACATTACACAAAATTTCAGGATGAAAAACATAGATGGCACATAGAAGTATCATGAAAATGTAGAACAAACAATTTTAAACTAACAGATAACTGGTGAGGGCGAAAGGATAGAATTCCATCGACATTCAAAATGGCAAGAACAGGATGGTTGCTTAGAACAATGAGAGACAAGACTCTTCTAAATGTCACACCAAACTTCACTCTTCTAAACTTCTAGCAATATAATGTGGAAAATTGCTTTACCCGAAAAGTCAAAAGTTAAACCAAATCATATCAGGAAAAAAAAAAAGAATTATAACACTGCAAATTCAGAAGACAATTAAACACATAATTGTCCTTAACCATAAATAAACAATCCAAAAGATTCATCCAGAGCACGGAAGTTCAGTAATCTTACAGAGTCCATATATCGGTTCAAGTCCAGCCAATTTTGCATACGACATCGACTGCATCAACAATTAACAAAAACAAACATCGATTATCTCAAAACTACACAGCGAACTAGCAACTAAAAATTCATAACACAGAAAACAAGCATCTCTCGACTACCTGAGGAACGAGCATGACACCGACGGTGATTCCGGCCATGAGATCGACCTGGAAATACTCGCGCCATTTATAGATGCGAATCCAGCGTAGGCAAGGGAAGAAGAACTCGAGCCACTCGAGCCACGTCATCCGCCTGAGCTTCGCGGTCCACCGCGCGAAGGCGACGTTCGCCGGCGGAGACGAGGACGAGGTGGCGGTCGGATGCTGAAGAGGAATAATCCTTACAGGACGTGCTCCGGTCGCGGAGGACGGCATGGTAGAAGCAGCGGCGGCGGCGGGGAGGTCGTAGAAACTTGGCGATGCGTAGCTTATCTCCATGCGCACCGCCGGCGCATTATATGTATATTTATATAGTTGAGAGTTCAGAAGAGCATGCAGTCGCAGTGGCGCATGAATGAGGACGCAAATGCGAATTCAAAAATGAATGCTATGGTTTTGAGAAATTAAGGAAGGAAACTACAGCAATTAGAAAGCGGGACCCACCACCAATCTACATCATCACCATTCAATAATTAATTTAACAAAAAATGTATGTAATTAAGGTTAGTAGAGACGTGGGGAAAACTTCACCACGTTTTTTCCTTTTATCTATCTTCATTCAGATTCCCACTACCAATTAATATTAATATTAATATTAATATATTCACACCAAATAAAATTATCTATTAAGAGACGTTAATTGATTGAAATATAATATAAGCAATCTATTAAACTAGTTTAGATTTTAATGTTAATTACTAATATTTTTTTATTCTGTAAAAAGACTTTTTTTTTATATACTTAAAAGTTAAGTTTTAATCACGGGCAATAATTCCATCAAAGGAAAGAATAACTTAAAAATTAAGCTTTTATATAATTACATCAAATCTTTTTGTTTTTTCACTAAAGACCAAAAAAATAATACAAAATGCTTAAAAATGAAGTTTAATCAGTCGTACGAATTTATTAATTTATTAAAAAGTTTGAAAATTTGATGCAAAACGTTACACGTGTCAGTGTGTTGGCCACAAGGGTAGGTCCTTAATTATTAATAATTAATTAATTAGTTAATAATTAGTTAAAGCAATGTGGGTTCCAATTATTATAAAATAAGAATTGAGTTAGTTTAATGTAATAACTTAGCACTGTGACATTAGGGATTTGTTGCCGAATTGAGAAAAGAATATTGTTTTGAAAAAAACACGTTTGAAAATTGAATTATTGAGATGAACGTAGACTTTTATTAGGCCACATTCAAACTTTCAGATCGAAGACCAATCTTTCTTGTTGGAAATTTTATATTATATTATATACTTTTAACAATTGATTCACACTAATAAAATTAGATAATCCTTTTAATATATTTGATACATGATGATGTACCCTAACCATATTATTGAATAAATTAAAAAATAAAACATATTTTTCTTTAATTCTTTTCTTTCTTTTTTGGTAAGAATTGAATAATGATTGATTTAATTTTTAAATTGTTTTCTTGTGTATTTTTTTTAACAATGTTATAAAATCTAAAATAAAATATTAATATTGAAAGAACAAATTGCAAAATAGCATAAATGGAGAATTAGAAAAAAGAACTACAATATCTTTTATTTTGGCTGGCACATAGATATGGTATTATTATTTATTTATTTATGAATATTAGAGTATTTGAATTTCCTACCAATTTTTATAAAAATAAAAATAATCATTAAAAAGTAAATTTTTATATTAGTAAAAAAAATATTAAATGAATATAAAATATTTATGTATATGAAAGTATTATTATTATTCAATTAAAATGAATCTGTTTTCTTAGATTATTTCTTGTTTTTTACACTCGATTTACTTCTTATGGATATCAGGGGCTGGACCTTGTTACTGGAAATATTGGGGACTCGATCACGAGTGTTTTTTGTTAAATTCTTTCCAAGGTTTTTCGTTTTTCAAAACTATTTAATAAAACAATTTTCAAAATCTAATTTTAGAAAGCAGAAATTGGGAGAAGACATAATAGTTTTCAAAGCAGTTTAAAAAAATTACTCTTATCGAACGAAGTATTTTAACTTTAAAAAAAAACAGAAATTAGTTTTAAGAAAAGAAAAAAAATCAGAGCCTTTTGTGTTAAAAGGAAACTAACAAATAGATTATTGTTATTATTATTTTATTTTCTTTATGAATTGGCATTTGTTTTAAGATCCTTTAAACTAATTCACAATGACAAATAGTTAGTATTTTTCTATTGCTCTTCCAAAATTACTTTTATTTATCATATTCATAGCTAAATTGATATTTATTAATTTTTTTAGTAAAAGCAGATAAATTAACGGTATTTTAGGAAAAAAAAAATTAATGCATCATTCACCTGTGTAGAAGGGAAACAAATTTTCTAAATTATTACTAATGCACGTTAGCTAATGTAGCATTTTGTAAAAGCAAAAGAAATTCATATTAGAAGTACAAAAAAATCAGATGATAAATTTCTTGGAGATGGAACATATCCTTCAAAAAGTGTTACAATAATTTGTAGTAGAGCTTATTATTGTACAGGAGAACCTTGAAGCCTTTCCCACACCGACATGTAAAGGCTACAGAGTTTTCAGTCACTTTACACTCATCCTGCAAAAACACATGGATTCAAACATCGAAATTAATCTAAAAAGACGAAATCAAACATTCACATAACCGTTAATGACTCAATTATTCTTTGCTGAATGACAAAACAAACAAAGGAAAACATTATTTCAAATCTTAAAAGATTAAAACGTTTTTACACCCAACCCTACGTACCACTGAATCAGGAGCGGCGGTTTCCTCGGAGTTCAGACTCGGGCCGGAAACGCCACGGTGGAAGACGGAAAAAGAGCGGCGCATGTTTGGTTTCTTGGTGGAGGGTTCCCCGGAGAAAGAACACGAGGGCAGCGAGAGGCTCTTTATGGGGTTGTTGGGCTCCATCACTGTCGTGGGATGAGCGCGATCGTGCATGAGTTGTGAGTTTGCTATGGTGGAGCATTGCTTTTTCGGAGGTGTTTGTGGTGGCGTTGATTGTGCAGACTTTGCGGTGACGGCAGAAATCATTTTTTTCATTTTCTTCGATTCTCTCTTTCTGCCTTGGAGGTTTTTTATCTTTGGCCTCTTCATATTCTCTTGAACTATTTCTTTTTGAGTTTTTTTCTTTGGTTTTGCTTTTGGGAGTTGCCACGATAAAAAGGAGAAGAGCTTTGCCTTATTTATACATTAAAAGGAAAATAATATTTTAATACTTTTTTTTAATTTGAAATCGTTTAATCACTTGATAATGTTAAAATAGTGTCAAAAAATAATATTAATATATATATTGTTTTTAGGGTCAAAAAATGATGTTAAAATATCATTTTTTTTAGGTCAAATAATTGGTGTTAAAATATCATTTTTTTTTATATATATATAATTTTGAATTTTTAAACTGTTAGGATAACCACATTTTTGTTACGAGATTTAAAAATATATATAACTGCAAAAAAATTTGTTACCTATGATGATAACAGAAATTTCTGAGGTTGTTGAAGCAAAGATTTTACCACCTAAATAATCTTGGTATTCTAAAAATATATATAACTGCAAATTTTTATAAAAATAAAATAATCATTAAAAAGTAATTTTTTATATTAGTAAAAAAAAATATTAAATGAATATAAAATATTTATGTATATGAAAGTATTATTATTATTCAATTAAGAGAAAATAGCTGTATAAAGACTTATTTTATTTTTATATAGTGATTTACGAAAGTTATATCCAAATCGAACTATTGCCATCAAATATTCTTATCAAAGGGTTAAAGGTCACTGAACGAGTTTTAGAAGAAAAAAACATTTTATTGAACTTGTGAAATTACTGAAAATGAACTTTAATTGTATTGTTCGAGTGCCAAATGAAGGTTGGCAACACTTAAACATTAAAAACCTTTAAACAATAATAATTAATTGAATATTTTTTTTTAATAAATATTTATATTTATAGATATTTAGCTTTTTTTTTATAAAGTTAAATAACAAAAAGTTAATTCAATATGCTAGTTATCTCATAGTGTGTTTTAGAGATTAAATAATTTACTAGAGCAATTCATTTATTTAGTAAACTTAAAATTTTTTAGAGTGAATAAGTTGTTTGGAAGAAAAAAGTTAGAAAAAAAATCAAAAGATATTTAAAGTAATTAAAACAATTTGAAATTCAATAAAAGAAAGAAATTAAAATTTTACAACTAATTATTTTCCCTTTAAACATACATATATTGAAAAAGGTTATTAAATATTATTTAAATGATTAAATTTATCAATATGTTTAAGGTTTAATTTTAAAATAAATATTTTAAAATATATTTTTTCCTAATATTCAATTACTTTATAAAATTATTGAAATGTAAAACATCTCTATTCAAACCAAATATTTAGAAAATAAAGATAATTCAAATATAAACTATTTAGATATTATAAACCTTTCAATTTTTTAAAATTATAAAAATCCTTTATCCAAAGACAATATCATTTCCGAGATAATAAAAACATAGTAATGGCTCATGATCGTTCGTAAGTACCACGGAAGTTGGTAGGCATGTAATTAATGAATTTGCTTTTATGCTCGGAATGTCCTTTAATTATTAGTGAACCATTTTGGAATGACTGAATCTTGATTTATCCTAATTCTGTATTTATCTTAATTTTGTATTTTAAAAAAATCATAAACATCAACCATTTTGGAATGAATGAACACTTAAACCTCTTTTCAGTGAGAATTTTATACTTTTTATTGTATTATTTAATGTAAATAACTTATTTTATCCTAGATACTAATAATTTATCAAGATGACAGTACCATATTTCTCATAATTGTGAAAATATAACGTCTATTTATATGTATGAAATTTTATTTTTTAAATAACATTTTAATATGTAATGTAAAATTAACAATAAAATACAGAATATGAGAAATCAAATTCAATAATTGAAACCAAAAACATAATAAAATATTTTATCCATGAATAAAATACTAAATTCCCCAATGCCACCTCAGGATTAAAAAAAATGTAATTCACTGTTATTTTAGCAAGACTTAATATAAACATGTTTAGCTTTTAATTTGGACTGTTTCACACTCGCTCAGTTCCATAAAATGGTTATCTTGAAAAGTACTTTTGCCTCTAAACATTTTGTCTGTGAAACAATAAGACTTCAATCGTTGTTACGGATTCAGTTGCAAACTTGAATTTAATTGAATTTGGGAATTAAAGTGAGGTGATTAGGTCCAAATATTAAAATGAGATGAGACATGAATGAAGTTTTTAATAAATAAATGCAAGATAAATAAGACAATGAGGTCTACAAGTAAAAAATAGTCTTGTAAAAGAACTTAGCATGTTATGTATATATTATCATATTTGGTGATGTTAGGAATAACCAAGACCAGCACACAACACCTTAAAGCTTAATTAAGGTAGAAAGAGTGCACTCTACAAGAATATAACGATTGTGTTTCCCCTAAATGGAACTTGGAAGGAAGGTCTTACCTGAAAAGACTATCTTGATATACATTTGGGAACATTGTCAGGTCTGCCAGAAAGTAGACTGATAGCTGCTGGTATAGCTAACAACTTCTTAGTGACTTGCTCAGAAGTTCAGATTCTGAATTACCATATACGGTTCACATTTACAACTGACGGGAGATGAAAGGGTAAATGAAATAAACAAGGACATTGGTTTTCCTTACTACTGTTAAGAGTGAGATTGTGCATGCTCAGGTTTGTGACTGTACTCATAATCAAGATGAACAAAAGCTCGCTCGATCTCGGGTAAAAGCTCAAGCTTCTCTTGCAATGATTCCCCAATATCATGGGCCTCTTGCAACTGCATATCTGCTGGCAGGACAATATCAACTTCAACAAAGTAGTGAGACCCGAATGTGTATGCTCGAACTGTATCAATGTGCCTCACAGCCTCGTGGTGGTTCCAGCATAGGTATGTGAGTTTCTGAAGATACTCAGGTGCAGCTGATTTTCCAACCAGGGAATTCACATTTTCCAACACTGTCATTGACCATGTGCGTATGGTGTACAACGCCAGCTGCAGCAGTAAGAGTTGCACGTAAGTAAACCGAGTAAAAAACATTAAATGACCAGGTACAAAGTGGTGGTAAGTTAGATGTGCTCCAAACAACCAATTGTAGTTCCCTAAAATCTCAGAACATCTCAAATAGATTCCACATATCTAAAAATGTCCTATAATCATGAGAACCAGTTCTTGCTGCTAGAAGTCACCACAGCTTCCTCCAATGGTAATCTTGAGTAAGAAATAGTGCTAAAACTTAAAAGCCTCGCAAGAACTATGATTGAGGATGTGTGTAAGGCATAAAAGGTGCATATCAAACCATCATAATATACACATAGTTCAAGGACAGGAGTCCAATATTATGATAAGCTAATTAGATAATCACAATCAGCTAACATAGCAATGAAAATTTTCATCTTAAGAAAATAAGACCTCGACTTTTAAAAATATCAGGAACACATAGCAGAAGCTGAGAAACAGATGTCTACAATTGTTGATGGATAATATAACTTGAAATAATGTGATATTTTTCGTAAATTGTGGTTCTTTTACCTTCCGATCCAGCAATTAATCTCATTTATCAATTAATTCACAGAAAATTTGTAAAAAAAAGTCAAGGATTAGAGTCCCTTAGTGACAATTTAATATAATTTCTAATTTGTACAAGCTAAAATCGGAAATCTAATAATATAAAATTATTAGATAGATTCTATTAGTCAAATAAAACGAAACAATAATAATAATAAAAAAAAGAGCCCTAATTGGATCCTAACCAACAACAAACATATTCTCATCTTTTAACTTCAAGTAAAATTTGAGAACGAACATATATATATTTTCTATGCCACAAATAGCAAATCAAAACCTCCAACAAAAGGAAAATATTAACTTACAATGATAGCACCAACAGGATCCATCCAATCATCAACATAATTTGCCAAAAGTGCAGCAATAAGACCAATGACATTAGTGATCACATCAAAAAAATGATCCTGGGCATAGGCCTTAATGATCTCATTAGTAAAAGTCCGGCAATAGATCATCAGTAAGAATTTCACCAAAGTCACCGAAAGCATAATCCCCACAACCCATCGCTCTTGTTCCTTGGTCAAGTTGAATGCATTGTCCTGAAAATGTTAATTCAATATTCAATATACATTAGAGTTACAAAGAAATAAAAGAGATTCAGGAACTAAATGAAAAATTATTGTTGTTCTATAAGTTTGGAGTCAACTTTGGCTCTGTAAATATACAACAAATCAACTTACAGTATATATTAAGGTGCGAATAGACTCCAAGATAATTTGCAGTCCCAGTGTAGCCATGACAGAGGCAAAAACAAGAATTCCCTGTACAATTTAAAATTTCACTTTATAGTTTATTCTTTATACATTAGAGCATATACATACACAGCCAAATTGTAGTATTTTCCCCTGATATGTAATTTGAATACAAAGTAACTCCTGATAATCACTGAGATCATATTACTGGTGATGATGATTCACATAATTTCAAACAGAATATTAATTAAGGAACTGACCAATGGTTGCATCCGTTTCTTTCCTATAGGATACTGATACGGGTTTGGTGTCTGCATGGAAAATGCAGTGAACCAGAGGATAAATCCAGAAAGAAGATCAAGAAGCGAGTCTAAAGTCGACGCAATGATGGCTAGGGAACCACTTCGTATTGATGCATAAACTTTGGCGACAAAAAGAACCATGTTTGCTACATTTGACAATCTGATGGCAAACGTCTCACTTCTTGCTAACTTGTCTCGCTCCTCCTGTCCACAGCAGTGGATATTCAGCCAAGGCTCTTGACTATATAACCAACGTAAATCTAGATAGCAACAAACAGATAATGAAATTAAAACCTTCGACATTCCAGGAATAAAACCACGCTCTGCTAGGGCATCCATTTCAGTAAAGCCCTCAAGCACTTCAACTTGCTGCTGGTAGTACTCCGCAATATTATCCTCTTGACCTGAGGAAATATATGACAGAAGGAAAAAAAATAAGACAAGATCCATGAAATCCCATTCCATTTAGTAGAAAAGATGTCATAAGCAAAGCATATCATTGCTTGGCTAATTAAAAAGATAAAAATTACAAAGAAAACTCAAAACTACATTGACCCTCAAGATCATATCCCTAACCTACCTTGTGAAATGGAAGAAAAAAATAAAGATCATTCACAAATGAAGAAAATCATATTCAAAGAAACAATTATGCTTTAAACTTCCACGATCACAATTATAGGACAGATGAACTTCGTATTATGGGCCACAAGAACTTTATAGAAAGCTTCAGAAACTAGAAAACTTGGAAAGTACAAGCTTCATAGCTCAACAGGCAGATGCTTATTGCAAACTGGGAAAGTGTAAGCTTCAACAAAAGCAGGGTCCAAACAACCCATTTATTTATACAAATAAAGCAACAGACTAGAGGCACTCAGTTCAAATGCCAAGATCAATTTTGGGAAACTTCTTCCACTAAAAACAGAGACCCAAAATGGAAAAAGAGAAAACTAATAAAATAGTAGTTCAGCGTCCAAAAGAAGTTTTGCCTCTACCCTCTAGAGCTTCCAAATGCAAAACCCTATAGTCCATCTTCCAGCAACTGCCCCAAAGAAGCAAGCAATACCCGATGCAACAAAAATCCACATCAACTTATTTAACATAGCCGAAAAGCCACCACATCCTCAACCCAAAACTCAAAAAAGACCCCACCCACTATAACTAGCCTGCTTCCAAATTCCTGCACACAATACTCAACCTGGCAAAAGGAGAACAAAAAAACAAATCATTCTAGTCAAACTGAATGAAATCCAGTAATAATAACATCTCCGAGAAAGAAAAACAATATCTGGACTCAATACGGAGGGGAAACTTTACACACAGAAAAAATGAAATGGAACAAAACATCACACTAAAACTGAAACCACGATTAACCACAACCACTAACGTAAAGCAAATTGCAGATTCCTATTCGAACAAAACAAACAGTGAAATAAAATCTGTCAGATTAAAAGAAAATAAAAAGCAGATTCCAAAATGAACAATAGCAATAATTGAAAATATTAAAATAAATAAACAAATAAACAGAACGAAGATGCTATTATACTGTTTTGTTACCTAGAACGCCATAACAGTCATAGAGTCCGCGAGAGGGTTTCACTTGCTTCTCCGTGTGCTCTGAAGATATCTGAAACCCCTCGAAGTTCAACCGCCAGGACCGGTCCCCATTATTCGAATCTGAGAGCAACGAGCGCTGCTCCTCGCCGTGAAGCTCTGCTGTCTCCACCATTTCCCGGTCGCCTGAGAATCTTAAACGCCGTCGTTTTGGACAGCCCGAAAGGAGCAAAGAATGCAAGCGTCGTCGTGGTTGGTGCTTGTTATAACAACAGCCGTAGCAGATTTTCGAACCGGTAAAGTGGGATTCATGAGAAAAAAAAATGATAAATAAACAAAAGTGTCTGTGATATGAGATCCGCTAGGCGCGTGTACCACGCAGGTCTATCTTTCGGCTCTTTCCGACACGCGTTGCAGTTTCATTGGGCAGTGCTGAAAATTCGCGCGTGTGATGGGAATTTATATTGTTACGCGTGGACGGCTTAGATTCCTTCAGCACAAGATCTTTTTAATGTGGCTGCTTTACTGGAGCAGATTGAATCTGAATCGGTGGGGCCCGATTTGCGTAGTGTCCGGTTTTGGCATAGGGATGTGTATGAAAGATTTACAGTGCAGTCACATCCACAGCAATGGGAGAGTATTGAGCTAATGGCGTTTCGACGCGTGGCGACTTTATGTGATGATGGCTCTTTCTGAATGAGTAATGACATGAAAATATATATTCTTTTAATTCATTTGAGAGAGAAAAAATAAAATAATCATAAAAATCTAAATTTTTGAATTTAAAAATAAATAAATAAAATATTAAATGAATATAAAAATTTATATGTATGAAAATATTTTTCTCATTAATTGCATTGAATGGATGAGAATATGCAATTATGTGTAGACAGTGTTATTGTTATCATGTCGTGTTGTATGATGATGTGTGATGTATAGTAATGAAATTGATATTTGGGTAGTGGATTTTGAGGACCACTTTGAATCGTGATGGAGTTGCTCATTTGATATAAAATAAACTAATTCGAAAGCTTGAAAAAATTATTATAAAATTCAACCCATTTTCAATATAATATACCAATAATATATTTAGTAGATTTATATGACATGACATCCCATCCATCATTGATGTTTTTGTTTGAATCACATTTGTCAAACTTCAAACCTATTCAATATCGTGACATAAATAACGATAATAATATGGAAAAATAATAATAATTTAATTTAAATGTTTTAAATTTTAAATGCAACAAGATAAAATCCTTAATTACATTTAAGAAAAATAAATAAAAAAAATGTTTACAGACGGTCCGTCTCATCTCATCAGTCCTTTGTAAATACTCCATCGCTAAATTTTATATTTTAAAAAGTTGGTATTATTTTTTGGCATATATGAAAAATAAAAATACTAATTATAAAAAGACAACAAAATATTATATTTAATCTTTGCTATTGCTTCATCAGGTTAAAATACGGAAAAATATTAGAATTTCTGTAAAAAGTGTTTCTTTGTAAAGGAAAAAATGATTATTTTTATAGAAGGGAAAAGGACAGCACTTTTATCTATTCGGTATATTTTATTTTATTTTGGAGGAGTTATATTATCTTTCTCGTGTGTAACTTTTATTCTTTTTTATATACTAAAAATAGAAGAAAATATTTTCTTCTTTTTATTTTATATTTATCAAATAATCAAAATATATGTCACTTTCTAAAAAACTTTCTGTCTTTTTCATTTTTTTTTCCTGTCCGTTCATTTTTTTTTTCCTTAAATCGTTAACAGTAACGTTTATTTAAAAGTAAAATAATATTTGAAAATATGCAATTAGAACATCTGTGAACCGTGTTTGTTTGGATTTGTTCCTTATCAAGTTATTACGTCGGTTTGATTCGTTTTTACGTGTAAAAAGTGCTTACTGCAATAATATTTTTAGGTATACCAAACATAGCATATGTGGTAAAAAGAAAATTGTAAATCTTTATTTATTTTACATGAGCCTGACTGTCTTTTCAGTGTGGGAATGGTATAGATCCTCCTAATGATTTGAAATATACTGTCTGACATTAAATTTAAGATTTTTTTTTATGAGTAATTTAATTATTGTATTTTTAAGATGATTATGTTGGTCCAATTTGTCTAAAATATTTTCTAGAATTAATTATATAATTTTTATTCATTATAAAATATCTCTTTAGTTTTAGATAATTTGTAATCTACACTATTAGTTTTTTTTATATTGAACTGGAAAAATATTTAAGCATTTTCAGGACTTCTAAAATACGATTTAAAATGAAAGAAAATTAAAATAAAATATTCTTGCAACTGCGTAAGGACGTTTATAAAGAATAAAAAAAGTGTAGACATGAAGAACTCACAGATGTAGATTTAAAATATAAATTAATATTTTAAAAAATTATCTATATATATTTTAAAGAGGGACTATATATAATATATAAAATATAAAAAACAAAAATTTAATTTACTTTAAATGAATGAAATGTAATTCAATGACATCTTGAAAAGCTATTGCTTTTTCAGATCCCACCAAATTTATTAACCTTAACTACTAAATCTTTAAGCAACTTTAACACTTCAAAGCCAATACCTAATCTTTTAATTAGTGTAGAAGATAAGGTGTATTGAAATATATATATATATATATATATATATATATATATATATATATATATATATATATATATATATATATATATATATATATATATATATATATATATATATGAGCTGTCAAAATGGGTTACAACCCGCGGGTCAATTCGGTCCGTCACGGATTCGGGCCGAGTTAGGTTTGAAAAATACAATTCACTATATGCGGGTTAGATTTCAACCCGGCTCATGCGGGTTGAACCCGTGGTGAGCCGGGTTGGCCCACCAACCCACCTACCTAATTTTATTTTTTTAATTTATTATTTTATTTATGAAACCCTAAAAAATAAAATACTTTCTTCACTTAGTGTGTATACCAAAAAAGTAACCTCTGCTTTCATAAATCACTCTCATAGTACTTGCTCTTATTTGACGGTGCTTTCACACTCACTCTATTGAAATTATTCAGGGAGCAGGTAAAACACCCTTTCTTTTTTCTTCTCTTTTCTCCACATTTTTGTTTTCTCATTTCTCTTTCTTTTTTTTCAAAAAGACAAAAATAGGGTTTTGCGAATTTGTTTTTTGTTGTGTGTCACGACCCAGAAATTTGGGCCGGCCAAATAGCGACCGGCCGGTCTTCTTTTTATTAATCAGCAAAGTTTTAAAATTCATTTTTCTCGAAACCCGTGCAGAGACTGAAACTCAGTAAAAGTGGAAGACAAACTCTGCAGCAACAATAAATTCCCCAATCTCGGGATGCGTCCGACTGCAAAGAGAATGAAGGATTTTTGGGTTAGTGGAAACCACGTGGCACCGGAAGAACTGTCCAGTTGTCCGGCTCTGGAAGACCAATTAAGGTAGAAACTTCGAAGTCTTAAAAATCTTTCTGCATGCAAATCTTCATCTTCTTCCTCAATCCCAACCTTCTGAACTTCCAAATTCTCTCCCTTCTCTCTAAAAGCTCAACCTTTCTCTCTCTAAATTTCTAACCCAAACACTGTTCCGACCATCTAACTTCTTTCAGAAAATATACTCCTGGTGCGAAGACCTTTCGGTTGCACCGATTAGTTTCACGATCGGAGTTCTTGGACGTTTGGCTTACCTCTTAGTAAAGTTTTTGAAGATTAGCTGGATTAGAGGTAAGGGAAGCTTATGAATATTTAAGTTTGATGTTCTATATGATGCAAATGTGAATAATTCGATGTATGTTAGTTTATAAAGTATGTTGTTTGAAATGCATGAACTGAATGTGGAATGTTGTTATATGGGTTATGAGAAATAAATAAAAGGAAAAACTTAGAGAACGTGAGATGAGATTGAAGATCATTAGGATCATTCATTCTTCCCCTATTTTTCCGTCCGGTCTAATCGGACTGTTCGGTCAAGTTGTCGTTGAACTTAAAATTGTTTCATTAAGAATCTCAGTGCAAAATACTTACTAAACGTTAGTCATAAACTAAACATTTATTCTGGAAAGTGTTTGGCATTTGGCTGACACTTAAAACTACATAAAACTTATAAATACGACATCCTTCTTTGTAAATAGCCGACCGGTTACTTAGTGACCACTTTGATTAGTAAAGCTTATTTATTTGTCCGACCGGTGTGTTTGCTTATATTATTCTTTGGGATAAGTGTTCGGTCATAGACCAGTTTTATAATGTGATTATTACTTATTTTATTCTTTATCAAAACCGGCCGGGTAACTAATAGTAATAGTTAACTTTATGGCTGATATTTTATTCGTTGTCGGTTCAGTATTCAACAAATCATTCTTCTTTCCCAATATCACCTTGATTCTACCGCCCGGTTATTTTTGTTATTGAGTCTGTGAGGATTAGTTGTTAATCGTTGCCAGAATGACTTATCAAAATCAACAAACGTCTTTTATAGTCTTCTCAAATATTCCAGTTATATTTCGGTCTTATATTATTTCGAGATTCCATTGTTGGTAATACGGTCATTGATCCGATAACCTTGTTTTATGAGAGTGATAATAAATAAGAGATTTGACTAAGTAAGAGAATTCCTCGGGTGGAATGTCTCGTGAATTAGAATGATTGATTGGTAAAGTATGAATGTGGGAATGACTCCGGTGTCGTCCTTGTTTCCGATATTCCGTGAGGACATTTTCTCAAGTAGAGAGAAGTCGGTCATGTGTGGGAATGGCGGGAGGCCCGCGGTTATAAGTAAGTATAACCGTTTGAAGGCTAACCTCGGGCGGCAGCTGAAGGAACAGTTATTACACCGCCCGGGTGCTAGGGACGACCGAGCTACACGTTCATACGGTCCGGACAGGGTCTTGTCGATCAATATTATGTATGAGAATGATATGTTGTGTTGAGTGATTTTTTTGTAAGTATGTTTGTTTATATAATGAATTGATAAGTTAAATGTACATAAGCTTACCCTTATTCTTCTTGTTTTGTACATTGTCGTCCGGTATCCGACCGGTCGTCTTTTCTTTCTCAAAATGCTATGATCATTCTTATGAATGTGAGCAGAAGTTACTTTGGAAGCAGCTTTGGAAGAGCACCCGGCTGATGCAGTACAAGTCGAAGAGCATTTTGAAGAAATTCCCGAGTTTAGTACTGGACCGTCCGGTCTCTAGATCCAGATATTTTTATTAAGTTTGATAGATGGTTATGTATAGGCTTTGCTTTTATTTTGACCGACCGGTCTATGATTGTTTTGTAAACAAATTGTTAACTCAGTTTTATGCTGTGTTGATTGTATCCGGCTCATATTCAATGTTAGTACTAGCGTATCTACTTTTCTATTTAAATTGAATTCTTTACTGTTTTCTATATTATATTGTAACTCCTAAAATAAATTAGTACTTTTATAGTAAAATTTATTGGGATGTTACATTAATGGTATCAGAGCAGTTTCTTTCTTAGACTACCTGTAGGTTATGAGTATATTACGCTTATGGCTACGTACTCTACATGTTCGATCAGAATTTTCTGATTTCTTGTGGACTAACGGGTTCTTCTTTCTGATTAAAAACAGAAGATGGCTCCTAGACCACCTCCTCAACCGGTCGCTAGGGATCCGTCCGGCGAAAGTAATAATATGCTGGAGTCAGTGTTGGCAGCACTTCAACAACAGAACGCTAATCTTATTCAACAGAACGCCAACTTAGCTCAACAGAATGCATTAGCATTACAGAATGCAGAAGCCGCTAGAACTGCAGCAGAATCAACACAGAGGCAGATCATGGAGATATTATCCAGTGGAGTATCAACTGCCAGACCATCTGGTTCTTCTTCAAACACACAGACTGAATGGAGTCTGGAAAGTTTTCTCCAGCACCGTCCGGCCAAGTTTAGTGGAAATTGCAGTGCGGATGAAGCTGACCACTGGCTTCGTGATATGGAGCGTATCTATGATGCTAAGAGGTGTAGTGATGAAAATCGCTTAGCCTTCACGGAGTATTTGTTGAATGGAGAGGCTGGACATTGGTGGAGTAGTTCGAAAATGTTGCTGGAAGATGATAGTATTCCAATCACATGGGAAGTATTCAAGAACAAGTTCTATGAGGAATATTTTCCTAATAGCGTACGGTTTGCAAAGGAAGTTGAATTTCTTCAACTAGTACAAGGCGGAATGACAGTATCAGAGTATGCAAACCGATTTAAGCAATTGATGAGGTTTTATACGATGAGAATGAGTGAAGAATGGCAGTGTCGGAAATTCGAAAATGGGCTGAGGGAAGACTTGAAACCGGTGATTGCAAGTCATTGTATCCAGAAGTTTCCGGCTTTGGTGGAAAGGGCTAAGGTATTGGAGAAAAACTTAATGGAAGCTGAGAAATGTAAGAAACAACAGTCATCCACTACCAGAGGATCGATTGTAGCAAGAAATTCTTCAAGTCCTAGGGCGACTCCATATTCTCGACCACCGTCTTCGCAGAGTTCTTCTGCTTTGGCCGTCCGGCCAGTGAACTTTGCTAGGCCGACCGGTCAACCAGGGAGTGTCAGCTGCTTTACATGTGGAGGCCCTCATTATATGCGAGATTGTCCCAGGCAGGGCAATACAAAATTCTGTGTCAAGTGTAGAAGGAATGGGCACTTGGAAAGAGAGTGCAACATGGGTGGACGAGCATTTTCCAGGCCACCGAATGCTGGAAGGTCATCTCCGAGTGGTGGTAGAGCCCAAGCAGTCGGTAGAGTATATGCCCTCTCGGGAACGGAAGCTGCTGGTTCAGGTAACCTCATAATCAGCACTTGCCTAGTATATGGAATGTCATGTTGTGTGCTTTTTGATTCGGGGGCAACACACTCCTTCATCTCGAAGGCATGTGTTGATAAATTGGGAATAGCTGAGAGTGAAATGCAGCTTGACTTGGTGGTGTCAACACCGGCAGCTGGGGAGATTAGGACGTCCACTGTATGTGTGAAGTGTCCTATTGAGGTAGAGGGGTACAAATTCAAGGTAAATCTCATATGTTTACCTCTTCAAGATCTTGAAGTTATATTAGGAATGGATTGGTTGACCACCAATCGTATTCTTATTGATTGTGGGAAGAAGAAGTTGATTTTCCCAAGTGAAGAAGAGGAGCTTACGATTACACTCGGCCAGATGAGAGAAGACTTGATTGAAGGCGCTATGGGTTTTATTGTTTTCACATATCTGGACGTGAGCGAAACGGACCGACCGGATCTGAACCGTCCGGTAGTGGAAGAGTTTATGGACGTGTTTCCAGAAGAAATCCCAAGTCTTCCTCCACACCGAGAGATCGAGTTTTCCATTGACTTGATCTCGGGAGCTGGTCCAATATCAATTGCGCCTTATAGGATGGCTCCGGCAGAGTTGGCGGAATTGAAGAAACAAATTGAAGACTTGTTGGAAAAGAAATTTATCCGGCCAAGTGCATCACCATGGGGAGCGCCTGTTCTTTTGGTTAAGAAGAAAGATGGTAGTTCAAGGTTGTGTATAGACTACCGGCAATTAAACAAGTTAACCATCAAGAACAAATATCCACTGCCGAGAATCGACGATTTACTTGATCAACTCCATGGAGCTTCAGTTTTCTCCAAAATTGATTTAAGATCCGGATACCATCAGATACTAGTGAAAGAAGAAGATATTCAGAAGACTGCTTTTCGGTCAAGATATGGGCATTTTGAATATGTAGTAATGCCGTTCGGTGTTACCAATGCCCCGGCAATATTCATGGACTACATGAACCGGATCTTCCGGCCGTTTTTGGATAAATTTGTAGTTGTTTTCATTGACGACATTCTCATTTACTCTAAAAGTCACGAAGAACATGAAGATCATTTGAGAATGGTTCTTGGAGTGCTAAGGGAGAAACAACTATATGCTAAGTTGTCCAAGTGTGAGTTTTGGATGAATCAAGTACAATTCCTTGGGCATGTAATTTCGGCCGGCGGAATTTCTGTAGATCCGTCTAAAGTGCAAGCCGTTCTGGAGTGGGAAACGCCTCGATCAGTTACTGAAGTTAGAAGCTTTATTGGGTTGGCCGGCTACTACAGAAGATTCATTGAAGGTTTTTCTAAGATAGTGGCGCCATTAACTCAATTGACCAGAAAGGACCAGCCGTTCGTCTGGACCGACCGGTGTGAGTCCAGTTTCCAGGAATTAAAGCAAAGGTTAACGAATGCTCCGGTTCTGGTAATTCCTAACGTTAACCTTCCATTTGTTGTGTTCTGTGATGCTTCGTATAATGGTTTGGGTTGTGTATTGATGCAAGAAGAGAAGGTCGTTGCTTATGCTTCTAGACAATTGAAGATTCATGAAAGGAATTATCCAACTCATGATTTGGAACTGGCGGCTGTAGTATTTGCCCTCAAAATCTGGAGACATTACTTATATGGTGCTAAGTTTCAGGTGTTCAGCGACCATAAAAGTCTCAAGTATCTATTCGATCAGAAAGAGCTAAATATGAGGCAAAGAAGATGGATGGAATTCCTTAAAGATTATGAGTTTGATTTACAGTACCATCCGGGAAAAGCCAACGTAGTTGCCGATGCTTTGAGTAGAAAAACCATTCATATGGCGGCAATGATGGTACAAGAAATGAAGCTACTTGAGAATTTCAGAGATTTGAAGCTGCACTGTGATTTGGAGCCGACCGGTATTAGTTGTAGCCTTATGCGATTGTCAAGCAACATATTTGACCGAATAAGAGAGAAGCAAAAGGTTGATAAAGAGTTGCAGAGAATTTCCAAACCGTTCGGTATACCACCCCACCAAGACTTCAATGATGGAACGGACGGATTGTTAAGATATAAAGATAGAACTTGTGTTCCAAATGATGACGAGTTGAAGAGGATAATCTTGGAAGAAGCTCATCAGAGTCGTCTAAGCATTCATCCTGGAATAACTAAAATGTATAAGGATCTTAGAATGAGTTTTTGGTGGCCAGGAATGAAACAAGATATTGCTCGATTCGTGGAGTCATGTTTAACTTGTCAAAGAGCCAAGATCGAGTATCAGAAACCGAGCGGTCTCTTACAACCTCTGGAAATACCAGAATGGAAGTGGGACAGTATAGCTATGGACTTCGTGACTCATCTTCCTCGAACAGTCAGACATCATGACGCTATTTGGGTAATAGTTGATAGATTAACTAAGAGTGCACACTTCCTTCCTATCAACTTAAAAATGCCTATGTCTAAGTTAGCTCAGCTATATATTAAAGAGATTGTTAGGCTACATGGAGTACCGTCCGGAATAGTGTCCGACCGGGACCCAAGATTTACTTCCCGGTTTTGGCAAGCGCTTCATCAAGAAATGGGAAGCAAACTTCAAATGAGTTCTGCCTACCATCCTCAGACGGACGGTCAATCCGAAAGGACAATCCAAACTCTTGAAGATCTTTTGAGAACCAGCGTGTTGGACCACTTAGGAGTTTGGGATGAAGTTTTGCCGCTCGCTGAGTTTACTTACAACAATAGCTTTCATGCAAGTATCGGAATGGCACCTTATGAAGCTCTTTATGGACGGAAATGTAGAACACCCCTTTGCTGGTTCCAGGAAGGAGAAGTTGTATTGACTGGACCAGAAATTATTCAGCAAACAACAGAGAAGGTGAAACTGATCCAAGAGAGACTTAAGGCAACTCAGAGCCGACAGAAGTCTTACGCAGATAAAAGAAGAAAGCCTTTAGAATTTGCTGCAGGAGAGCATGTGTTTTTAAAGCTGAATCGAACGACCGGTGTTGGGAGAGTCATCAAATCAAAGAAATTATCGCCACGATTCCTTGGTCCGTATCAGATTCTCAGACGCATTGGGCCAGTCGCCTATGAACTTGCTTTACCTCCTCCCTTGTCTAACCTTCATCCAGTATTCCACGTTTCGCAACTTAGAAAATATATCGCTGATCCTTCGCATGTACTTGAAGCCGACCACATACAACTTAAAGAAAATTGTTCAGTTGAAGTACAACCAGTTAGAGTTGAGACAAACGTAACCAAGCGGCCGTTCGGTAAACGCACTATTTTGGTGAAAGTTATTTGGGACGACCGAACGGGCGATGTCACCTGGGAGCGAGAAGAAGATATGAAAGAAGCCTACCCACACTTGTTCGAAGGTATGTACTAATTTTCGAGGACGAAAATTTTTATTTGTTGGGGGGAATGTCACGACCCAGAAATTTGGGCCGGCCAAATAGCGACCGGCCGGTCTTCTTTTTATTAATCAGCAAAGTTTTAAAATTCATTTTTCTCGAAACCCGTGCAGAGACTGAAACTCAGTAAAAGTGGAAGACAAACTCTGCAGCAACAATAAATTCCCCAATCTCGGGATGCGTCCGACTGCAAAGAGAATGAAGGATTTTTGGGTTAGTGGAAACCACGTGGCACCGGAAGAACTGTCCAGTTGTCCGGCTCTGGAAGACCAATTAAGGTAGAAACTTCGAAGTCTTAAAAATCTTTCTGCATGCAAATCTTCATCTTCTTCCTCAATCCCAACCTTCTGAACTTCCAAATTCTCTCCCTTCTCTCTAAAAGCTCAACCTTTCTCTCTCTAAATTTCTAACCCAAACACTGTTCCGACCATCTAACTTCTTTCAGAAAATATACTCCTGGTGCGAAGACCTTTCGGTTGCACCGATTAGTTTCACGATCGGAGTTCTTGGACGTTTGGCTTACCTCTTAGTAAAGTTTTTGAAGATTAGCTGGATTAGAGGTAAGGGAAGCTTATGAATATTTAAGTTTGATGTTCTATATGATGCAAATGTGAATAATTCGATGTATGTTAGTTTATAAAGTATGTTGTTTGAAATGCATGAACTGAATGTGGAATGTTGTTATATGGGTTATGAGAAATAAATAAAAGGAAAAACTTAGAGAACGTGAGATGAGATTGAAGATCATTAGGATCATTCATTCTTCCCCTATTTTTCCGTCCGGTCTAATCGGACTGTTCGGTCAAGTTGTCGTTGAACTTAAAATTGTTTCATTAAGAATCTCAGTGCAAAATACTTACTAAACGTTAGTCATAAACTAAACATTTATTCTGGAAAGTGTTTGGCATTTGGCTGACACTTAAAACTACATAAAACTTATAAATACGACATCCTTCTTTGTAAATAGCCGACCGGTTACTTAGTGACCACTTTGATTAGTAAAGCTTATTTATTTGTCCGACCGGTGTGTTTGCTTATATTATTCTTTGGGATAAGTGTTCGGTCATAGACCAGTTTTATAATGTGATTATTACTTATTTTATTCTTTATCAAAACCGGCCGGGTAACTAATAGTAATAGTTAACTTTATGGCTGATATTTTATTCGTTGTCGGTTCAGTATTCAACAAATCATTCTTCTTTCCCAATATCACCTTGATTCTACCGCCCGGTTATTTTTGTTATTGAGTCTGTGAGGATTAGTTGTTAATCGTTGCCAGAATGACTTATCAAAATCAACAAACGTCTTTTATAGTCTTCTCAAATATTCCAGTTATATTTCGGTCTTATATTATTTCGAGATTCCATTGTTGGTAATACGGTCATTGATCCGATAACCTTGTTTTATGAGAGTGATAATAAATAAGAGATTTGACTAAGTAAGAGAATTCCTCGGGTGGAATGTCTCGTGAATTAGAATGATTGATTGGTAAAGTATGAATGTGGGAATGACTCCGGTGTCGTCCTTGTTTCCGATATTCCGTGAGGACATTTTCTCAAGTAGAGAGAAGTCGGTCATGTGTGGGAATGGCGGGAGGCCCGCGGTTATAAGTAAGTATAACCGTTTGAAGGCTAACCTCGGGCGGCAGCTGAAGGAACAGTTATTACACCGCCCGGGTGCTAGGGACGACCGAGCTACACGTTCATACGGTCCGGACAGGGTCTTGTCGATCAATATTATGTATGAGAATGATATGTTGTGTTGAGTGATTTTTTTGTAAGTATGTTTGTTTATATAATGAATTGATAAGTTAAATGTACATAAGCTTACCCTTATTCTTCTTGTTTTGTACATTGTCGTCCGGTATCCGACCGGTCGTCTTTTCTTTCTCAAAATGCTATGATCATTCTTATGAATGTGAGCAGAAGTTACTTTGGAAGCAGCTTTGGAAGAGCACCCGGCTGATGCAGTACAAGTCGAAGAGCATTTTGAAGAAATTCCCGAGTTTAGTACTGGACCGTCCGGTCTCTAGATCCAGATATTTTTATTAAGTTTGATAGATGGTTATGTATAGGCTTTGCTTTTATTTTGACCGACCGGTCTATGATTGTTTTGTAAACAAATTGTTAACTCAGTTTTATGCTGTGTTGATTGTATCCGGCTCATATTCAATGTTAGTACTAGCGTATCTACTTTTCTATTTAAATTGAATTCTTTACTGTTTTCTATATTATATTGTAACTCCTAAAATAAATTAGTACTTTTATAGTAAAATTTATTGGGATGTTACATTGTGGGAGATTTGAATACATTAAATGATTTTTTTTTCTATTAATTAAACAATTTTGAGTATACATTATTTGTACAAGCTGTTTTTGATATTTTTGAATTTCGAAAATTATGTTACAAACTAAACTATTGTTAATGTTGGTGAGTACTAATTCTTTTTTTGTCTTTAAATTTAGATTATATTGTACTTTTTGTTATATTTTGAATTGTATGTAACATAATTTTTTGGGAACGAAACTTGTTTAAATTTAAATTACAAAAAGTTTATATTTTATTTTATTTAAAAAAATGTAATTAAATGAGCTAGTGAGCCAAACTGTTTACCCACCAACCCGTAGTGGGTCGGGCCGGGTTCAAGTTTTTCTGACTCGCTAATAAATAAGTCGGATTGGGTTGGCTAGTAAGTGACCAAGTCGTGGTGGACCGAACCAGATTAAGCCGTGTTACCCGTTTTGACAGCTCTAATATATATATATATATATATATATATATGTAGATATATACATACATATGTATATATATATATATATTAACGTGTTAAAGTGATAGTTGACGCTTTCTTAATATATAATATTTAGGGATAGATGAATGATCACCTTCCATCCATGATAAAAACGTGTGATTTAATGCATTAAAAGCTATTATATTATATTAATTTAATCGTTCCATTGTATACTTTGTTACATGTCATTTTTGTGTTTATCAAATAAAGGTTATATTGTATTTTTTTTTTATGTTTTTAAATTGGTTTTCAAAACTGTAAATAAAATTATAGCTTTGATACCTCAAATAGTCTTATTTTTTTAGGATTATTTAGAAGTTAAAGTTAAAAATAATACAGGTATTTTTGTGTAGTTTTTAAGTATAAGAGAAAAAGTTGTGATAAAATTTTAAATTTGAAAAGCGAGCAATATATTTATTATAATATAATAATTAACTATAATTAGAGCTGTCGAAATAATAAACCGGTATCAAAATAATAATGGTTTATCGTGACTTGTTATGAATTGAATTAAAAGTGAGTTATTTTAACTTGTTTTAAAATTTTTTAAGCTAATAGTTTTGTAACATGATTCTACATGATAAGTTGGATTATGTTTTATTTATTCAAATTATTTTATATATTTTTTGTAATATAATTAAAATGAACTGACTCAACTCATTTTGTTATAATAGTGCAATGAAAATATTCATTTGTTTCATCAACAAAAAATTACAGTGGTTGAAAAAATAAATTATAACATATAATTTGACAAAGAAATAAATTATTCATATATTGTTAAACAATATTTTAGAGTTTAAAAATATCAAAATATTTATATACATTATTAGAAATAATAAATAATTATAATACAAAATTTATGAAAAAAAAATTGTAAAAAAATTAATAAAAGATTGTTGACAGAGTTGAGTGATTTTATTTTCAATCCAATTTGAATCAATTTAACCCATAAGTTAAGTAAACTGAATTTAGTTAATTCACATTTAAAACAACTAAATTTTTTTCAACTACAAAAATAATATTTTATCACGTATAAAAACAAACTATGACGTACATAGTTTTGTACATTATAATAGGTCTACACATTCAGATATAGCAAAAATTTACGTAACATGTATTGTTCATGACGGCATCTTAGTTATATATCTCTTCTTTAACATATATTTGGGGATGTTGTAACATGTATTTTATTGGATTTAATATGTGATTTTTGTTCTTATATATCATTCAATTTAATTAATTTATTTTTACCTAATTTAGAATCTTCAATTTATACTTCAATTATTAATATATTTTTTAGAAAAATATAAAATTTATAATTTTTCTTTCTTATTTATTGAAATACATTAATTTAGTAAACTTTTGTTATATCATAAAATGAATGTGTAGACCTATTATAATATACAAAACTATGTACGTCATAGTTTTTTTTTTTTATGTCATAAAATATGATTTTTGTACTAAACCTTTCAAATGAAGGTGAGTTAAGTTAGTTCATAAATTAAAACTCGTTTTGACAACTTTATCTATAAAAAATATTGCTTCAAGACACCAATTCTCCAATTGAATTATAAAGTAGTTTAAATTTTTTTTTAATTGTCCTTAATCTCAATTGGTTGAGAAAGTCATTTTTTACATGACAAATAATTTTACATTACTTATAAAATTGAGTTTTAAGATAATTTAAATTTATTGTCCTTAATGTTGAAGTGTGACAATATTTTAAACTTAAAAATGCGTAATATCTTTACACGATTATTGACTTTTATAATGTTTTATAAAAAAAAGAGTTGAAACATTTATTTTGTATATGATTTTTTTTACCTTAATTAGAGAACTTGTTTTCTGTAACATCCCAATAAATATTACTATAAAAGTATTGATTTATTTTAGGAGTTACAATATAATATAGAAGAACAGTAAAGAATTCAACTAAATTGAAAATAGATACGCTAGAATTTAGTATTAATCCGAACCGGATACATCAATACAGAATAAAACTGAGTTAACAATTTGGTTTACAAAACAAACATAGACCGGTCGGTCAAAATGAAAGTAAGTCCTATACATAATAGTCTATAAAACAAAATACAAGAGATATCTAACTCTAGGGACCGGACGGTCCAGTACTATATTCGGGAATCTCTTCAAAATGCTCTTCGGTCAGCGCAGCGTCCGCCAGGGGCTCTTCTAAGGCAGTTTTCAGAGTAACTTCTGCTCACATTCATAAGAATGATCATAGCAAATGAGAGGAAGAGTCGACCGGTCGGATACCGGAAGACAACATACAAAATAAGACAAATAAGGGTAAGCTTATGTACATTTAACTTATCCATTCATTATACAAACAAACATGCTTTACAAATAATAAATCAAAGCAACATATCATTCTCATACACAAAATTAACCGACAAGACACTGTCCGGACGGTATGAATGTGTAGCTCGGTCGTCCCTAGCACCCGGGCGGTGTAGTAACTGTTCCCTCAGCTGCCGCCCGAGGTTAGCCCTCAAACGGTTATATACGCGTATAACCGCAGACCTCCTGCCATTCCCACACATGACCGACCTCTCTCTACTTGAGAAAACGTCCTCACGGAATATCAGGATCAAGGACGACACCGGAGTCATTCCCACATTCATACTTTACCAATCAACATTCCAATTCATGAGATATTCCACCCGAGGAATTCTCTAACTTAGTCAAATTTCTCATTTATTATCATTTTCATAAACACAGATGTCGGAACAAAGGCCGTATTATCAATGATAGGACACAAGATAAAATGAGATCAACATATAACAAAAAGATCTGAATAGACGACAAAAGACGTTTACAAATTCTGACAGGCCTTTCCAGCAACGATTAACAAATAATCATCAAGACTTCAACAACAATAATAACCGGACGGTAGAATCAAAGATGAGACTGGGAAAAAGAAGAGTGATTTGTTGAATACTAGCCCGACAATGAATAAAGTCTTTAACCAAAAGGTTAACTATTACTATTAGTCACCCGGCCGGTTTTGGTAAGGAATAAAACAAGTAATACTCATATTCGAAGGATGGTCTATGACCGAACACTACTCACAAAGGATAACTTAGGCAAACAAACCGGTCGGTCCAACAAATCAACTTTACTAAACCATGTAGTCACTAAGAGACCGGACGGCTATTTACAAAGAAGGATATCAGATTTATAAGTTTTACGTATTTTTAAGTGTCAGCCTAAAGCCGAACACTTTCAAGACTAAATGCTTAGTTTATGACCAGCGTTTATTAAGTACTTGGCAATGAAATTATTAATGGAACAATTTAAGTTCAACAACATACTAGACCGAACAGTCCGACTAGACCGAACAGAAAAATAAGGGAAGACTGAATGATCCTAATGATCTTCAATCTCAAACTCATATTCTCTAAGTTTTTCATACTTAACCATTTCTTGCAACTCATATAACACATTCCACATTCAGTTCATACAATACAACTGCATACTTTACATATTAAATATACACTTAATCCATCACATTTAAATCATACAGAACATCAAAATTAAATACTCATAAGCTTCCCTTACCTCTAAAGTTTAGCTGAACTTCTAAGATTCCTCTAAAATGTTGAACGACCGTCCCAATAGCTCTGATTGAAAAACTAATCGGTGCACACGAAAGGTCTTGTCAGCAGAAATGAGAATTCTGAAAGGAAGTTGGTGATCGGAACAGTGTTTAAGTTGGAATTTCTAGAGAGAAGTTTAGAGACTTAGAGAGAAGGAAGAGAATTTGAGAGTTCAAAAGTTTGGTTTGAGGAAGAAGATGAAGATTGCATGCAGAAAAGAGTTTTAAGATTTCGAAGCTTCTACCTTAATTACTCTTCCAGAACCGGACAGTTGGCTAGCTCTCCCGATGCCACATGGATTCCACTAACCAAAATTCCCTCATTCCTCTTGCAGTCGGACGCATCCCGAGGTTGGGAAATTTATTGTTGCTGCAGAGTTTGTCTGCCACTTATTGGATTTCTTCTTGTGATGCCGTCTCTGCACGGTTTTCGAGAAAGTAAATTTTAATACTTTGCAGATTAATAAAGGAGACCGGCCGGTCGCCAATTGGCCGGCCTGATCATACCCATTTTCTGGGTCGTGACATTCCCCCCAACAAATAAAAAATTTTCGTCCTCGAAAATTAGTACATACCTTCGAACAAGTGTGGATAGGCTTCCTTCATGACTTCTTCGCGCTCCCAAGTGACATCGCCCGTTCGGTCATCCCAGATAACTTTCACCAAAGTAGTGCGTTTACCGAACGGTCGCTTGGTTGCGTTCTTCTCAACTCTTACGGGTTGTAATTCAACTGAACAATCCTCTTTAAGGTGAATATGGTCGGCTTCAAGCACATGCGAAGGATCAGCGATATATTTTCTAAGTTGAGAAACGTGGAATACCGGATGAAGGTTAGATAAGGGAGGAGGTAAAGCAAGTTCATAGGCGACTGGCCCAATGCGTCTGAGAATCTGATACGGACCAAGGAATCGTGGTGATAGTTTCTTTGGTTTGATGACTCTCCCAACACCGGTCGTTCGATTCAGCTTTAAGAATACATGCTCTCCTGCAGCAAATTCTAAAGGCTTTCTCCTCTTATCTGCATAAGACTTCTGTCGGCTTTGAGTTGCCTTAAGTCTCTCTTGGATCAGTTTCACCTTTTCTGTTGTTTGTTGAATAATTTCTGGTCCAGTCAATACTGCTTCACCTTCCTGGAACCAGCATAGGGGTGTTCGACATTTTCGTCCATAAAGAGCTTCATAAGGTGTCATTCCAATACTCGCATGGAAGCTATTGTTGTAAGTAAACTCAGCTAGCGGCAAAACTTCATCCCAAACTCCTAAGTGATCCAAAACGCTGGTTCTCAATAAATCTTCAAGAGTTTGGATCGTCCTTTCGGATTGACCGTCCGTCTGAGGATGGTAGGCAGAACTCATTTGAAGTTTGCTTCCCATTTCTTGATGAAGCGCTTGCCAAAACCGGGAGGTAAATCTTGGGTCCCGGTCGGACACTATTCCGGATGGTACTCCATGTAGCCTAACAATCTCCTTAATATATAGCTGAGCTAACTTGGACATAGGCATTTTTAAGTTGATAGGAAGGAAGTGTGCACTCTTAGTTAATCTATCAACTATTACCCAAATGGCGTCATGATGTCTGACCGTTCGGGGAAGATGGGTTACGAAGTCCATAGCAATACTGTCCCACTTCCATTCGGGTACTTCTAGCGACTGTAAGAGACCGCTCGGTTTCTGATACTCGATCTTGGCTCTTTGACAAGTTAAACATGACTCCACGAACCGAGCAATATCTTGTTTCATTCCTGGCCACCAAAAACTCATTCGAAGATCTTTATACATTTTAGTTATTCCTGGATGAATACTCAGACGACTTTGATGAGCTTCTTCCAAAATTATCCTTTTCAACTCGTCATCATTTGGAACACAAGTTCTATCCTTATATCTTAACAATCCGTCTGTTCCATCATTGAAGTCTTGGTGGGGTGGCACACCGAACGGTTTGGTAATTCTCTGCAACTCTTTGTCAACTTTTTGCTTTTCTCTGATCCGGTCGAATATATTACTTGACAATCGCATAAGACTACAACAAATACCGGTCGGCCCCAATTCACAGCGCAGCTTCAAATCTCTGAAGTTCTCAAGTAGTTTCATTTCTTGTACCATCATTGCCGCCATATGTATGGTTTTTCTGCTTAAGGCATCAGCTACTACATTTGCTTTTCCCGGATGGTACTGTAAATCAAACTCATAATCTTTAAGGAATTCCATCCATCTTCTTTGCCTCATATTTAGCTCTTTCTGGTCGAATAGATACTTGAGACTTTTATGGTCACTGAACACCTGAAACTTAGCACCATATAAGTAATGTCTCCAAATTTTAAGAGCAAAAACTACAGCTGCCAATTCCAAATCATGAGTTGGATAATTCCTTTCGTGAATCTTCAGTTGTCTAGAAGCATATGCAACGACCTTCTCTTCTTGCATTAGTACGCAACCCAAACCATTATATGAAGCATCACAGAACACCACAAATGGATGGTTAACGTTAGGAATTACCAATACCGGTGCATTCGTCAAACGTTGCTTTAATTCCTGAAAACTGGACTCACACCGGTCGGTCCAGACGAACGGTTGGTCCTTTCTGGTCAATTGAGTCAATGGCGCCACTATCTTAGAAAAACCTTCAATGAATCTTCTGTAGTAGCCGGCCAGACCAACAAAGCTTCTAACTTCAGTAACTGAGCGAGGCGTTTCCCACTCCAGAACTGCTTGCACCTTAGACGGATCTACAGCAATTCCGCCGGCCGAAATTACATGTCCAAGGAATTGTACTTGATTCATCCAAAACTCACACTTGGACAACTTAGCATATAGTTGTTTCTCCCTTAACACCCCAAGAACCATTCTCAAATGATCTTCATGTTCTGCATGACTTTTAGAGTAAATGAAAATGTCGTCAATGAATACCACTACAAATTTATCCAAAAACGGCCGGAAGATCCGGCTCATGTAGTCCATAAAGATTGCCGGAGCATTGGTAACACCGAACGGCATTACTACATATTCAAAATGCCCATATCTAGATCGAAATGCAGTCTTTGGGATGTCTTCTTCTTTTACTAATATCTGATGGTATCCGGATCTCAAATCAATCTTGGAGAAAACTGAGGCTCCATGAAGTTGATCAAGTAAATCGTCGATTCTCGGCAGTGGATACTTATTCTTGATGGTTAACTTGTTTAATTGCCGGTAGTCTATGCAAAGCCTAGAACTACCATCTTTCTTCTTAACCAAAAGAACAGGCGCTCCCCAGGGTGACGCACTTGGCCGAATAAACCTCTTTTCCAACAAGTCTTCGATTTGCTTTTTCAATTCCGCCAACTCTGCCGGAGCCATTCTATACGGCGCAATTGATATCGGACCAGCTCCCGAGATCAAGTCAATGGATAACTCGACCTCTCGGTGTGGAGGAAGACTTGGAACTTCTTCTGGAAATACGTCCATAAACTCTTCCACTACCAGACGGTTCAGATCCGGTCGGTCAGTTCCGCTCACATCCAGGTACGTGAAAATAATAAAACTCATAGCGCCTTCAATCAAGTCTTCCCTAATCTGGCCGAGTGTAATCGTGAGTTTCTCTTCCTCACTTGGGAAAATCAACTTCTTCTTCCCGCAATCAATAAGAATGCGATTGGTGGTTAACCAATCCATTCCTAATATAACTTCAAGGTCTTGAAGAGGTAAACATATAAGATTTACCTTGAATTTGTACCCCTCTACCTCAATAGGACACTTCACACATACAGTGGACGTCCTAATCTCCCCAGCTGCCGGTGTTGACACCACCAAGTCAAGCTGCATTTCACTCTCAGCTATTCCCAGTTTATCAACACATGCCTTCGAGATGAAGGAGTGTGTTGCCCCCGAATCAAAAAGTACACAGCATGACATTCCATATACTAGACAAGTGCTGATTATGAGGTTACCTGAACCAGCAGCTTCAGTTCCCGAGAGAGCATAAACTCTACCAACTGCTTGAGCTCTACCACCGCTCGGAGATGACCTTCCAGCATTCGGTGGCCTGGAGAATGCTCGTCCACCCATGTTGCAATCTCTTTCCAAGTGCCCATTCCTTCTACACTTGACGCAAAATTTTGTATTTCCCTGCCTGGGACAATCCCGCATATAGTGAGGGCCTCCACATGTAAAGCAACTTACACTCCCTGGTTGACCGGTCGGTCTAGCAAAGTTCACTGGCCGAACGGCCAAAGCAGAAGAACCCTGCGAAGATGGTGGCCGGGAGTATGGAGTCGCCCTAGGACTTGAAGAGTTTCTTGTTACCATCGATCCTCTAGTACTGGATGACTGCTGTTTCTTACACTTCTCCGCTTCCATCAAATTTTTCTCCAATACCTTAGCCCTCTCCACTAAAGCCGGAAACTTCTGGATGCAATGACTTGCAATAACCGGTTTCAAATCTTCCCTCAGCCCATTTTCAAATTTCCGACACTGCCATTCTTCACTCATTCTCATCGTATAAAACCTCATCAACTGTTTAAACCGATTTGCATATTCTGACACTGTCATTCCGCCTTGTACTAGTTGAAGAAATTCAACTTCCTTCGCAAACCGGACGCTATTAGGAAAGTATTCCTCATAGAACTTATTCTTGAATACTTCCCATGTGATAGGAATACGATCATCTTCCAGCAGCATTTTCGAACTACTCCACCAATGCCCAACCTCTCCATTCAACAAATACTCCGTGAAAGCTAAGCGATTTTCATCACTACACCTCTTAGCATCATAAATCCGCTCCATATCGCGAAGCCAGTGATCGGCCTCATCCGCACTGCAATTGCCACTAAACTTGGCCGGACGGTGCTGGAGAAAACTCTCCAGACTCCATTCAGTTTGAGTGTTTGAGGAAGAACCGGACGGTCTGGCAGTTGATACCCCACTTGATAATATATCCATTATCTGCCTTTGTGTTGACTCTGCTGCAGCTCTAGCGGCCTCTGCATTTTGTAATGTCAATGCGTTCTGTTGAGCTAAGTTGGCATTCTGCTGAATAAGATTTGCATTCTGTTGCTGAAGTGCTGCCAACACTGACTCCAGCATATTATTATTTTCGCCGGACGGATCCCTAGCGACCGGTTGAGGAGGTGGTCTAGGAGCCATCTTCTGTTTTTAATCAGAAAGAAGAACCCGTTAGTCCACAAGAAATCAGAAAATTCTGATCGAACATATAGAGTACGTAGCCATAAGCATAGTATTCTCATAACCTACAGGTAGTCTAAGAAAGAAACTGCTCTGATACCATTAATGTAACATCCCAATAAATATTACTATAAAAGTATTGATTTATTTTAGGAGTTACAATATAATATAGAAGAACAGTAAAGAATTCAACTAAATTGAAAATAAATACGCTAGAATTTAGTATTAATCCGAACCGGATACATCAATACAGAATAAAACTGAGTTAACAATTTGGTTTACAAAACAAACATAGACCGGTCGGTCAAAATGAAAGTAAGTCCTATACATAATAGTCTATAAAACAAAATACAAGAGATATCTAACTCTAGGGACCGGACGGTCCAATACTATATTCGGGAATCTCTTCAAAATGCTCTTCGGTCAGCGCAGCGTCCGCCAGGGGCTCTTCTAAGGCAGTTTCCAGAGTAACTTCTGCTCACATTCATAAGAATGATCATAGCAAATGAGAGGAAGAGTCGACCGGTCGGATACCGGAAGATAACATACAAAATAAGACAAATAAGGGTAAGCTTATGTACATTTAACTTATCCATTCATTATACAAACAAACATGCTTTACAAATAATAAATCAAAGCAACATATCATTCTCATACACAAAATTAACCGACAAGACACTGTCCGGACGGTATGAATGTGTAGCTCGGTCGTCCCTAGCACCCGGGCGGTGTAGTAACTGTTCCCTCAGCTGCCGCCCGAGGTTAGCCCTCAAACGGTTATATACGCGTATAACCGCGGACCTCCTGCCATTCCCACACATGACCGACCTCTCTCTACTTGAGAAAACGTCCTCACGGAATATCAGGATCAAGGACGACACCGGAGTCATTCCCACATTCATACTTTACCAATCAACATTCCAATTCATGAGATATTCCACCTGAGGAATTCTCTAACTTAGTCAAATTTCTCATTTATTATCATTTTCATAAACACAGATGTCGGAACAAAGGCCGTATTATCAATGATAGGACACAAGATAAAATGAGATCAACATATAACAAAAAGATCTGAATAGACGACAAAAGACGTTTACAAATTCTGACAGGCCTTTCCAGCAACGATTAACAAATAATCATCAAGACTTCAACAACAATAATAACCGGACGGTAGAATCAAAGATGAGACTGGGAAAAAGAAGAGTGATTTGTTGAATACTAGCCCGACAATGAATAAAGTCTTTAACCAAAAGGTTAACTATTACTATTAGTCACCCGGCCGGTTTTGGTAAGGAATAAAACAAGTAATACTCATATTCGAAGGATGGTCTATGACCGAACACTACTCACAAAGGATAACTTAGGCAAACAAACCGGTCGGTCCAACAAATCAACTTTACTAAACCATGCAGTCACTAAGAGACCGGACGGCTATTTACAAAGAAGGATATCAGATTTATAAGTTTTACGTATTTTTAAGTGTCAGCCTAAAGCCGAACACTTTCAAGACTAAATGCTTAGTTTATGACCAGCGTTTATTAAGTACTTGGCAATGAAATTATTAATGGAACAATTTAAGTTCAACAACATACTAGACCGAACAGTCCGACTAGACCGAACGGAAAAATAAGGGAAGACTGAATGATCCTAATGATCTTCAATCTCAAACTCATATTCTCTAAGTTTTTCATACTTAACCATTTCTTGCAACTCATATAACACATTCCACATTCAGTTCATACAATACAACTGCATACTTTACATATTAAATATACACTTAATCCATCACATTTAAATCATACAGAACATCAAAATTAAATACTCATAAGCTTCCCTTACCTCTAAAGTTTAGCTGAACTTCTAAGATTCCTCTAAAATGTTGAACGACCGTCCCAATAGCTCTGATTGAAAAACTAATCGGTGCACACGAAAGGTCTTGTCAGCAGAAATGAGAATTCTGAAAGGAAGTTGGTGATCGGAACAGTGTTTAAGTTGGAATTTCTAGAGAGAAGTTTAGAGACTTAGAGAGAAGGAAGAGAATTTGAGAGTTCAGAAGTTTGGTTTGAGGAAGAAGATGAAGATTGCATGCAGAAAAGAGTTTTAAGATTTCGAAGCTTCTACCTTAATTACTCTTCCAGAACCGGACAGTTGGCTAGCTCTCCCGATGCCACATGGATTCCACTAACCAAAATTCCCTCATTCCTCTTGCAGTCGGACGCATCCCGAGGTTGGGAAATTTATTGTTGGTGCAGAGTTTGTCTGCCACTTATTGGACTTCTTCTTGTGATGCCGTCTCTGCACGGTTTTCGAGAAAGTAAATTTTAATTACTTTGCAGATTAATAAAGGAGACCGGCCGGTCGCCAATTGGCCGGCCTGATCATACCCATTTTCTGGGTCGTGACATTTTCAATGTCCAATTATCCTGTATTACTTATGAATCAAAATAAATAAATAATCATTTAACAATTTATTATATTAATATTTTATTCATATATCCTTTTATTTTTAAAATTAAAATATTAATATATATTATTAAATTATTAAAATACAATTATTAAGTAGGCCTTTATTGATAATGCCAAATATACTTTTTGCATTTATTTTCCATAATATTCACTTTGGTCAAGTTATCCAGTTTTGAAATTGGTGACAAGATTAGTTAATTGAAGTAAAAATGTTAAAAATTTAAGTTATTATGTGAAAAAAGGAAGACACCTATTATTTAAAAATAATTAGGGTTTTTTTCTTCAACTAGAAATTAAAGTGTATGGAATTAATAAAACTGTAATGATAATAAAAAACTAAAATAAATATTAAACTAATTTTAATACATACAATATCAAGATGAACACATCCTTAATATAATATATTTTATCTTTACTATAAATGATTAAGATCAATAATTTTAAACGACATTAAGATCAATTAATGATATAATTTATTTTGGAATTTTGTTCATTATGATTTTTTTTTAAAATACACAATAAAAAAAGTGAAAGAAATATTTAAATTATATTTTATCTCAATTATGTAAAACTATTACACCTGATAAAAAAACCTTAATATTTAATTTTCAACCTACAAATGTAAACAGGTAACACACCCATAAACTCTGTACTCTGTTTATTTTTTTCTTATTTATGTACTGTTTATACATAATCAAGGAAAAGATATATATATATATATATATATATATATATATATATATATATATATATATATATATATATATATATATATATATATATATATATATATATATATGTTTGTTCTACACAGTTACATATATCTTTCTTGCCTTTGAATGAAGAAGATGGTAAAACCCTGTAGTAAAGAAAAAGAAAATTATAAAGAACAGGGAAAAAGGTTGTAACTTGGAATGTCAAACATAGATTCTCCAAATAAATAGAAATTCCTCTTTCTCAATCACTCAGCTTCATTTCACCATGTTGGTATCTTCTTCTTCTCATCTTCTCATTCTTTTCCTCATTTCCTTCGCTGTTTCAGTCAGCTCAGTTTCTGTGCGGCGAGGGACTCCACTTGACATTACTTTGGAGCAATCCGATGAAACCCCCATTTACCTATGGCCACTTCCGGCAGAGTACACTTCCGGCAACGAGGCTCTTGATGTTGATCCTGCACTCAAGCTTACTGTCGCCGGAAACGGTGGTGGCTCCGCCGTTCTGAGAGCGGGGTTTGATCGGTACAGAGGGATCGTATTCAAGCACACTGGATTGGGATTGGGGTTTAGTTTTATGAGAAAGCTGAGGGAGCGGTTGGTGTCGTCTGTTTCGGCATACGATGTTGACACATTGAACATCACTGTCCATTCAGACAACGAGGAGGTTGGTGCCGTGGTTTGGAATTTTTTGATTGGGATGACTTAAGTTCATACAGTGAGGGTTGGTGATTGCTTGGTTAGTCAACGTGGGAACTTCAACTGGGTGATGACTATTCTGTTCTGTTTTTCTCTCTGCAGCTTCAATTTGGAGTGGATGAAAGCTATACCCTGCTGGTTCCCAAAGCCAAGGACTCTTCCCAAGTTACAATTGAGGTTAGCTCCATTGTTGGATTTGGATATTCGATTCTAATTTGTTTTATTTTTTGGAATTTGGAATTGGAATTGCTTGTTTGTTACAATACAACTTCCTGGTTCTTTGTTCATCCAGTCAATGTAATGCTTAGTTTATAGTTTAAGTACCTTTGGAAAATTCTGTCCGAAAAAAGTTGGATGACTCTGAAGTATGTTTCGTTTATATTCTCAGTGCGAAAAGTTGAATTGAAGTTGGTTTTCAGCTTTAGTTTTTCTCTTTCCATCTTATTTTTTTCTTTTTGAGGGACCTTCCTACTTTCCCGTACTGGAAACAATTCAAGCAAGCTCTTTTGTTTCTTTCTATGATTACAGTATGACACATTTCTCGTGTACTGCCCAAACTCATCAAAGCTTTTTGTTTTGTAAAAGAAAAGAAAAACATATTGATTTAAAAGTAAAAAAAAATAAATTAAGATTGAGACAGAGTTGTGGTTGGATTATTGCTTCTGGACTCAAAAAAATAAAGCAAATTATGTCATTTGTTAGTTAATCACCCTATTTTGTGATTTTGTCATTGCAGGCAAATACTGTTTATGGTGCACTGCGGGGATTAGAGGCATGTAAAGAGTTTGCTTGTGAATGAGCTCAAACTGTTTTTATTCTTCCATTTTCTTTTTACTTTATTTGGCGGCTTGAAGTGGAGTAGTGGTGGTGGGAAGAGATGGTAAGGAGGTGAAGGTTGATGAATAGAGACCAGTTAGTCCTTGTTTAGCACTTATTGGCTTGCTTTGACATCTGGTTACTGGAGTCTGAAATTGTAGATACCAGATATACCTGTTGTGACATGCTCTTTTTAAGATGATTTCTAACATTTATTTCCATTTTCATATTTAGATATGTTTTTCTCCATAAGGTTGGCAAATCTATGATCTGCCGTGTCCTTGTATATGTGATAATATTTAATCAATTTTCTAGAATGTATTTTTTTTTCGTATTCCTTTACATTGTTGATCTTGATATTGTGGAAACATAAACCCCTCTAACCTGTATATGGCATGGATGTAGTAAATTTCTCAAAGTCTCAGTTTATCTATTTTTTTACTGTGCAAAATGAAAACTGAACTATTGTTGGCTTTGCATGGTGCACCAGACATTCAGCCAGTTGTGTTCTTTCGATTATACAACTAAAAAAGTAAAAATATACAAGGCACCTTGGTCCATCCAAGATAAACCTAGATTTGCATATCGTGGGCTTTTGTTGGGTGAGGCTTAAGTTTTCAAAGTGAAAATTCTTATTCTGCTTTCAGTTTTATACTATGAGCAGCGGACAATGATACATGTTTTTTTGCAGATACATCAAGGCACTATTTACCAATTACTGTAATTAAGCAGATTATTGAATCTATGTCCTATGCTAAACTTGTAAGATTTATGTTATATGCGTTTTCAATTTTCTTCCTTGCTGTTTTTCTTTTCATGTAATGCTGAATATAAAAATTTATGCTGCTTAGAATGTTCTACATTGGCACATCATAGATGAGGAGTCATTTCCGCTTGAGGTACCTACATATCCAGACTTGTGGAAAGGTTCGTATACTCAGTGGGAACGTTACACAGTTGAAGATGCATATGAAATTGTCAAGTAAGACTTCATCCAAATTAATTGTTGTTTTTATAATCTTCCTGTTTTAGTAGCAATTTTCCTGGGGAATGAAAAATTACCAAACAATGAGCACGTTGAAGTAAATTATCTGTCTAACCTTTGATAGAATCATCTTTTCCTCAAACTGTCCAGTTTTAAGTAATTTTGCTAATACAATCTTTCAATTTTAAGCACGTCACTTTTCCAGGACAAGCAATTTTGAACTGGAAATAGTTGATTGTAGAATTTAATTTTTAAATGAGCAGAGGGGACAAGAAAGGCTATCATGGGGGTGGGGAAATATGTGACTAAAGTCCCAAAATAATATTATAATGGCCTTGTCAATAGATATGTGTAATGCCTTTTCCTTTCATTGAATTGTTAGCTTCTGGTTACCATATGAGTTTGGTTCTTAATTTAAGATTGATAAATGTTGTGTTTTCTTTTCTTTTACATGGTATGTTGATATAAAGCTTCGCCAAAATGAGAGGTGAGGTATCTTCAAATTCCTCTTCCAAAGTTCCGGCTACATAACATCTTTATGTTGATTTTTATGGTTTTCTTTTCCTTTTCACCTTTTCATCTTCTTAGTTTCATGAAAAATACAACCATAAAAATAAAAGTGAATCTGCATGCTTTTATTGAGTATTTGTATGATTGATTGCAGGTATAAATGTGATGGCGGAAGTGGATGTCCCTGGTCATGCAGAATCATGGTAAAAAAACATGCCTTACTCGTTTTTCTTTGTTAAGTATGGCCTGATCGTATTATAATAATAATTTGCTTTGTTACTTTCGCACGTGGAGACCCAAGGAGTTTATTTTACTTCTCAAAATTTGTCACTTGTATTTCTTTTAAGAAAGAGTTGGGCACAAAAAAGTTTATTTTAGCTTGCAACTAGTAATTTCATTGGGTCGAGTGCTTCCATTGAAGTAAGTTTGGTGTTGAATATAGGTAGGCACTAAACTGGTTCCTCCAATGACTGATACATGCTAGGATTGCCACTGTCTATTTTTTTTTTGTTTATTTTAGCAAGCCATTGCTATTTTTTTTTCTATTTCATATTTGCTTCATCTGGTTATTAGCTGGATTCTTATTCATTTTTTTTTTGTGAAGTTGAAATTTAATCAATTAGTTGTATGACTTCAATTGTTACTCCAGCAATTTAATATTTCTATTTTTTGCTGGCAAGTAGCTTGCATAACAAAAAGTTTTGAAGTTCTTTTTATTTTATATAGGGGTGCAGGATATCCTGATCTTTGGCCATCACCTAGCTGTAGGGAGCCACTTGATGTTTCAAAGAACTTTACTTTTGATGTCATTTCTGGTATTCTGACAGGTTAAGCTCCTATGAAACCTTAAGCTCCATACTTGTTCAGTTCTAGGGATTTGTTTATTAAATATTATCTGATTTATAATATTTTCTGGATACAATGTTAGACATCTATATTTAATAAAATACTAAGATTATAAGATTTTTTCCTTGCAGATTCTCTTAAAATTACAAGTTTATTTTTCTTTTTCCTATTTGTCTGTTTTTTTATTTTTATTTTTATGTAGCACCCTCTTTAATTTCAAAAGTTTAATCTAGTCTTTATGTTTTCTTCATTTTTCTTTTATTGTTTGTTTGAGCATTATTAAAACATGTATCCATCCACTCATGCGTCTTTATTCTTTTTTCTTCTGCCACTTAATCTTATCCTTGATTCATCTTGCTATATTACTAGTGTTATGCGGATTGTTAAAACCATCTCTTCCGAACATCCTCCGATATCTCCCCACTCATACCTTGTACTCTGAATAGTGTTTAGTACTTTAGTTCATCTTCTGTCTATTTTATCAACTGTGTCTAGTGTTTCTGTATTGTGCTCCTATCTCACAAGTTTCTACATAAAAATAACAATCTTTCTCTCTTTATAAATTTTGCAGATATTAGAACGATTTTCCCATTTGAGCTATTTCACTTGGGTGGTGACGAAGTTAATACTGGTCAGTCTAAGTGGTTTCTTTATTGCAACTTGTCAAATAATCAATTGAACTAAAAGCTAAATGCTTATAAACGAAGGAAAATGTTTTTTATCATTAGTACAACTTCAAGTTAATTTCTGAGGTGATAAATGCTAATGAGAATGGAGTGCAATAGTGATAGAACTGATATACAGAAAGAACACTTTTATTACCATTGAACTCTAATCCCTTACCAATGCTATAGGGATTTAGAATCCAGAACAACAATTGTTATACAACATATACCAATCAGGTGTTCGAGAGACCTCACTCTCCTTAGCCCTTCCTAACTCTCAAGGAAAAATGGACCAGGCCCTTCCTAACTCCTAAACAGACTTTATATAATGCCTGTTATAGTTATAAAATTATAACTGTATTAACTGTCTAGTTTCTTCCTTCTTCTATATACAATACCAAACCAATCAAATGGTTAAATGATGCTGTTGGATACACTTACCACCAACTTTCCTCCTTGTTTGAAATCTACATTTTAAGGGGTCCTGCACTTCTATCTTCAATAATAATTAAAAAAAAAAAAAACTGATATTATAGATTGGTGCTTCTTTGCAAACTTGTGATTGTTATGCTTTGATCTGTGCTAAAGTTTTCCTATGGATAAAGTAATCCAAGTTTAGATATTATGAGGGTTACAAAACCTGAAACATCTCTTGGAATTAATAGTGTTTTTTTTTTTTGGTCTTAGAAAGCCATGAAAGAGAAGTTTCCTCAGAATTGTTTTGATGCACTTATTTCTTCCAATATTTACAAACCTTGAGGGGGGTTGGGATTCATATGGCAAGAGGGCCTCTAGCAGTACATAATTTCTATTAGTTTATTTATCATCCAAGTTTGAGAAGGCCCCATGCTCCTTAATATGGTATTTTTGTCTATTCAGAAGTGGTTGTCGGAAGTGGTCATGAGCTCGGCTTTGTAACATTTATTTATACCATAAAAGTATAACAAAAGTAGAATTTAAATTATTGTTGTAATGTTGAAAATTTTTTGTGTCAACAATGCTAATTGATGAAAAATTATGTTTTATTTGACAGATTGCTGGCGTAGTACCCCTCATATAAAAGAATGGTATCAGCATTAGCTTGTTAAACTCGTTTATTTACATTTCTTGATGACATTTTGTTTAGCCATTTATGTACAATTTTTCAACTCAACTAAAAACTTCTTATATATAAAGGATTTGGCAAAGGCTGTGACTTGCAAAAATTATTTCATTCATAATCTTGTATTTTTTTACCAAGCAAAGCTTGTAACGGACTGCAATCTCAATGTCGACTGAATTACTGTTATAGTTGTTAATCTTGGCCCGATTTCTGTCGCCATATGAATGACTTCATTTGTCATTTTTTGCAATCAACTGAAATGTTTGGATTATTTGCTGTGAAGATGTCATGAACCTATAATCCCAATTCCCAAATGTTTGATTTTTAGTTGGAGATACATGAATGATTTTACAATATATCTTCAACACATCCCTCTGGGGTTGGAAAATGTACAAATGCGTAAGCCCATTTGCCTTGTGTTGAAATTCAACTTTTTATTACAAGGATCAAGAATGGAGCCAGCGACAAAAGGCCTCTAGAACTATTAGTCTCAGAGTCTCTTACATGTCATGAGCCAACAATTGACTCGGGAACAGTTTAGTATTACTTTTTTAACCAGATCATTCATAAGAAATTTGCTACTCAAACTTTTGTTCCTTTTTCCCGTCTTCTCACACCATTTTTGGTACTGAGCATTGTGATGGTGGTCAATTGCCTGTAAAGTTAACCATTTTGTCAATTGTCAATGTAAAGGCACTTCTTTTAGATGTTACATTTATATTCTGTATTTTCATCATTTACTGTGACTGCAGGCTTCAGAATCACAACATGACCGCTAGAGATGCCTATCAATATTTTGTACTGAAGGCTCAAGAGATTGCCGTTTCAAAAAATTGGAGTCCAGTGAATTGGTATGATCGATATATTTATATCTGTCTGTATGGTATTATTATAACTCAAAAAGCTGATTTGTACCCTTAATTTGTCCTTAGCAGCTATTTCACCCTAGTATCACCTTTCTATCCTAATCCTTTCTTTCTGTTGAAATCATCAATATTTCAAAATTCAAAAGCCGACACTAGTTTGCATATGCATGGAACAGTATAGGTTAGCTAATCACTACGCAATTGTTCTGTCTATTAAATGTTCTCAAAATATGGATACATTTTTTTGTGCAATTACAGGGAGGAAACCTTCAATACGTTTCCATCAAAGCTCCATCCAAAAACCATTGTGCACAACTGGTGAGTTTCCATCTGTGTAAGCAGCTTTACTGTAGGACGAACGTCCAATGTCCCAGTTTCAGAATAAATTATTTCAAGTGATTCTGTAGGTTGGGCCCTGGTGTTTGTCCAAAGGTTGTTGCAAAAGGTTTCAGGTGCATTTACAGTAACCAGGGTGTCTGGTATCTTGACCATCTGGATGTACCTTGGGATGAGGTCTATACTGCTGAGCCACTAGAGGGAATACAAAAAGCTTCTGAACAAGAGCTTGTAATTGGAGGAGAAGTTTGCATGTGGGCTGAGACAGTTGATACATCCGATGTTCAGCAAACAATATGGCCTCGAGCTGCTGCAGCTGCAGGTTGGAAAATCTTGCTGATGCTAATAAGTTGTTCAACATTATTGCAGTGTACTTATAGTATTATTACTAACTCTTTCATATATGTCTTCTAACCTAGTAGTGATTCTAAGGAAAATATATCAGGCAATGAGCATCCTACTGTCATTTCCTGATATAATAACTGATTTTGTTGCAGAGAGTAGGTAATAGAAATTTCAGTTCCCTCTTTTATAAAATGAAAATTATGCCCCTCTTCTGTGTGTGTGTGTAAAGGTAACATACTCTAGCCATATGAAGTGCATTTTATATCTTTGATAATTCATCCGATTTTCTATAGAGGTGCCTCTTCCTGTATCAAGTTTCCTTTGATTGGCAAATGCTGGCTGCTGAACTTGATTATGCAAAACTAATTACTCCTTATTTACCACAGAACGCTTATGGAGTCAGAGAGATTCTTCCTCAAAAAATGTTACCGTAACTGCATTGCCTCGGTTGCAAAACTTCAGATGTCTGTTGAATAAACGAGGTGTTCCAGCTGCTCCTGTGAAGAATTTTTATGCTAGAAAGGCACCTGTGGGTCCAGGGTCATGTTATGAGCAATAATCCATATAATGATCCTTCTGTCATGTGTAAGCTGGTTCTTGATGCCAGAACTCTAATCTTCCGCCAACCCATATTGCAATGTAATTTACTGTTGAATTAAATAAATCATGTCCAGTTTACATTTTTTTAATTTGTTTATTCTGAAAGCAAATTATATACACTTGTTCTGAATGCTTGAGTTTGCTCAGTACCAAAAGCTTTTCAAAGATTTCAGCAACATCTAAACTTGGATTATAGAATCTTTAGTTTTAGCAGATGAAACCTGTTCGGTTCCAAAAGCTCTTCAAAGATCTTAGCAACATCTAAACTTGGATTAGATTCTGTAATTTCAGCAGATGAAGCTTGTTCAGTACCAAAAGCTCTTCAAAGATTTATCAAAATAAAAACTTGGATTAGAATCTTTAATTTTAGCAGATGAAGCTGGATTTTATATGGTATAGTAAGTTGGCAAAGTGGCTTGTCACTGACTATGCAAACTGCATGTATATTACATATGTGTGTGTATATATAATTAGTTTATTGAGTTTTATAATAATTACCATCAAAATCATACCAGCAATCACTTCTAATTTATTAACAGATTAAAAATGTTTGCACTGAGTAACTGACTAGTCAAAGTTTGAATAAGTAACCAAACATTGATAATAAATAGAACTAGGTAACAGATTATTCAAACTTTGAATAAGTAACAAATTTGGTCAGATGTGAACTCATTAACTATAATTATTGTATACAGACCATCAACATTGTTACAGCCAAGTAGTATGCTTAATTTGCAGTAAATGCAAATTTAATGTTTCTTATGGAAAAGACAAAATCAGATGAGTTTTTTTTCCACAGTAAAAAATGCTAAACCTATAGTTATGTCCATTAAGATCCTTGTCCTGAATAATTTGGTTCCTTAATGTCATTTTGAAAATTGTCAAGTCAAAAAAATACACAAAAAGCAACCGTTTAAGAATAACTACTAGATGAATATGTTTATAACATTGTTTAATTATGACTTATATTTAAATGACTTAAAATTATATTTTATCTTTAATATCATGTGTCCATGTCTTTCTTGTGTTGTTTTTGATATTTTTATGTTATGTTTGAAGAATTAAATAATAAATAATAAATTTGTCTTACTTATTAATATCTTAATTAAGAACATAATGATAATGGTATATAAATTATATTTATTTTTTCACTTATATATATATATATATATATATATATATATATATATATATATATATATTATTTTAGGTGTGAGCATGTAATAATCAAATTTTCTTAGTTATTCTATGTAATTTTATACGTATTCATCGGAGATGAAAATTACACTTACTATCTTTATAAGTGAAGAGATGGATATGAACTTTTTCTAAATCATGGGAAAATGGATACTGTAGTACCATTATGAGTATTCAAAACTTTCTGGTAAACTTTTTGGTACAAAAAATTACAAAATTATAGTTTTAACAATTAATTAGGTTTTAGACGAGTAGGAATAAATGCCAATCTTCAATTACACATAAAATTGGTACCACTTTCATTATGCAACTTTCTTATTATTTGCCATTTATTTTCTGTCATAAAAACGTTTCCATAATTTCTCTCTTTAGGAACAATAACTATTTTAGGATCTCCAAATCATGTGAAACAAGTAATATCTTTTATTAGAGAAATTATTGTTCTTACTAAGTTATGTAATTTAACTTTTATCTGTATAAAATTATAAGTGATTTAATAATATTTTATCTTTATGTATTTACTTGTGTATTTTTATAATAAATATAATTTTTCTATATTTCTTGAAATATAACTTTTATCATTTTGATGTAGTTTTTATTTTAATAATATATGATGTGATAATAAATTACTGCTGAACTTTGGTGTGTCATATTGAAACTTAAAATAATACTTGATACGAGCTTAGTAAGAAACCAATAAAAACACAAAATCTAAGGTTGGATACAGGAATTTATCTTCATCTCAACTATATCCAAATTTGATTGAACAAATTATTTAAACCAAATTCGATTAAAATCAGAAAAAATAAACCTTGTTAACTTGATATTAAAATAATATATCAATTTGAATGTAATGTATGGTTAAATCTGTTGGGTATTCAAGTGTAATTTTAAGATCTAAGTTAGATAGAAATAAGAAAGTAGAACAGTATATAAAAAGTGAAATACTTATTGCTTTAATGTTTTGGACAGGGAGTGGTATCAATTTTTTATATGGTTAGATTCAGATCTTATTACTGTTTCTCGATGAATTTGCATAATTATTTTAGTATAGAAATTTTGAAGACAGAAGGTTGTTAGTGATGGAAGTTGCAGCATATTAATTAAGGAGCATCGAGCACACGTGAAGGAAGGAGGAGATGCAGTAAATCAGAGTAGATCAACATTAAAGGAGTGTTTCACCAAATTGCCGGGGTTTGAAGGCAATGTGTGCTGCAGAATAATTGCACTTCTGACTCCAACAGAAACCACGTGTTTAGATTTATAACCTTCTTTTCGCATTTTCACAAACATGTTGTGATCATAAAATCTCCACGTAAAGCTTTAACTTTTCTACCACTCTAGCTACCACTTTCTCCCATCTTAAATTCAAAAACTCATACATAAACATGCAATTAATAAACTCATTCATTACCTTATACTTAATAGCATCAACTCTAGAACAGTTCTAATCACACTCATAATTGTTTGAAATACCACGAGTACATCAATTATACAAATCAATTTCTTATAATTGAATTAGACTTAAAATTTATTTTTTAAGATAATAAAATCTTGTTTTAAACTGATTTGTTATTAGTAAAACCTATTGTGTCATCCGTTATTAGATTATCTATTAATATTTGATAGGATACAAACAAAGTCTCACATCGAGTGATAGAAGGGTTCAGCATGAGTTTATATACATATAGATACCTCCAATGGTAAAAGGTCTTTTAGAGTGATACCAAAAATAAATTGGTGAAGGCTTGGTACAAAACGGACAATATCTTACCAAGTGTAGAGATCTATGTGTGTGTCAAACCTCCCCAATATGTTAACAAAATAATTCTAATCTTTTTCTAGATTAGTTTATTAGTTATAGAGTTTCAATTTAATTTTTAGCGTGTTCTTTTTATGGTTGAAATTCAATTCCCATGTGAAAATGGATAATAATATATAGTTTGATTTTACATTCATAAAATAAAACATCAAAATTCATAAAATAATTTATCAATGTTGGATTTATCAAAGAAGAAGGTTCACTAAAAAGATATAAATCTAATAAAACATAAACTCAACCACTTAAGATTAATATCATTCTCAACCTAAAAGATAATTGATTAATAGATTTTCATTCATTTCTATCGAATATAAAATTTAGACTAACATCTAAATTTCCAACCATCAAAATCTAACTTTTTGAAATGTATAATAATATTAATAAACTTATGTCTAGTTTTAGGTTTTGTATATACATTAAACTGTTCACGTGCAAGATGATAAAATTAATTTAGGTGTTTAAGAGTGATAAAATCATAATTATTAATCATAATAAACGGTGAGTGAGGATTAATGTTTTGATAGGTTGACGATCCTAACATGCTATAATTAAGCATAAAGAGTGGTATAATATAAGAACATAAGTTTGTAACCTATTTTGTGATAATATTTATATCTTGTAGTTTATTTACTTAAATAGGTAACATCCTTGTATATGTTGGAGGTTTTGAAAAATAAGATGGCTCTATGTTTTTGAAGTCATTTTCAGACATTGATTGGATTGGTGTCCCTTTTAGGGTTCGTTGTCATGTCAACAATGCTATGTAACATGACAAATATGGCAATCAATTCTTCATAAGATGTTCCAAAACTTAGAAAATCAGATATCTTTAACAACTTTAGTTAAAGCAATTAATTAATTAATTGGTGATGTCATCGAGTTATCCTATGACATGCTGGAGAGTAAATAATGATTCTAGCCTAGTTATAATTAAAGGATAATGGTATTTTGACAATAATTTTGATAACATTTTAATATCATTTACGTGTCATTTTGTGATTGATTCATGTTAGTGTTTTATGATTATTATTATTGACTGTAGAATAATTTTGAATCAATCACAGAATGACATGTAGATGATGTTAAAATATTGTCAAGGTATTGTTATCCATATTTATCTATAAAAAAATTACGAAAAAAACATATAATTATTATTTATTGGTGCATTCTATAGTTTTGGCATTGTGTTCATATATGATTCTCAAATTTTTAATCTAATCTGATCAAAATTTATTAAGTTGGAAGGAGGTTTTTCTATAAACAACTTAGCGAATCTAATTACACTATAATTAGGTTAGATTAAACTGGGTTATCAAATTAAATAACTAAAAAATTATTATCACCTCGTTACTTTTAATAAAATAGAAAAAAGGTTAAATATGTTTTTAGTCTCTATACTTTTGGGGCGATTTTGGTTTTAGTCAATTTTCAAACTAAGGTACAATTTAGTCCTTCAACTTTAGAAAAATCTGGTTTTAGTCATTTTTACCAAATTTTTTTAACTTTATTTGTGGTTTCAAACGCGTTTCTCAATTAACATTAAAGCAAAAATGTGTCAAACGGTGTAAACAATCCCAATGCTATAATGAAACATGCTTAAAATAACAAATAAAGTTAAAAAATTTGGTAAAAATGACTAAAACCAGAGTTTTCTAAAGTTGAAGGACTAAACTGTACCTTAGTTTGAAAATGGACTAAAACCAAAATCGCCCCAAAGTATATGAACTAAAAACATATTTAACCCATAGAAAAACCTAATTATCAATTATATTTATTAATATTTAAATAAGATATTTACAATACTTGAAACGTAAAATATAATTCTTAAAATATATTAAGATATCAAAACAATAATTGTAAATCTATTTTAATGCGTAATCGAAAATTAATTCATATACTCACATAATTAACTATAAAATAGTTTATGTAACATTGTTCAAAAAAAACTTTTATTACATGTTTATTATTTAATTAAGGTTAGTTCAAATTTGATTAATCGAACTTGAATTTAATAATCTCATTATCAAACTTAAATTTAATTAATTACATTAAATAAAACCTAACATGATCCAATAACTAATCTAATTAACAAAGACATAGTTAGGTTGGATTCACTAACTAACTATGACCAACTTATACCTGAATCATACCATACGAAGAAAAACATAAGTTAAAAGCTATATCAATGTAGAATTTTGTTTTATAAACTCTTAATTTTTTTTTTTCGAATTCTATGATTAATATTAATTTAAATATACAATTTTAATTGTATTCAATACTTTAAAATTATTTTTGGTGAAAACTAATTTCACTTAATTAAATGGTCGATAAAATAAGTTGTTCTAACATAAACTTGATTCAAAGGGTCATCAATTTTAAAGTTCAACCCATAATAATTATCTAGAAAAGTTCAATCTAGAGAGTCATCGATCTTAAAATTAGATTATTCTATTTAAGATTAATCATTCGAAATTGATCGAATGAATATACAATACAAAAATCATACACATAAGAGTCTACCATATAAGTCTATTGTTATTATAGCTTCTTGATCAAGAATTTGTGTAATGATTGTTGTTGGTGACAATAAGGTCAAAAGGTCAAAATCCCATCAAATTTTTCTTTCAAATTGTTAATTTTTGTTGAACACTATTCATTTGATGATTTAATTACATGTATGGGTTAAGCATGTTCCATATGAAACTCAATTTAATTACACTAAACCTAAGATTAATTAAGATTATTACCTAAAACTAGACTTGGACCTGCTAGCTAGAGGTACAAAACAGAAGTGAAAAAAAAAAATGTCATGGTGGATGAAAAAATTGATCATAGAAAGGGACGTTTCTCATTAAGATGTTTAAAATCATAGTACAAACAATTAACAATGATGGTTTGATGAGACACGAGGGTCATTTCATTGTAATGCATTCTTAAAAGATTTAGCAAAAAGAAAACGATGTCTCCAAATATTATATTTTAGATAAGGTTTTATACACAAAAAATATTATACACTAAATAAATTTAATTAAGTTTTAAGTTATTAACAGTGTATTTTTAATTGAAATAATTATAATTATTTGCTTTGTTTTATGTTAACTATAAAATTTCATATATATTAACGTGCAAAGAGAACATGATCAGATAGTAATAGTCATATTAATTAATTAAAAAAATATTAAATGAGAGATATTTAATTGCAAAATATTAAAATTTTACATGTCCAATAAATAAGAACTCAATTATAAATACACAAATTTTTCAAAAAAAAAAAACTTTAAATTTAATTAAGCCAAATAATGATATATATTTTTAATCATATACTCTTCCAATTGAATTAATTTTTAAAGATTTATATAAGGATAAATATTCATTATATAGACTTTGTTTAAGCTTACTCATAAAAATATTTAAAATATACTTTTATGACATAATACTAATTCTTATATGATTTTGCATGCCAAAAATGCTACTTTTTAAAATATTGATTAAATAAAATTTTATATATTTTTTTTTTCAAAATTTCACCAAATCATGTTGCTGGAAAAACTGGAATAAGTTTTCAAAAGGTCAATTATTTAGAAAGTTTTTAAAATACGTTATAAAAATTGAAAATTCTTGGTTTCTAGATGTGTAGTTTTTTGTTTGTTTTGTGGAGTTGCTGACTATAGTCATATGTGTGGGGGCATTCATAAACTAAGAAAAAAAAAAGACTGTAAGAGTTGCTTTGGGATAACATCTTAATGGCTGAGAATGAACATTGTATTGACAAATGGTACAAAAGTTGTATTATTGAAAGAAATAATCCCTTTCAGCTTCAGTCTCTATCATTTTCAATGCACTATTTGTCTTGTTCAATGTTTGGTAATCCAAGACTTTTGAACCATATATCTCATACTATAAATTACTTCCTAATATTTAATCGTATCCAAAATTCTTCCCCATTTCATACAACTTGTATAGTGTGATTTTTTATTAATAAAATGATTAATTAACAATATAATATTGATTTATTTTGTTTTTGTTTTACTTAACTCTTAATATGTTTTAAATAAAGTTGATATGATTTAAAAAAAAAAATTTGAAATGTGTGAACTATTAAAATATAAATCGTTTTTTACATTAAAAACTTTATGATTTAACACGCGACACAATTTTTAAATTTTAAAGAATAATGTCGGAATAAGATTCTTTACCCAAGGAAAAGAGATTTATGGCAAAAAAAACTTTCCACGCTTAAGAGAGTCTAAAATCTTGATGAGGTGAGTATAAGTAATTATGGAGTAAATATTTATTAATGAATACTTGTTGTATTTATATAATGTGTTTCTATTAGAATAATATTTATCTGAAACATATTAATAATAATTGTTTTAGTGTGAGGTCGAATCACTTGATCCCTTCACAATTTTTCCTCTATGTTGATCGTCCTCTCCGTCTTCCTTCGTTCAAGTCCACGCTGGAGGGTACCTGTCAAAGGTCTTCCGATACTAAAGTTAGTTAATTTGTCCGTTCGGGAATTACAAAGTTGTATTAAATGCGCAATCAATGACCTACTTACCTCTTACCTTTGACCTTTATATATGGTGTTGGTCATGAACTTGAGATTAGCAAAACCTTAATCAAAGTCTAATCACAACCCAATAACATTTAATTCCATCTTACCTTAACCAAATCCATCTTATCTTAACCCTTGTCGTGATCCTTCCAGATCGTCCGTCCCATCGTATTCATAGGGACCGTCCATCCGGACCGTCCAAAGGTTTCCCAATACAATAATACAGTGATAAATAATAACTATAATACTAATCTACTGAAATTAATTATGATACGTGGATGTGATTCAAATAAACATGAGTTTAAGTTGTTATACAATGAAGAACTTTATAATTCTTATTTCGAGCAATGTGTTCATTAATGTATCTATGGAACTAGATAGAACCAATATATAAATTATATAATAAATATAAAAGCAAATTATTAACTAAACTTAATAAAATGAAAATTCGTGATGGTTAACTTTTAATTTTGTTAGAAATAGGTTTTGAGTTTTGTCATGACATGCACTGGTCTCACTGTATGACGCTTTCCAAGAGCTGTGAGTGGAAAAGTAATTTCACAAGCAAATGGGTGACAAAAGTGTAAAGGAAAAACATGCTTTCAAAATCTGTATTTTTTTTTTGTCAATTTTTGTTTTATTAGGTCTTTTGTAATAGGTATAAATAGTTCATGACAAATCATGTAAATGTATAAAAAACTTTAAGAAGTTTCTTGGCTTTTTTCCGACAATCAAACCCAATCCATATAAGTTTGTTGCTCTTTCCCATAATCAAACTATAACCATATAAATGTTGACTAATATATATCTATAATTACAACAATTACTATACATTATATCAAATTAATCAAAATTAATTACTTTTGAAAAATTAATATTAATTAGCTAAGGCAAAGAGACTAATGTTTATGATATATATTCAACCATCTATCATATTCTAATATATATATATATATATATATATTTTAATAACATTTAAGATCACTTTTGATTCTAAGTCATTTTCAACCATCTATCACATTCTTAATTCTATATATAAAATGTGTACTTTATACATTAAATTAATAGTATGTGTTCATGTTTAATGGTCTCACATTCTCTAAGAGTCAATATTTTTAATTTTTTTTTTCACTTTATGAAGTGTTTTTTAATAACAAAATTACGATAAAGTTTTCATATCCAAAATAGATAATACTATATATAATTGACTCTAACCATATTACTCAACGAATTTGAGATTGAAAAACTTGAATTTGAACAGTGATTCTCACTAACAATTATGACAGAGTTCTCGTATTCAAATAATTTCTTTTAATCATTAATACGAATATATAATAATTGATTCTAACAATATTATTCCACGAACTTGAGATTGAAAACAACATTCTCTCTGTTATAATATTTTATTATTGTAGTTAGTTTAAAATTATCTTTTTTGAGATGAAAATGAAAGTTTGAATAAGTTAAAACAATAGTATAAACACGTGAACTAATAAATTGACCAGTTAAAAGGGTTGATTTTCTTCTAAATTTAAGACATAATTGATGGCCGCAATATCTACATTAGTTCAATTAATACCACTACTTGCACTCAACTGTATATCAAGCATCAACAATTATATTACTATTTTTCATAGCTAATAGTTGAGTAAATCGTGCAAAGTTTTGTCAATTCAAAGTTCGAATTTCTGAACATTCTATTTCACATGTGATCGTGCAAACTAAATTCTTAGTATAATTTCTTAACTTTAGAAATTATATTTCCAAAAGTATTATATATTATAATTCTATTTTTGTAGATACGTTTGGTTTATATCAGTAATTTAAGAAAGAAATAAAATTTATTCAACTAAAAAGCGAAAAGAATGTGAACAAATACAATGAAAATAGATTGTTAGCATATAAAATAATTTTCATATTCTTGTTATGACATGTAAAATTGTTTAAAATGTGAGGGTATAAAATTCTGCCAATAAACATATTTAAAATTTACTTCGAATAAATAAGGGTTAAATATGTTTTTAGTCCTTATACTTTGGGACGATTTTGGTTTTAGTCTTTCAACTTTAGAAAACTCTGGTTTTAGTTACTTTTACCAATTTTTTTTAACTTTATTTGCTGTTTCAAGCACGTTTCATTATAGCATTTGGATTGTTTACACTGTTTGACATATTTTTGCTTCAATGTTAACTGAGAAACGCGTTTGAAACAGCAAATAAAGTTAAAATAATTTGGTAAAAATGACTAAAACCAAAGTTTTCTAAAATTTAAGAACTAAATTATACCTTAGTTTGAAACATGGACTAAAATCAAAATCGCCTCAAAATATATGGACTAAAAAGATATTTAACTCAATAAATAAAATGATAATATTATCCTTGTATTAAAAAAGATATTACATATGTAAATGTTTCAATTAAGAACATACATCAGACATATATATCGGTGTGTTTAGGCAAACTTATGATCCAATCTAACAAAGTAAATTCGTATTAAATTAACCTTTCTTCGTGTATTTGATGGATTACTATTCCACAATCTACTTACCTTTGTGTTCACGTATTTGAATAATGACTAGTTAGATTTATGTACACATTTCTATTTCCATTGAATAAAAGTTTGAAGAAATAGTTAATTATTTTTGTAATGTTAAAAATACATGTGTTATTTTAAGAGTTAAATATGTTATTAATTTATAAATTTTGGAAGTATGAAGAAATAATTAGTTGGTTTTATAATATTTAAAATACATAAGTTGTTTTAGAGTTAAATATGTTATTATTTATAATATAATAGTTTTTAAAAGAACATGACAAATATAGAAAAAAAAAATTCTCAAATAACACAATATAATAGTTTTTAAAAATAACATAATTTATATTTTTTTAACATAGAAGAAAATTCTCAAATAATACAATATTTTTAAGAAGAAAATTAAAATAACATAACAAATATAGAAGAGATTCTCAAATAACATGATATTTAAATTTATATGTAAACAGATGAGTTTACATTGAAATTAATCTTCTATTTATAAAATTAATAAGAATCTGACTAATTAATTTATAACTCTGTTTAACGGTTAATCGAATAACTATAAAACATTTTCTTACATATCAACCATTCGATTCTTTCAACAGTTTATCACTATATCCGATCAGACAGCTATAAATTCATAATAACAATAAAATTTTTTAGAAATAAAAGTTTTAAAAATAAAATCTAATTCAACTTAACCTTATGTTTATAACAATAATAATACAATTTGTGTTTTTTCTTTAACTTCAAATTTTATTTTATAACCATCAAGTAAGCACTAGGGTTAGTTTTTAGACGACGGAACAATGGAGAAAGTGCTTAAATATTTTTTTAAACATTTTTTTTTCCTTTCGTCCCGTAAATATGTTTTTATGTTTAGTTTGTAAATACTACTTATTTAATGTCTATAAATACATTACTTTTTATTTTTCATTCCTAAAACATGCTATTTTTGTCTTTATTGATTGCAACTTTATTATTTTCTTATTTAATCTTATATATTAAACCACAAACACAATAAATAAATTTATATAACTTTTTAATCTTAATTTTATTTTTTGATAATATCATTATGGTTTTTATGATGGCAATTATTTATGAATTTTTTTTTTATATATAACAAGTGATAACATGTAATGAACGTTAGGTGAAAAACAAAAATTAAAGATAGAAGATGGAAAAATAAAACACAGTGATTAAATTCTCGAGTGTGACTTTTTTATCCACTCGTGACAAATACTCATTGAATATTTTAATAGTGGTTTCATAAATGCATTAAATTGTTTGTACGTCACACAATTAAAACATTTAAAACTTTAACATAATAATAATAATAATAATAATAATAATAATAATAATAATAATAATAATAATATAAATGTAATTTTAAATTTACCATGTAGAAATCACAAAATTATACACCATATAATATTAATGCTTTGAAATTTTAGATTAAAAGTGATACATAATAATACTTGATTTATTTAACAATTATTGTCTTTTTTATAAATACCGCTTGTGACATAATAATCTTTTAATTATATTGAGATACTCACATATGTCATAGATTTCAGATTCTAATTATTAAATAAAGTCATATAATGATCTTATAAATAAATTATAAATAAAATAGTTAGAAAATTTGAAATATCCCGAACTTTTCACTATTTTATTTTCAATGTGATGTGAATCAAAACAATTTTGCAAAATGAATATTTTTTATTTTTATCATGTGACTAATTATTCTATTAAAAAATATTTAATAATATTTTACTATATGAAATGCTATCTCGTTATCATTACAACTCTTTATATAGTATTGTTTTTCTTTAATTTTTTACTAACTTGAGTATATTGTAAATCAACTTTCATTCAATACTTGGATAATATCATCATAAATAATAGTTCTTGAGTCCACGACTACGTACAATGGTTTCACTGTTTCAATAGTTTGTTTAGTGGTATTTTATATTTTTCGATAAAATCTCTATTTCACTCTCATGACACGTTTATTTGGTTAACTTGGAATATTTAATTAAGTTTCTTAAATTAATACTTACACAATAATTTAATAACATATCTATAATTCATATACTTACATACAAATCAAGTTGAAAATGTAAGAATAAGTCAGAAGTCCTAGGTTAAACAAAAAATATAAAAATTGATTATTTTATAAAAGAAAAACTTATTATTTAATGTTTTTTTAAATAATATTAATTTTTTATATGGTTAAATTCATTGAATATTTTTAATTAATCTTAATATCAAAATTCATGTTTGAGTGAGAACTTTTAAAATGCACCAAATGTTATAATTCAAACAATATATACACAAAATTGTAAAGTATAATGAAATAAACAATTACAACCAATTCACTGTGTAACATCCCCATAAATATATAGAACAAAACTATATTTTTATTCTAGGAGTTATCAAGAATAATATTAAAGAACAGTAGAGTAGAGAAAAAGAAGAGTAAATATAACTAACGAAATCTGGCATTAAGATAACTTAATCAACCAAAATATACAAGTTGGGAGTTTACAAAGTTTAGGACGGACGGTTTTACAAAATAACTTAACCGACCGTCGAATACAAAATGTACAAAAAGACAAATTAAAGCTAAGGACCGGACGGTCCAGCAAATTGCTCGGGCAGCACCTCCAAAGGTTGCTCCTCTTGTAGTACTTCCTCCAGAGACTCCTCTTGAAATCCTTCTGCTCACACCCAAAAAGGATGATCATTGCAGTGAAGAGAAACGTCCGAACGGTCGGATACCGAACGGTAACATAACAAAACAAAATCACATAGCAGGGTAAGCTTATGAAGAATTCAATAATTCATTTGCTATATAAACACAATCATCAATAATACATAGTACTTTCCAAATAACGTCATGAATGGAACATCAACAATCATCAAATTATTCAAAAATAATGTCCGGACGTATGACCCTGTATGCTCGCCGCTCTCTGCACCCGGGTGGACCTGGCTGGGATACACTCAACAGACCGCCACCCGAGGTTAGCCCAATGGAACCACCTCGGTATCAAAATACCCTGAGGCTAGAGGACCTCCCGCCATTCCCACGCATGAATTACTCCCCTCTACTTGAGGTGATGTAATCACGGAATATCGGAATAGAGTCAGAACCTGAGCCTATAACCATGGTCATACTAAATCAATTTACTTATAACATGAGACATTCCTCCTTGGAATTCTCTTACAATTCAATCCAACATAAACAACAATTTATTATAAATTTAACGTAAGAAACTCAACAGAATATAAGTAAGGAGTATTTGACTGATGAAACCGGACGGAACGATCAATGATGGTTCATCAACAGAAAGGAATGTAACTAATGAAAACCCGGTCGGAATAGTAAATTTATAGTTTTAATCAACAAAAGGGAGACCCGAGTATTTAAGGAGAATCGAATCAAGAATTTGATCAAGGAAAATCAACTGATTGAATTGAAGAAAAACGGACGGTTTAAAGAAGACAAGTTCTCTTCCGAAAAGTGAATGTCCTTACTAAACTGGACACTCCGTGAGAAATCACGAATCGGTAAAATACCGGACGCTTTATCAAATGGATATTATAATGATAAACCGGACGTTCTGTGTAGGACAGAAAATCCGAAATGACTGACTTAATAATATAACTTAGATTCAGAAATAAGTAATCAATTCTAGGTGTAACGGGAAACCGGACGGTCATAATGACCATTCAATTATAAAATCAGTTATACTAAGTTATTATACTCTCTTTGAAATCTAAACGTCACAGAATTCAATTTAACACAAGATTCAAACTTTCATTATAACATATACAATCAAACATACCATAAATCAGATATTCAACCATAGAAAATAAATCTTGAATTTTCATAAACTTCCCTTACCTCTAATTCCTGCTAAGCTTGGACAGTGGATGGATAGCAACTATCTCGTCTAAGTTTCCAAATTCTAAACATGAAATACAAGAATATAGGTTCAGAAGAAATGTTTTACAGATACATGCAGCTTTAACGGCACATGCATGTAGGAAAACTAGGAAACCTAAAGGATCGGAACTTACCAACTCAGAATGAAATTCTGTTTAGTACAGGTTGGACGTCTTGGTGTCAGCTACCAAATTTCTTAAATGAATCTAGTGATCGGAGAAAGATTTGAGGTTAGAATTTTAGAAAGAAGATTAGGAAAGTTTTAGAGAGAAGGAGGAGAATTTTGAGATTTCAGAAAACGAGAGTTGATGAAGAAGAAGAAGATTGCATGCAGAGATAACTTGCATTGTTTTCTTCTTACCTTCAACACCAGCGGTCGGCCAGTACTATGATGCCACCTGGTTTCCACTACAAACATCCAGTCTATCCTACTGACGTCACCTGGTTTCCACTCACAGGGATTTTCCCTGCTAAGCCGTCTCTGCACGGATTACAAGAAAAGGGAATTAAATGCTTGCAGGATTTTGTCTCCCACTCACCAAAGGAGACCGGCCGATCGCCACGTGGCCGAGCTTAAAAATTTTGAATTTTACGGGTTGTGACACACTGTATCACTCCCAACACATTTCACACATCTAATTAAATTTATCTATCTCTCAAAACATGAGAAAAATACATCAATATACTTTACTTTACTTTTTCAAATATATATATAAAAAATTAATTAATTAACAAAAGAAGTTATATTTTTAATAATAAATGATAAGTTTAACTTTTTTTTTCTTTTAAAATTATCCTTCCATATAAATAAAAATAATTCGTTAATGTTGACTAAATTTAATTGAGACCATAAATTATTATTTAGATGGAAATATTTAATAATTTTAGTCTCTCTTACTACAATCTCAAACCTTGTCAACTAAGAAAATTCATATTTAGATGTAGATAATTACTTAGTATAAAAATGTTTATTAAATTTTAAATTAAAATAAGTCAAAATTGATTTAAGATTTAAAAAGAAAGTAAATTCAGTTAAATTTTAAATGAGTTGTCAATTAACTTCTATATACAAAGATAAATAAATATAATAATGATAAACTTCTGACAAATCAAATAAAAATTTTCAGTATTTAAATTATAAAGGAGTTTCTTTTTTGTTTGGTGAAAGAATCAAAACATATGGAAAGTTGAAAAGTTGAAGTTCTTTCCCTGTAATGGCAACTAATTGAATATAAGTGAAACGCATTCCAATGAATAGAAAAATTATTAACAGTGAAGTGTATATGAGTTAAAATTAATATTCCAAAGAAAAAAATTAATTGGAGAGTGGAAAAAATAAATAAATAAATAAATGTATGCATAGTTGAAAGGGCATTAAAAATATTATTATTGACTGATAATTTGTTTTTTGTTTCCATGTGTTTGAATCAAATGTTAATTATGCTTATCCAAGTCTTGGTTGGTCTTCTCTTGTGTTTTTGGCATGATCATATTTTTTATTTTATTTTATTTTTACAGTAAAATTAAAAAATAAAAATGAAAAAACCCAAAACACAAATAAAGCATGAGATGGCATAAATGTAGAAAGGACTATCCCCACTCAATACAAAATACTATATCTATGTACTTACCCTTCTCTTCCCTCCTATCAACCACTTCTCCTGTTCTTCTCTTCTTCATGCTCTCAACAACAACAACAACTCAAATATACCTTTCTCTCTTTGCCCAAATCCTAAATCCAAATTCCTCTTTTCAAATCAAATCCCAATCAACCTCTCAAACCCCACAAAGGTTAATCTCTGCATAAAAATTTCATCTTTCCTTCAATTTCTCATACCCTTCTTCTCACTTTTTTCACTTCAAGATTCAGACGCGCTTTCGTTGCGTCACTCTCTCTTTTCCTCTTCGTGGGTTCCTCTCTCTTTGCTCAAATGGTTAACCCTACGCGGCTTCGAATTTTCCGATTGCGTTCAATGCGCGGTGTTTAGCCGGGACCCAGAAAACCTAGGTGCCTAGGGCTCTTCCAATCTTTCGTGGGTTTTGCACAAAATTCGATTTTTTTTATTCTCTGCGAAGTGGGCATGGTGGGGAACGACGACGCGGGTCACCTCTCCGCCTCCCGGAAAATGTTCTGGCGGTCGGCGTCGTGGTCATCTTCCCGGACCGCCGCCGGGAACGCCTCTTCCGGCGAGGGGGGTAAGGGTTTCGCGGATTCTGGCAGCGCAGAAGGTCCTCACAGAGAGAACCGGCGGTTCCCTCCGCCGCCACTTACGCCTCGGTCGCAGCAGAATTGTAAGGCGCGGTCTTGCTTGCCGCCGCTGCAGCCGCTGTCTATCGCTCGGCGGAGTCTTGATGAGTGGCCGAAGGCGGGCTCCGATGACATCGGCGAGTGGCCGCAGCCGCCCACCACCCCGGGAGGGAGAGGTAATGGTAGCAATGGTGAAAGGTTGAAACTTGATTTGTCTTCCATTCAGCATAGCAACCCTGATCATAGTAGGAGTAACAATGGTGGGCTTGTGAAGAGGGATAAGATTGCATTTTTTGACAAAGAGTGTTCAAAAGTTGCTGATCATGTGTACCTTGGTGGTGATGCTGTTGCTAGGGATAGGGACATTTTGAAGCATAATGGTATCACTCATGTGTTGAATTGTGTGGGGTTTGTGTGTCCTGAATACTTTAAGGCTGATTTTGTGTATAGGACTTTGTGGCTGCAGGATAGTCCCTCCGAGGACATTACTAGTATCTTGTATGATGTGTTTGACTACTTTGAGGATGTTAGGGAACAAGGTGGGAGGGTGTTTGTGCACTGTTGTCAAGGGGTGTCTCGGTCTACATCTCTGGTGATTGCTTACCTTATGTGGAGGGAGGGACAAAGTTTTGATGATGCTTTTCAGTTTGTGAAGGCTGCAAGAGGGATTGCTGATCCGAATATGGGGTTCGCTTGCCAGTTGTTGCAGTGTCAGAAAAGGGTCCACGCGTTCCCTCTTAGTCCTAGCTCTTTGCTGAGGATTTACAGGATTGCTCCACACTCCCCGTATGATCCTTTACATCTTGTTCCCAAAATGTTGATGGATCCTTCGGCAGCTGCACTGGACTCCAGAGGCGCGTTTATTGTGCACATTCCTTCGGCAATATATGTTTGGATTGGTAAGAACTGTGAGGCCATCATGGAGAGGGACGCCAGAGGGGCTGTTGGCCAGATTGTTCGGTATGAGAAGGTGCAAGGACCAATTGTGATGATTAAGGAAGGCGAGGAACCAGCTTACTTCTGGGATGCTTTTTCGAATTTTCTGCCTTTGATGGATAAATCTGGCAATAGAGTAGAAGATGGAAACTTGACTAGTAAAGTTTCTCCTGGTGAGAGGAGAGTGGAAGCATATGATGTTGATTATGAAGTTTTCAAAAAAGCAATCACAGGAGGATTTGTGCCTCCCTTTGCGTCATCGGAGAATGAACATGAAACCCATCTGCCTGCAAGAGAGAGTAGTTGGAGTGCTCTAAGGCGTAAAGTTGCCTCTGCTAATACGAAGGAGTTTGTTTCTACCCCTAGGTTATCCTTTCCCAGGGTTTATTCAGATTCCATGTTGTGTATTCATACATCAGCAAACTTGTCTCCATCTTCATCCCTTTCATCATCGTCATCGTCTATATCATCATCCTCTTCACCGTCTTATGTTTCTCCAGATTCCATTTCTTCTGATTCTAGTACTCATTCTAAGTTTTTGTCAGAAGTGTCCCCAGATTCTTCCTCTGTGGTTTTTACTCCTATTCCCGTACCTTCTTCTTTGTCCAGTTTTTCTAATTTGTCAATCTCTTCAAATTCTACTTCTAAAGCAGTTTCTAACAGTACAGATATCCTTGGTGTTAAGTTATCACATCCCTGGTCTCAGTCTGCCTCTTTACCATTGAAGAAACCATCAACTTCCCTTGCTGAACGCAGAGGTAGTCTGTCAAAATCTTTGAAGTTGCCACTGAAGAATGATAAGAAACAAGTAATGGATAAGCCACCTACCTTTCATAATAGTCAAGAATATGACATTATTGTTAATGGCAATGTTAGCTATTTGCAACAATCAGAAAGTAAAGATGATTTTTGTGAGTCTAACAAGCATGCCAAGGAGGGAGTTGTGAATTCATTTCAAAAGTGTGAGCTGGCACTATGTCCAAGCATTGTTGACAGCACGCACCTCAAGGAATCATCACTTGTTCGGAACTCTGTCGAGCCTTTGATAGATAGTTCCTCAGTAGAAGACGCAGTGCTTGGTCAGTCTGCAGCATTGAAGGGAACCAATGAGAGTGGCTTGGCGCAGTTTAATGTCGCACAGACTTCGGTATATCACTGGCCCAGTTTAGAAAAGGTTGAGACATTTGGTACAGATCATTTGGATTCTAAAGCTGCTTTTGTCATATTCTCTCCCAGTATGCACTTAAACGCAGGGAACATGCTATATATTTGGGTAGGGAAGTCTTTCAATTGTGACGCTTCAAAGGTTCACTTGGATGTTGATATACAGTTAGATTGTTTAGGAGCTGTTGACTGGAATCAAATTGGTTGTGATCTCCTTGATCGGTTTAGTTTGCCGAAGAGTACAGTCATCAAGGTATGTCTTCCACTGACATTTTGTTCAAATTGTGCAATGCAAACATTCTTTTATTTTGTTTTTTCTTTCTTTTGTTGCTATTCTAGAGTAAAACATTGTAGCCACAGGTTGTGTTTGCTTATTTGGTCTCTTTAGTCTCATTATTATGTTTTGGTTGGAAACATACTTAATGATATGCTGAAAACAACATGTACATCATCTATATTTTTAGCTCTTTAACAAGAAGAATACTCAATTTGGAAGAAAGAAAATACTGTTTTAATTGCAGCGTATCTGGGTGGAGCAGATGGTTGGATTTTCTTCTTCCTATGGAACTCAGATAAATGGGAGTTTAAGTAAACTCCAGATCATTGAATGTGACAAGCTCAAAGTTGAATGTGCTTATTATTTACAAACCTTCCTTTTTATTGGAAAACTTACTCTTGCTAGGATAAGCAGATACAATGGTATCCTATTTCGTTTCTTGGGATAGTGATTTTCCTTGAAATCCATCTCCTCAAATTACCTGTTTCCCTTAGTGTTATATGTTTTATCCTTTAATTCCCACCCTTCTCTTGTTTGCATCAACAGCATTTTATCCCTCAGTTTTTGCGTGAAGCATTTGACTTTGAACTTCAAACCATTACTTTTTTTTTCCCATGATGCCAAATTTATGGTGAATAAATCACCCCAACCTTGCGTTGATAGTATTTGTTGATTTGTCATATATCTTCTATATATATATATATATATATATATATATATTTTCACTTTTTCATGAAAGAATGAATTGAGCTTTATGCACTATGGTGGATTGTCCCAATATTCTGCATTCTCATGATGTTGTGTTCTGTGAATAGATTGTTAAAGAGAATGAGGAACCTTCAGAGTTCCTTGCTTTGCTCAGTTCATTGTAGCTCAAATGAGACTAGGAGAATCCTTGGTTCAAGTAGCTTCTATAACATTTTCAGCATCTGCAGCTATCTCTATGTATGGCAAATTTTCAGGCTCTAATTGATCTTCCCTGTGAAAAGAGATCCAGTGAGGTAATCCATATATATTATTTTCTTTGTTTCTTTTTCCTAATTCTGATCTTATAGTAATAATACATAATCTGTGATATAAACTGAGTTTTGGTAGATGTTACTTGCAGGAGGTTGCCCCATGTAGCTCGGCTGATTGTACAGTGCTTTTTAACACCCTCAACCTAGAAATTTATGTTAAACATACTCAAATTTCTTTCATATTCTCTCTCATGTTATTTATACAAGAACAATTCCTTCTTCTCAATGCGGAAAATGTTAGGCTGTAGTTTATTTGCTTATATCTGAACAAATACGCCATTAAGAATTTCTAAATTCAAACCATAGCTGAGTGATATAGATGTTCTCAATAAAATATATTTACCAACATTCTTGTATGATTCATCACTATGCTGAAAATGTTATGCTTGTCACTTTCAATGATCAAACATGTTTAACAAACTGAATTCAATGAATGTTTCTGCTATGTATGTTCTTTGAATATGAATGAAATGTGAATTCAATGACCATTTTAATTAGAAAACTATCGTATTAAAACAAAAATAATAAATGTGGAATGTAATCAACATATTTTATCATAATGTAAGCAAGTTAGCATTAAAATTTGTTTTCTTTCCTAACCCACATTTTCACATAAATGTTATTAAAGAAATGTTGAACTTTTAAATCAAATAAGTTTATGTTCGATTTTATTCCTTGCCGAAAAAAATCTTTCTTGTTTTAAAGATCTTTGAAATTTTGTTGGTCTCTTTTACTGCTTACTTTAATTAGTTGAATGTGTAAAATAAAAAAAAATGTTAATTCAAATAATAAATATATTTTCAGTGAATAAAATTAATTTTTTAAATATGTAATTTAATAATTTATTTATTTTATATGAACAGGGTAATTATATTTTATTTAAAATATTTAGAGATATAGAAATAACAAACAATTTTGCAATGAATAAAACTATATAATAACGAATATAGACAATGCTACTTATACGCCTTCCAATGTTGTTTTTTCTGTATGTCATTTAGATGAAAGAACAAAATTAAAAATAAAATAAATTTTAATTAAACATTTAAAAAAAACAGTTGAACAACTCAGCTAATTGTTTTTTCAAATAGACAATCACATATGAATTAATTCGATATATATTGTACGACATTTCTCTGTGACAAATATATCTTATAATCACCAATTCTTTTTACTAAATTTTATCTTTTATAAAAAAAATAGACTAAATTAAACATAAATATGACATTTAATATAATTTAAATTCCTTTACAGCATAAATATGTTATATATTACCACTAAATCATAAACTGATATGCATTATATATTTATTAATTTTTAAATAACTATTCAAAAGTCAAAAGGTGATTCTTTTATGCTAACAAAATCATGACATTTGAATTGATGATATATGTTGAAGTAAAAAAGATAGAATAAAATTTTGATAACCGCATTATTTTTTATTTCACAATAGTTTGTTATCTAATTATTTACGTGTTCTATTTTTAATGATTTATTAAATTACAATATAAAATTTTCAAAGGCACCAATTAAAAAATAAATTAACCTATAGTATAAAAAACGAAAATGCAACTTGAAACTCCGTGTAAATTAAAAAAAATTCTCATATTCTGGAAATAATTATTTTTTGTTAAAACATAAATCAAATGTAGCATGCAGAAAATTAAGTATATTACTTATTTTATTTTCACATAACAAACAAATTCACACAAAAATAAGTCGATAGAAGCAGGGGCACTTGTGTCTTGTTTCAGCTAGATATTAGTAAAATAATAAATTTTTAATTTAAGTTATTTTACCAAAATTTAATTAATTAATTTTTTTTAAAATATCAATTTTTTAAATAACTAAATAACTTATATCGTGCCAATTTATGTTTTGTTTCTCTTACCGACCCATCTTGAAAACCTTATGCACAAGTTATATGAGCTTCGGATATTGGGCCCATCTTGAAAACTTATGCACAAGTTATATGGGCTTTGGATTGGGCTTGAAAAGGTAATTACTGTAAGTTTGAGTTCTATATAAACCACCCCTATTCTCCCTTTAACTTCAGTTGTTCAACCCTAAACCCTAATTTTTGTTTCTGCTCCTGCAACCATCCGATTTTCAAGGTTTCGTAATCTTTTGTTGAATGAGATTCTAGTGTTTCTACTAAGTCTTCCCTCTTTGAATCTTTGTTCCGAATCTTGTGTTTTGAGTATTTTTTTATTTTTATGAATGTGGTTTAGGGTTTATATGTTTCAATCTGCTAATGCAATTTAGTGTAATTATGTGTTGTTTGCAGGAGGTTGTGAGAATTGTTGGTGAGTGATTGATATGGCTCCTACTAAGGGTGAGTCTTGTATCGTTATTTCATTGTCCATTTCTTCAATACTGGTTTTGTGGTAACCTTTTTTTTTTCTTGAGCAGTGGTCAATGCTAAAAAGGCTGATCCCAAAGCTCAGGCCTTGAAGACGGCTAAGGCCGTCAAGTCTGGTGGCCAAGTCTTTAAGAAGAAAGCGAAAAAGATCAGGACATCTGTTACATTTCACCGGCCGAAGACATTGAAGAAGGACAGAAGCCCTAAATATCCTCGCATCAGTGCTCCGCCCAGAAACAAATTGGACCACTATCAGATACTTAAATTTCCTTTAACTACCGAATCTGCAATGAAGAAAATCGAGGATAACAATACACTGGTTTTTATTGTTGATCTCCGTGCTGACAAAAAGAAGATTAAAGATGCTGTGAAGAAGATGTATGACATTCAGGCCAAGAAAGTAAACACATTAATCAGGTAATGAGAATCAAAATTGACGATGTCTTTGATCTGCTACATGCAGATTTGAGTTATTGAAAAACAACCTTATGTAGTGAAAGTGGAGCAGTTACTTAGTCTACAGTGATTGCTAGTTGCTCTTGTACTTCAAATGCATCATCATTACTATAGCATAGGTAGAATTTTGTTTTTAGCAGTGTGGTTTCTTTTTTATTCTTTAACAAATACCCTTTTGCCTGCAGGCCAGACGGAACTAAGAAGGCCTATGTTCGGTTGACTCCAGATTATGATGCCTTGGATGTTGCCAACAAGATTGGTATAATCTAAGTTGTACTCTTAAATTATAGAAAAGTCAATAGTTCTTTCTTAAGATAGTTCTTCTATATGTCCCTATTTTGGGACTTTTTGTTCTCTGTATTAACGGTTGTTCATTCAATTTTGAGTTGAGTACATTTTTATGAATTAGGGTTTATGCTGGTATAATTATTCTCTGACCGATTGCCTGCCTTCTTGGTTTATCATCATTACCATGGTAATATATTATTATATATCTCATGAAAGCAATTGTCCCCTTGAAATTCTATTGCTTTGTGGTCCACATCTTGATCTTTTGACATTAATTTATTCTACTCATTTTCTGCGTTAAGTTTTGTACAATGGCAGATTTTGTTTATCTGTTCTTACAGGATTTAAAGTTAACTATTTTGGTACCTTTTGGCGCAGAATTTGAATCACCACAATTTTCTTGAACTCATCAATATATTGTTTAACAAAAATATCCTCTATATGCCAAATTTTGTAATCCTAGAAGGCAAGTTCTCACATATGACTCTACATCTTCATTAATATAAACTCCAACAATTCTATAAATTTTCCCATGAATCATTATTTTCATCTAACACCACTTTCTAAAAATGTTGTAAGTTTAAGTTTAGCTTGAAAAGCAGAGCTGGGGGGATTTCTGACTCCAATGTTTTCAAGGTCTTATCACTCACCTTTTCTTTATTTCGTACCACATATTAATTTCTATCCGGATACTAGCATGTTGATTATTACCTGTTATCTAATTGTCATGTAGGTTGGTGGTGGGTAATTGTAAAATTTGTTGACGGATCTAACGTAGTTTTACTTATGTAGTTTAATATAGAAATTTAGTATAATCTAATGGTTAGGAACCGTAGACCTGTTGCTCTTGGATTCAAATTTGGGCATATTCTAGCTCAGGCTGTTATATTGAGGAGCCTTCTTTTATTTTGAATGCAGACATAGTCAGGTGTCTGCCATTATTTGGTAGAGACTGTTACATGTCTGGGACATAATGTACCGAGGGTGTGTCTAACAAATATGGGTTTTCTATGTTGTTGGATATCACCTCTTTGGAAGGTATCCATCGTTGCCCAGTAATACACCTTGTTATTATTTGAGCTACATCTGGATTCTACATCACATTTTCTGCCTCACCTTTTACACAATCATTTCATACATAAAATTTGTTGGATTCACCGTTTTTTTATTTGCATTCACGCAAATTTAATTATTTAAGTTCCACTAATGGTGCCTGAATACCCGTGTTAGTTTTTTTTTTTCCTTTGTTGCTAAACAATTAACAGAGCAATATAGTTTGTGACCTCTTTAACTTTGAATACCAGACATAGTCAAGTGTCTGCCGTTTTTTGGAATTTGGTAGAGACTGTTACATGTCTGGGACATAATATAATGAGAGTGAGTCCAACAAATATGGGTTTTCTATGTTGTTAGATAACATCTCTTTGTAAGGTGTCCATCGTTGCCCAGTAATATACTTTATTATTATTTGAGCTACATCTGGATTTCACATCACAATTTCTGCCTCTCACTCTGTGTTAACTTCAACAAAATCGTTCTTATATTATTTGCGTTGTTAAATTTCATTGTTGTATGCATATTCAGACAGGTTTACTTAGTTGAAGTTCCACTAATGGTACCTGAATAACCCGTGTTAGTTTTTCCTTTGTTGCTAATCAATTAACAGAGGAATGTAGTTTGTGACATCTTTAACTTTGAATACCAGACATAGTCAGGTGTCTGCCGTTTTTGGAATTTGGTAGAGACTGTTACATGTCTGGCACATAATATAATGAGAGTGAATCCAACAAATATGAGTTTTCTATTTTGTTGGATAACATCTCTTTGGAAGGTGTCCATCGTTGCCCAGTAATATACTTTATTATTATTTGAGCTACATCTGGATTCCACATCACAATTTCTGCCTCACACTCTGTTTTATCTTCGACAAAATCGTTCTTATATTATTTGCATTGTTAAGTTTCATTCTTGTATGCATATTCACAGACAAGTTTAGTTATTTGAAGTTCCTGCCATTGGTGCCTGAATACCCGTGTTAGATTTTTTTTTTCCTTTTTTGCTAAACAATTAACAGAGGAATATAGTTTGTGACATCTTTAACTCTGAATACCAGACATAGTCAGGTCTCTTCCGTTTTTTGGAATTTGGTAGAGACTGTTACATGTCTGGCACATAATATACAGAGGGTGAATCCAACAAATATGAGTTTTCTATTTTGTTGGATAACATCTCTTTTGGAAGGTATCCATCGTTGCCCAGTAATATACTTTGTTATTATTTGAGCTACATCTGGATTCTACATCACAATTTCTGCCCCTCACCAATCTGTTTCTTTCAAAAAAAACATTATTCCTGCTGTTAGAATCTATATTTGTCTTCATATTCAAGCAAGTTTAATTACTACAAGCTTCTGTTATGGCTTTTGAATACCATTTTTAGTTTTTTTTTTTTTTTTTATTTATTGCTAAACAATTATTAGATGAAAACAATTTTTTCCATTTTTGTACTTAGAATACCAAACATAGTCAGGTGTCTGCCTTTTTTGGAAATTTGGTAGAGACTGTTACATGTCTGGCACATAATATACAGGGGGTGAATGCAACAAATATGGGTTTTCTATCTTGTTGGATAACATCTCTTTCGAAGGTGTCCATCGTTGCCCAGTAATATACTTTGTTATTATTTGAGCTACATCTGGATTCCACATCACAATTTCTGAGCCTCACTGACCTTTGTTCGCTTATACTAAATCATATTTACCGTATTCCTGCTGTTTATGTATTCATATTCAAACAAGTTTAATTATTGCAAGTTCCTATTATTGTGCTTGAATAAACTTGTATGTTTTTCTTTTTGGCTAAAAAAATATTAGAGGAAAACAATGAGATTTTTTTACCTAGTAAGGTTACGTGTTTGCTTTCTTTGGAAATTCGGTACAGATTACTTGTCTGACATAATATTTACCTAGAGTGAGTCTGATAAATGTGTGAGTGTTCATGTTGTATTCTAACATCTCTTAGAAAGGTGTCCGTCCATCTTTGCCCTATAACTTGTTTTGTTAATTATTTGAGCTACATTTGGATTTCAACATAGCAAAACCTGAGCCTCGCTTTCCCTTCCCTTTAACCTTGGAAGTAACGAAAGGGAAGCCATCTGTAGCCAAATCAACCATCGGTAGAAACAGGCTTTCATGCAGTCCTTCAAGTATTTAGTGATTGTAATAAAAGCGTTCTTTTTCTTTTATCTATTTGTGATTATGTATACAAGGGTGTGTGGATTATGTGTACACAGGTTGGATAGTAGAGCTGAACAAGAAGCTTGAATAATGTGAGGCTAAGATCGACTGTTTGTTGTCATACCCTGTTTGACATTTATTTTGCATGATGGTTTGATGCCACTATAGAGTATATATAATAGGATATAGGTTCTATTTCTCTTTTTAAGTAGTCATTTTGTAGGAACATCGTATGGATCTTCTATATATTGAACAATGTAGTACTGCACGAATGGATATATAGGAATACAAATTTGATGCTCATGTTATGATCTTCTACATCTATATAGGAATACAAACTGGCCTCGGTATTGAATTTTTATGAATTTTAAAGAAAACGTTAAACTTAAAAATATTTCAATTTATTTAAGATGGATTGGATTTGCAACCAAATCTTTACAGTACCATTTTGGGTACATTTTGAAGTGTTTTTCAATTATAAATTTTAAAATCCATGATTTTCAAAATTTTACAAATTTTGGTATCAAGCACTAATGTAGTTAAGTTTTATCATCAAACTTAGCTAGTTTAAAAGTTAATTAACAGAGAAATCTTTGATCATCAAACTAGTTTGAAAAACAATTATCATGACAAATTTCTTATCGTCAAACCTGACTTGCTTGCTAAGATTCTGTACCACGGTTTTTACGTTAAAAAATAAATAATCCACTGGTTCGTTGTGATAATATCAGGTCATTTTTACATATGGGTTTAATAAGCCTATATGAAAACATAAACAAGGTATTAAAAGGTAAGGCTTTGGGAGTCAATTTGTCAAAGCAAATTTATAGCCTCCCAAAAGTATTCAAATTGTGACATGCCGAGAAACAAAACTCACATAAATAAAAGAAATAAACAAAATCAGTATTTGTCATTTTTGTGACTTGGCATGAGAACTGTGTTACGAAAGGTTTGGTTCTATATACATTAACGTGTTCATTTGTGAACCAAACTTTCTGGTCCCATCAAATGTATGTTTCATCGTCAAACTAGGACTACACACAAACACTTTTTCCCTTTGAGAAGAAAAATTACCTACAGCTTTCACACCAAACAGAGAAAAAGATGGCTCTTCCAAGACCAAGTACTGAAGAGAAAGCCCTTTCTCAGCTCAAAGAAGGAACATCATCATCAGCAGCACCACCTTCTTCATCTTCTTCATGGAATAATAGGCTTCACACTTTCTCTCCTTTGAATCTACACCACAAGACTAGCAAAATTGGTAGGTTTAACATTCTTCTTTCTTTCTCATACAAAACTTATATTCTCTTTCTCATTTACACTTATGTTTCTCCAAAACTACTTTTAGAGAGAGAAAAAAAGGTTATTTATAAATTAAACTTTTTATGTGTAAACTAATGTTTGATTACGAGAGGAGGTTATTGATATCATTCTTGGAAAGCAAATAATTAATTTTTTTTCTGTTTTTTGTATCATATTTTTTTGTAGGTATTACTTTCTGTGAGATGAATCTCAAGTTATACACAATGAAAATTAAAATTATTGAAGGAATGTATATAAATTTCCAGGTTAAATATTTTTTTCTTCTAAATTATTTTAAAATATTATATTTTTGGTCTTCAAATTAAATAATAAATTATTTATTTATACTTTTTAAAGAGATATAAAACATTATTTTTAACAGATAATATGTAAAGTGTTTTTATATGAGAAAGGAAATTTCACAATAAATTATAATATAAATTCTACATAATGTTATTTGTTGGAATAAATTTTTATACGACTTTATAAAATTTAGAGATGAAATAGTTTAAAAATAACAAATTATAATAACTTGAGATGAAAAAAACATTTAATCTTTCTTCCAAATTACATTATAAATGCACTACATCTTTGCTTCCTTTTTTTTATTTCATTTTTTCTTATATTTTCTTTGTTTTTCTTACAAAAGATTGATATAAAGAAAGAATGTTTGAATGATTATAATTTTGTGTGATAAAGGAAAGAAATTTTGAAATTTTTATTCCCAAAAATAGAACATGGTGACCTAATTTGTGGAGTATTATTGACTGATTCAGAAGACAGTGATGAAGATATGTTCACAGTTCCAGATGTGGAGACCACACCCATTAATGTTCATTCTCAACCAAACAGTAACCTTAAACAATCTAACGTGACAGAACCTCAGTTTCAAACTGGTTTCCCTGGAAAGCGTCGCAGGGGAAGAAACCCTGCGGATAAGGAACATAGACGTCTCAAGAGGTATACATACACGTTACATATTACACATATTTGCTAATTCACATGTTTGGAATAAAGAAAAAAATATAATATATAATACACATAATTTTTTTATTTTTAATTTTTTCTAAAAAAAATATAAATTTATTTCTATCCAACATTTCAACTTTAATACTCATATAACCAAAATTATGATATATAAATAATATAAATAAATTAAAAATCTTATTTTACATGTTTGTAAGATTTAATCATATATAAATTTACTTACTATCATAATATTATGACGTCCAAAATTATATCTTTATTGTTAGACTATTTACCATATCTAAAGTCACTCTCTACAAATTTTACTTTATACTCATATTGGTTATATATAACTCAACTTAGAAACACTTTTAATTTGAAAAATAATATTTTTCTATAATATTATATATGATTAAAAATAAAATTTTAAGTATTTAATTGCAAGTGTCTTATGCATATTTTATTTTCTAGAAGTTGATTTTCTTTTTCTAAAGGGTGTTTAGGAATGCCCTTATTCAAATGTATAAGAGAAAAAAGTAACAAAATGTGTTCTAATGACTTTAAAATTTTAATATTCTTCTACTAATTAGTATTGAAATTGTGGGAATCAATTATGATGGGTTTTCTTGTAATGGGTGATAAATGGAAGAAACAATTTTATTATAATTGAAGAATAAGCCATTTAAAAGATTGTATGTTACCTATAGAAAAAAGATAATACGAGGAACACAAATTTTTTTATAAATATAATAAGATAGTAGTCGTTTAATGCTATTAATTAACACCTTTCTTAAAAAATCAAAGTAAAAAAATGTATTAAAACAACACCTTTTATATTTTTGTATGGTTTAGAATTTGTTTGGGTTCAATTAGTAGAGTTTTTGAAATTTTTTTCTATTAAAATACAACTTTTTAATGATTTTTATTCCTAACAGAAATTATGTATTTGGTGTATGATGCTTTAATGATTTTTTTTTTCGTGATTAATAATTTTTTTATTTTTATTTTAACTTTTACTATCAAGTGACATTAGTTGTGACAACTTGTTCATTAAGTAATATATTAATTACTTAGTATGATTACACTTTTTTTTTTGTGTGTGTGTGTTTGGTACACAACAAATTTATATATTTTTGTGCTCGATTTTCAATACTTTTTTGTCTTATTTTGATATTAAAAAGCTATACTTTTGCTATGGTCTTTCTTATATGTTAAGTGACGATGAATTGTGTATTAAGTAATTGTGACTGACAATAATTAATTCATGTATTTTCTTAATTATTTTTTGAAAGAATTTTAAAAATTTACTTAATAACTAAACATATTTATAGAAAAGACATTTCTAAAACTATTTTTTTTGTAAAAAGGATAATCTAAATAAAAAAAATGCAAATCTTTTTTTTTCTGAAAGCTAATTTAGATAAAAAAAAATATAAAATATAAATTCACCACAATCTATACATTTTTGACATTATATGTTTTCAAATAGATTATTGCGAAATAGGGTTTCTGCTCAACAAGCCCGAGAAAGAAAGAAGGTTTATGTGAATGATTTGGAAGCAAGAGCCAAAGAGTTACAAGATAAAAATGCTATCTTAGAAGAACGTATCTCTACTTTGATCAATGAGAACACCATGCTTAGGAAGGTAACATACTTTTTGAAGTATTAGTTTCATTCTTTTTCATTTGTTTATGTTGGAACTCTCACGTTGACTAGAGATAAAGTCAATTTATAATATATGTATATATACATAAAAGTGGGTGCAAACCTTATCTTTAAAACTGATTTTTAGGTTTAAAGTCTACTTTTTAATATTGTATTAGAGTTTATCTTAACGATATTTGTTATTCGGTAAACATATTATTTCACGAACTGAGTTAGGTTTAAAGTATAATTTTAAACAATTTCTAGATAAAAAACATTTCACTACAAATTCTTTTATATATGTGAATCTAAGTATTGCATTTTAATTTTCATGTACTAGTGTTTGTGAATTAATGATACAGATTGAAGTGTTGTATTAATCATGATTCACAGGTTCTTATGAATGCGAGGCCAAAAGTTGATGATAGCAATGAACAAAAGCAAGAGCAGTTAAGTAAGAGCTAACAAGGTTAAACCTTCAAAAGATTTATTTATAATTTATTCTATAATGTAAATTTACAAATGTATGACTACTTTCTTTCTTTTATATCTAAGACCTTCTCCATCTCCACATCAAGGTTTTTTGTTCGGCATTCTTTGATGTAGTGAAGTTGGAAAAAATTCAGAATTAATGCTTATTGTATAGTAGCTTCAATGTGTCTTAAGAAAATACGTAGTTACTATAGATTGAATTTAAAATTTATTAGATTTTATGATACTCTAGTGGAATACATTGCAATATTTTAGAGTTATGATGCCGATTTTTTCATCAATATGTTATTTATAAAGATATCACTAATCATTTTTAAGGTGATGATTTTATTTATTTGATGTGTAATGGGTGATGTTGAATACATTTTTTGTGTTAATTATTCACCTCATCATCTTTGTTCTTCTTTATTTATCATATTACACTAACATTCCTAACTAACTCACAGCAAAATCTTAAATAGTAAATAAATGTTAAAATCTTAAATAAATCTTAAATAGTAAATAAATCTTAAGTAGTAATTAATTTGTACTTCCTTGAAATTAGCTATGGTTTTTACATCATTAATCCCTTTATTAAGAGGTATGTTCCTTTTGATATAGGTTATGAACACATACAATTCCATGTATGTTCATTACAATTTTCCTATTTTTTCTCTATGTGTACTGATACAAATTCACTCATGGTTATCTGATTATTTGCTTATTAAAATTAATATATATACGTGATCAAAGTTGTAGAAAAGGAGTTTCAATTGAAAAAGAAATTACTTTATGATTTTCTTTCATTTCTTCTTGATCACGTATACTCCTAAATCAAGAACTAATTAAAGGAAGTATAATAATCAGGACTACGGATTTCGTTCTAATTATATAATATTTTATACAAAATCATAATTTTATACTTGAAATTAATGACAACCCTGTGAATGTATATTGTGAAGATGATTTTCATGAAATTCCTCAATTTTTTTTTAAATGATTTTTTTTCGCTTTTTCTTTAATGTTTGTCTTCCATAGGTGAACGGTGATGTGTCTGCAAAAGACACTCTGATGTCCAAGTTAGTACATTTCGTCAGTTAGCAGTTAATGTTGTAAATATGAATGAGAACCATTTGCCTCGATAGGTGTACATTTATATGATACTTATAGGTTACTAGGCTCTCACCTATATATAGGCTTGAGTGAGTCATGACTCGTTTATCTCAAAGATAAAGAATAATACGCCTTTAGAGTATGTGAGGTCAGGTTAGGACCAAATAGAAACAGGTCGGTTTGTGATTGGATAGAATTAGGCAGTATATATTGCATAAGCCTCCCAGTTTTCTCATGACTTGAAGGCACGTGAAAAGTTTTAGTAAAATTATTGTAGTTGATCGTTGACTTATGAAACATGATATTGACAATTGGTACTCAATAATTTTCAAAGAACATGCCTTTTTTCGAATAAGTCAATTTATTTGGAACCATGTAGATCCAATCTTTTTCCTATTTAAAGATCAATCTTTTGTCTCTGTGTTTTTACATCGACTTACTAATGAAAAGATGTCAAAAAACTTCTTACTTTCCAAGCAAATTTTCCTACATCTATATATAAACATTGATTTATCAAGAATATGTAAGAAAAACATTTTGAATTATTTAAATTTATATAATTATTCATAATAGAAAAATATTTTCAGTTTTATCATTTTAATAACTATTTATTATAAAAGAATTATTTATTTTATTATTATTTTATTAACTACTTTTTAAAAATATTATTTATAATATTTTTTGTTTTAATAGCTAAAATTTAATTTTACTGTAATTATATATATATTTTTTACTTTTTCAATTTTACTCTTTTAATTATTATTTTCTAAAATTTAAATAAGTTATAACTTCTGTGGTTAGTTAATATAAACGAGTTTAATACAAGGACAAGGCAGAAACTTAGAAAAGATAACGGTAATGAAAAATTCAAGTTTATTTTTCAAATAATTTTTCATAAACCTTAATTATTCTACATTGAGTAATTTGTTTTTTATTCTAAGCTTTTTATTAAACATGAAAAAGTTAAAGTATCATCAAAGAGTTAAAAATAATAATATGTTAAGCAACATATTTTTGGAATAGTAATTTTTAAATATTATAAAAACGTTAATATATTAGTATGCATGAGATCGACATCTCTAAAAAAACAAAGATTTTTCAAACACAATTATCATAGTTAACCACTCGGCCAACATGTTCATGGTTGGTCGACCGATAATTACATTGATAAAAATCATTATCACAAATCAAATATGCTTAACAAAGTAAAAGTAAGTGAGACATCTTTATAGACTTTTAGACGTAATTGGATCAATTTTAATTCAAAACTCGAAATCTATAAATACAAATATAAGATAAAGAAGAGAATAATTGTAATTATTACACATTTAAAACTTTATTATGAACATAATTAAATAACTTGATTAAATAACTTGAACTTCAAGATGTTTTTGACATATACCTACCTACTCGACTTAGACAATGAAGAAGAAAAACTAATAAATATCACGACAAAGACTCAGAATAATGTGAAAGAGACTAAAAAAAGTGTGAAAAAGTAATTCCCAAACTCACATCTGAAACATTTCGTATCATTTGATAATTTCGTTTTGTAAATTTGTGAAGAGTTCCTAGCTTTATAAATTTATCGTTGGCAGAAAATGAGTACTTGAATGTATCGTTGCTAGAAATTTCGCTGTATCCATTAGAATTACTCGTTTATTGTACATGGTATTTGGAGAAAGTTATGATAAGCAAACACTGATTAAACTTGGGACTATAAAGCTCAAATAAACATTCTCGCTCAAGAGTTTAATATCTCTAATATGGTGGTAACAATAGTGATCCTTTTTCAAACATCGAAAATTTTGAATGACTCTATGACAGTCTGCAGCCTCTCTTTCATCTTTTCCCATCTTCTCTCGTTTGCTCCCGTTGTCAAGGTGTAAAACTTACCTATGATTCATAATTAAAACATAAGTAAAAACATGGATGATGTTCTTAAATTAGAAACTAAGTTTTGTGGTATTTTACTAATTAAAAACTCAAATGTTTTGTTTTTTAACACTGAAAAAAAGTCGTCTAGATACAAAATTGCTTACATTTTCTAATTTTGAAGATTTAAGGGACACGGCAATTTTTATCCAAGATTTAATTCGGTTTCTAAGTTCAAAAAGGGAAAAAAAAAGATTAACTTACAAGCTTGTTAAAATGAGTTAAATATGTTTTCGGTTCCTTAACTTTTAATGAAAATTAGAAATAGTCCATCTTCAAAACTTTGGTATGATTTAGTTCCCAAATTTTTAAAATGTATAGATTTAGTCTTTTTAACTAATTTTTGCTAGGTTTATTGATATTTCAAAATATGTTTCATGATAACATTTGAATTGTTTACACCGTTGGATACTTTCCACTTCAATATTAACTGAAACGAGTTTGAAACATCAAATAAACTTAACAAAATTTGGTTAAAAAAACTAAATCCACACAGTTCTAAAAATAACGGACTAAATTGATTCAAAATTTCGAAAAGGGACTAATTCTAATTTTTATTTAAAGTTAAGAGACCAAGAACCTAGTTAAAATTTTCAAGAGGGTATTCGAAAGGGTCAAACAATACCATTGCCAATGGAGACTGTGCTGAGAGCATGACGAGTATAGTTTGGAGCCTTAGCGATGAACTCAAACTGATAGTACTTTTTTCCTTCAACATCTTGCTGAAGCATTAGACATATGATTAAACGAACAAAATCAACAGATTAAATGCACAGAGTCTAATTAAACATAAAAAGATAATGAATACAAACAAGGAAAAGAGATGTAAGACATCAAACCTCTTTTGCTTCTATTATCTTGGTTTTCTGGTTTGAAGGGGCCAAAACCTTTTTTATCAGAGTTTCAGCGACCTCTTGAGGAGACCCAAATTCTGTAATATCCTGTTTGCCAGTTGGTATCACATTTACACTGACATTCTCCAGTGGTTCAATGACATCTTTGAACACCTTATCTTGACCTTCAATTACTACTTCCTGCTCACTCCCCATGGTAAAAAAGAGATGAAGCAGCTAACCTTAGCTTCCATTTTAGCTTTGTATCAATAAATAAACTTGATATAGATGTAAAGTCACACTGATGCAGAGTGCAGACAGTATTACAACAATGCTCACCTGCCACCCAAAAGGGTAGAGAAATGAATATCCATCTTTCTTGTCCAAAACAGACAAAAATCCTTTCTTGTTTTCTGCAGCAACTGAGCCATATCAAGAGCATATCCTCAGGGTGTCAGGCCTCAATATTTAGGAAAGTCACAAGTGTCATAAACAGCATTTGTACCTTCCTGATCAGGCACAATTCAGTAACATGGAAAACTTAACTGCTTAAAATGCAATCTTACAAGCGTTTGAGTGTTGGTTGATCAGAAAAAGTAACGGGGCAGTAGTTCCAATGGCAATCACTTGGCGCCTTCCTTGTCTATCTGCCAAGGTAAGGCAATGGATTAAAAAAAAACCAAAAAATTGATACAGTCCCAGTTAATGATAGCAGTTCAGTGTCAGATAAGAGTGTTGTTATATCCTCCTTCAAATCTTCACAATACCTTATAAATAATCTATTAAATGGAAAAAACAAAACAAATGCATTTATTGTCTTGTAAACATGAAAATAAACATGGAAAACCCAATATGTACTACCATATAAAGTAAGAGGATGTTGTAGGAGGATCTATAATTGGTCGTCATATAATCCTCTAACTTGTTTACAACAGGTGTAGGGATTGCAAATTAAAAACTGTCAGTTTTCACTGCAAAAAACAAGTAATTCATATTAGGACATTTTGTGCCCCACATGAAAGCCCAACTACATAACTGCTTACTATTTTCACTCTTCATTCTCAATCATGTTTTGCTATGGTTAATAGCCTAAACAAGTTTTCAAGGAAAGAGAACCATGTGCTTAAAATCTTTCTCCTCAGTCAGGACCTTTCATAGGTAGTTCTTTCTAGTTAATGTCTGATTTAGATAACAAGATTTACATTGCACTGAGCATCTCCATGAGCAATTGGAAAATACCTATTCTTCCTTAAGGTTTTGAAGCATCAAAGACAAGCAAGAAATCCTAAAATGCCAAACAAGCATACATACAGCGCCCAAGTTGTTCTAAGAAGCCTCGATGAGACACACTACAGACAATGAGAGCTGTGGATTCAACTTGAGCGGACCCAAAAGAAAAAAGAACGAACCTTGCGAAGTTAAAGAAGCAGAGGGCTCATGGGCAGCTTTGACAGTGAAGGAAACGGCATCTCTTCGAGGAGAACGAGAAGTGGGAAGCTTCTGTAACAGACCCACATTTGGGAAGATTGAAAGGAATTAAATTTAGGAAGTGAAAGCATGAGAGCGTGCGTGTGATTTTGTATTACCTGCGGAAAAGAGTTGTGAAGAATGGTTCGATGAATTGTTGGGGAATTCTGCAGGGACGTCATTGTTGTTGTGTGAGAAACTGCAGAGAAAATGAAACAAGAACAAGTGACTTGTATTTGTTGTTGTGTTCTATGTGGTGGAAAACTCCCTTTTTCGGACTTTCACTTATCCATAAAATCTTCTCCCTCCTTACTATTTGCCCTCACTCACATCTTATATATATATATATACATATATATATATAAATAAAAGATTGTGATACTTTTAAAATTGAGTTATATTAAAATTACTTTTGTAAAAAAAAAATCATTTTCCACTTTATCATGGATTAAAGGCATAATAAAAAAGTTTGTGCATGTAGATATTAATGTATAGTTTTATTGAGTTCATAATCCTTTTTAATTATAGTAAGGTTTATGATTTTAGTGGATGAATATTTACATAAATTTTCTAGTTCTTATTTTTCTAATTTGTAAAATATCACAACTTATATATATATATATATATATATATATATATATATATATATTACACTAAAAAAATCAATATTTTAGTCTTCAATCTTTTAATTTGGACAATTAATCTAAAGTTATTGATTTTTTAAAAATTGACACACTGAATATTTACTTTAAAACAAGAAAATTAAGATTATAAAGTAAAAAAAAAAATAAAGACAACAAAATGATTGTTTAAGGTATATTTAGTGAGTGGTTTGCCTTCTTCTATGGAATTTGGAAGCTGCTTTTTTTTTTTTTTAGGAATTTATGATTCCAATCTATTTATGCATAGTCAAATTGTTGTATCTAACTTTTAATTTAAAATGTAACAATTGACCCAATAATGGTATGCATGGTCAAATTATCTACACTTTTTCTTTTGAATTATCTTTGAGCATCGCCATAAGACACATTCCATTATAATATTCTCATAACACAACACATCAATTTTGAATCTTAAATAAACCTTACAATATATAAGAACAAAATAAAAATACTTTTCTACTTAGAAACATCAACAATCTAATAAATAACTAATTAAAATGAGTTTATTGATATAACCCTATATTTTTACATGGTTTATGAATTTATATGGACCTATATTTCCATAGTGGCTTGCTTTTGTTGTAGGGAATGATGAATGTGACATGAATGCACTAATTATAAGTTTAAAATAAATAAATTAGTGGAAGTGTGAAATGTAAAACTAATTATTTGTGAGTGGCTCATCCATGAATTGCCCTAATAATTATTAGTAAGAAAAAGTGAAGAGGGCCCTTCAACCTTATTCACCACTCTTCCAATCTTAACTTTTCCATAAAACTCATTTTCAAATAAAAAATAAAAAATAAAAAATTGCATAATATCTTCTAAAAACATTTCTTTAAATATGTAATAAATATATATTTTTGTTGTTTTTATAAGAATGTAGAAGTTTCTTTAATCAATATAATAGCAATACTATTTATTTCAAGGTTGTAAGTTATATCAATATGCTTAATTACTCATTTACAACTATTACATTTATAAAATGAACCATAAATCTAATAACTATATAATATTAAAAACAAGTATCTCTCGAAATCTCACATTAGTTTAGTATTTAGTAGAAAAAATAAATTTATAAATATTTTAAATTATCTCTTAATCTATGATTATGTTTTTTAAATAAATCTATCTCACAATATATTATTTACAATAAAAAAGATTCACTATTTTTTCTTCTTTCTTTCCATTTTTTATTTTTCACGAATTTAAATTTTTTGTTGAGTGTTTATATGTACCTTTAAAATACATTATTAAATACTGATATTTTAAAATGAATTAAAAAGCATTTAATACACCAAGATTTTTAAACCTGGGTAATTAATAATAAACTGTCAACTTAACAGTTTAAAATCACTTGAAAAAGACGTTAATCATGAATTTAAAGTTAAAACATATAAATTAAATATGTCCGCGCTCCTCCATTTGGCACTGACACGTGTCAATTTTAACGACTCTCACTAGAGGATGGTAACGTAATTTCACGAAAAGAAAAAATGATGCATCATAATTGAGTGTGAGTTTACGAAAACACCCTTCACCGTTGTTCCAGGTTTGCATGCATGCCTTTGTCGTCACAGCGCACACTCACTGTATTTCTGTCCCTAAAAAGCATAAACCCATAAACAAATAAATAAATAATTAAGCATATGTTAATAAATCGTCATAAAATAGGAAAATACGGTAAGGCACATCGACGCCGGCGTTTGACCGTTAAACCTATCCAAACTGAAATAACTCTCTCGAACTCGAAGAAGAAGAAGAAGAAAACGGGAGAGGGGTCACGAATTTCGCGTGCTGCCTCGGGTGACGTTTGTTTCTCCTCTTAGAACTTCGTTTCCGACCTGAGGGGCCGTAAAAAGAGACGGCGACGGCGGTGCCGGCGAAGGCCAGGACGACGTCGTTCGCCGGAAGAGGAAAATAACGGAACGCGGATATAACCCAGGGCTTTTAAGTTTGAGTGGATCTGCTGAATTCAGAGTTTTCGTTTCGGAGAGAGCGTGCGAAAAGAGATGATGATATCAAGAGGATTGTTCGGATGGTCCCCGCCGCACGTGCAACCGCTCACGCCGGTTTCGGAGGTTTCGGAGCCGCCGGAGTCTCCGTCGCCGTACCTGGACCCCGGCGCCGAGACCTCTGCCTCACAGCAGGTGGAGTTGGAGGAGGAAATGGAGGAGCCGGAGGAGATCGAACCGCCGCCCGGGGCGGTTCCGTTTTCGCAGCTCTTCGCATGCGCCGACCGCTTCGATTGGTTCCTCATGACCGTCGGCTCCCTAGCCGCCGCGGCTCATGGCACCGCGCTCGTCGTTTACTTGCACTATTTCGCGAAGATCATCCACGTGCTGCGGATGGATCCTGAGCTCGGCCCGTCACACGAGCAGTTTAATAGGTTCACCGAGGTTAGATTGTGATTTTCGTGCGCAAACCCTACCTTTCTGCTTTTATGGTTTTGGCCCCTTTGTTTAACGCTCAGGCAATGTTTTGCTGTTCAGATGTAGTTGAAAGCTTTGAATTTACTGACTAGCTTTGTTACAATTAGACTTGGATGGGTTGGTGATTTGGTTCACTTGGCTAGCTGGTGACTTGCGAAGTTATTGTTAGGGTTTAAGCTCTATGAAAATGTGTCTTTTATTTGGTTGTTCGTGTAATCTTGTTATCTTCGGGTTGATGTCTAGAACTAATTTGGTCAATAGGTGGTATCTTCCACGGGTAGAAAATTGGAAAGTTTCTCTAATAACAATCACGTTCTCTAAATCAATTGGCCCCTGCTGCTAATTGATTGGACTATGAAGAGTTCAAGAAAAATGTTTATCTTCAGTTTGATGTCTAGAACTAAATTGGTCAATAGGTAGTAACTTCAGCGGGTAGTAAATTGGAAAGTTTCTCTAATAACAATCACGTTCTCTAAATCAATTGGCCCCTGCCGCTAATTGATTGGACTATGAAGAGTTCAAGAAAAATGTTTAGTTGTGATGATTTTGCATGTGACTTTGTCTGGTTTTGAAAACTGATTACTTTTGCGGGCTGACCATTGCACTTTTGGTTTCATAATTGCTTTTCTTGCATTGGTGCAATGTTGTGTAGACCTTTCCTTGTCCAATGATAAAGGTAGATTGTAGAGTACGGTAGTTATTTTGTTGTATCAGTCTGTAGTATCAAATGAAATCAACTTCAGCCCTGTCCATAACAGTTTGTCATAAATAATTTCATTACTTAGGAACTTGTAGTTGGTTCAACTCAATGGTTGATACAAGAGTGAGTCTCTCACTGTTACTTGAGTCACGGAGCTAGTATTTAAATCATGTATCAGACTGAGCTTTTGGAAGTGGCTCTCTTCTCTGTCCCGTGCTAAAACTAATTGCTTGGAGTGCATTGCAAGCTTAAAACATTTCTACAAGCGTGAAATTGGGTTAGGATTTAACTAGTTAGCTTCTTCTATGGTGTATTGAAGTTTTGGAAAACTTTGAAGTTTCATAGAGGATATGTTGAAAGACTCACAATTCTCAGAAAATAGGAAGACATGTTAACTTAAGTTAATTTTCTGTCTGATTGCTGTGGATATATTTTTGGGAAAATTCAGGCAGTCAATAATTTAGGATCTTCATGGGATTGTTTTGTGTTGTTGTCTGCCAAGCAAAATAAATCTGGTAGAGTATAAAATTAAAGATAGCAGGATCATGTACTGGAGAAGCCTAAGCATCACACTTCACACCTACGGTTTGATTGCATTACGTGAGGGCACTCTTGGATGGAATTTTCTGCCGTAATTTATGAAGCTGATCATTTTATTGAGAAAGCATAAATGTCATAACTTTTTATATAGGCCCCTTGTACTATAACTCATCCTCCATAGGTAAAGGAATAAAGTATCCTTCACGGCCTCTTGCACTATGTCAAAAAAAATATCATAACAATACCATATTTCAGCTAAACGACACAAGCCAATTCAACCCAAAATCATGAAATGAAAATTACAGCATCCCATTGGGCTGAAAATGCTTGAAATTTCATTCCCAGATAGGGTGGTTATAATCCTCTGCACTTTACATGTAATTTGTCCTTTGCCTGATTCTTTTTATTTTTTTCTTTTTGCAAAATACGGTTATAATTTTGTTTCTCCTAGTCAAGAATATAAAATGAAAATAGGTAGGAAACATTAGGAAGAGGCTAATATCCTGAACAAAAGTCGTTGTAGTTACCTTTTTTATTATCTGATTCAGATACATTATATTTTAGCACCTTATACATTCCTTATAATAGCCCACATTCCTTCCCTGTTGGTCTTCAGACAATAATGAGTTTTGGTGGTGCTATTGGGTGCTTCATGCACTAGCAACATTTACCAGGTTCTTGTGGACAAGTAGCCTTAAAAGTTAGATATATATGCCTGTATTCTTATGTTGTAAGTAAAGCTTCAAAATATATTCTATTTGTCTTTGGGCTTTTAAGCTCTTGGAGGAGAGAGTCTAAGGCTTTTTCCCTGCAATTGATTTGGTTTTTCAACTATTTGGTGGACCTTTAAGATAGAAGAGATGGGAGGAAGTCAGGGGAACATACTTTTCCTCTTCATAATGTGCATGCTAAAGTTGTACTTCATGTTCTACTGCTATGGTTGTTTATCTCAACTTTTTAATAATTTTGTTATTTGAAATTTTGAAAAGAGGAAACTTTTAGGGGAGCAATTATCTTCGGTTTTCCAGAAGGCATTCAGTTTGAGTCAATGGACTTATGCTAACTTAGCTTTTTTCCTTCGCAGCTTGCTTTAACCATTGTTTATATTGCTGCGGGAGTTTTTGTTGCTGGTTGGATTGGTAAAGTTAAATGTTTAATGAATTTCATCATGGGAAATGTGTTTTATGAGATGTTGCATTTTAAGTCTTGTGCTATTCTAATGCTCTCCCCCTCCTGTTAAATAGAGGTTTCGTGTTGGATCTTGACGGGAGAACGACAGACTGCTGTCATCAGGTCAAATTATGTTCAAGTACTGCTTAATCAAGATATGAGCTTTTTTGATACTTATGGGAACAATGGAGACATTGTGAGTCAAGTATTGAGTGATGTGTTGCTTATCCAGTCTGCTCTTAGTGAAAAAGTATGTCTTGTTCTAATCGTGTGTATAAATTACTTCCTTTGTAAAAAAATAACTTCTCTGCAATTAATATCTCTAGACATATGTCTTGTTTAATATATTTACACGCTTTTGATGACACAGGTTGGAAATTATATTCATAATATGGCCACATTCTTCAGTGGTCTTGTCATTGGCCTTACCAATTGTTGGCAGATTGCTCTGTTAACGTTAGGAACGGGTCCATTTATTGTTGCTGCTGGAGGAATATCAAACATATTCCTCCATAGGCTAGCAGAGAACATCCAAGATGCATATGCTGAAGCAGCTGGCATTGCTGAACAGGTTGTTTATTGTTGGAATTTTAATTTTATTACATTGACCTAAGTACTTTCATCTTTTCTTTTCCCACGTGTATGCATGAGATAGGCATATAGATGGTTTAAGATTCGTATAGTATTCTTTGTGAAATTTCCAATGAGACCACCTTATCTATTTAAAATAACACCTGTACTTTATAGTTTCCGAAATTTAAAGCTGACATGTGGAATGGTTCAACCTTAGGGCTTTCACTTCTTTTGATGGTATTGCATATTCATTTGTTTCTGTTGGCCCCTTCTTTAATTGTATATCATATTCGATCTTCATATTTTTTAGCTAAATTTGGACTATTGTCCAGTCTTTGCTTTTTTGAAATTGCAAACTTTGATGAAATACCTGTGAGCAGAATACCAAAGAGGCACCTTTAATATCTTATGATACTGAAATGACTGCTCTCTCATTTCTGACTGCGATGGAGACTAGATCATCTTTACCCCATCTAATGGGAAGAGAAATTGACGTGGAGATGCATGGAATGGGATCATTGAATTAAATGCTTCAAAGTTTCTGCTAGCCATTTTCTCCTTAGGATTATGAATATGCTGTCTAAGAGTCTCAGATTATACATACTTAAAGCTATGTACATATTACATCTCATATTATTCTATGTGAAACAGTTTTCAAGTTGTAAAAATGAATGATTGCTTTGTTTTGTTAATAACATCAGAAATGCTTTAGTTTTATCTTTATTTTTCTTAATATTTGAATATGAAGTGGTACATTAAGAATGATGAAGTGTTTTAGTGCCACCAACTCTCAATATAAATAATTTCTTGTGTTGCAGGCAGTTTCCTATGTAAGGACATTGTATGCATTTACAAATGAAACTTTGGCTAAGTATTCATATGCAACATCATTGCAAGCTACTCTTAGATATGGTATATTAATTAGTCTTGTTCAAGGTCTTGGTCTTGGATTTACATATGGTCTAGCAATATGTTCTTGTGCGTTACAACTCTGGGTTGGAAGATTCTTGATCATTCACGGAAAAGCGCATGGTGGTGAAATTATAACAGCTCTTTTTGCTGTAATTCTAAGTGGCCTGTAAGTATCAATCCCACCCAACACATATAATTTCATTATATGTTAATTATTTTACTTAAAATTTGTTAATTTTACTCAGGGGATTGAATCAAGCGGCTACAAATTTCTACTCATTTGACCAGGGACGAATAGCTGCTTATAGATTGTTTGAGATGATAAGTCGATCACCCTCATCTGTTAATCATGATGGCACTGCCCCGGATTCAGTGCAAGGAAATATTGAATTTCGGAATGTTTATTTCAGCTATCTGTCCCGTCCTGAAATCCCTATCTTGAGTGGATTTTATCTCACTGTGCCTGCTAAGAAAGCGGTAGCACTTGTTGGCAGAAATGGCTCTGGAAAAAGTAGTATTATTCCACTCATGGAGCGTTTTTATGATCCTACATTAGGTAAAATTTCTCCAACGATGCAGTATGATTTATTATTTCATTCAAAGTGCTGTTTGGTTGTTTACAGATTTGTACTGTTTTGCCGATCTGTGATTCAGGAGAAGTTCTTTTAGATGGTGAAAACATAAAGAATTTGAAACTGGAATGGTTGAGGAGCCAAATAGGATTGGTCACCCAGGAGCCTGCTTTACTCAGTTTGAGTATAAGAGACAATATTGCTTATGGTAGGGATGCTTCCATGGATCAAATTGAAGAGGCAGCTAAAATAGCTCAAGCACATACGTTTATCAGCTCATTAGAGAAATGTTATGACACACAGGTAAAGATTGGGTCGCATAATCATGTTTTCTTTAGGATGGTGTTTTTAACTCTTTTTTTTAAGTGGCAGTCAGGTTTTAATTCCCAAAACTGACGCTTCTGGCTTTCAGGTTGGCAGGGCAGGTCTGGCTCTGACCGAAGAGCAAAAAATAAAACTTTCTATTGCAAGAGCTGTGCTTCTAAATCCATCAATTCTTCTGCTTGACGAGGTTACTGGTGGACTTGATTTTGAGGCTGAGAGGTCTGTTCAGGGGGCTCTGAATTTGCTTATGTTGGGACGCTCTACAATAATAATTGCTCGCAGGCTTAGTCTCATAAGGAATGCTGACTACATAGCTGTTATGGAGGAAGGTCAGCTTGTTGAAATGGGTACTCATGATGAATTATTAACCCTGGGTGGCTTATATGCAGAGCTTCTTCGATGTGAAGAGGCAACCAAACTTCCCAAGAGGTCTCTTAAGCAAATCACACTTATTCCTTCACCATGCATTATTGTTTGTGTCTACTCATAAGATAACACGGATCTCTTAAAGTATTGGATGGTGGAAGTCGATCAACAGTTTGTTTAGAGAATTATTTCTTAGAATAATGAACTAATAATATTTACACTTTTTTAGTGCATTCAAATTACCATTGACTACAGCATTAAACATTTTTTATTGGAATAATATAACATTTCCATACTGGCATTTTCATGGATTTACTCTTTATCACCAGGATGCCTGTTCGAAACTACAAGGAAACTGCGGGCTTCCAAATTGAAAAAGATTCTTCAAGTCATAGCTTAAAAGAACCATCATCCCCTAAAATGACGAAGTCACCGTCTCTTCAAAGAATGTCCAATGTATCCCGACTTTCAGATGGCGCCTTTAACTTGCACGAATCACCAAAAGCCTGGAGCCCACCACCTGAGCACCTGATGGAAAATGGACAGCTATTGGATGTAGCTGATAGGGAGCCATCAATAAGAAGGCAGGATAGTTTTGAAATGAGACTTCCCCAACTACCAAAGATTGATGTTCAGACTCTGCAGAGACAAAAGTCAAATGAATCTGATCCTGAATCTCCAGTTTCACCTCTTTTAACATCTGATCCTAAAAGTGAACGCTCCCATTCACAGACCTTTAGTAGACCACATAGTCATTCTGATGATGTTTCAGTTAAATTGAGAGAAACAAAGGGTGTGCGACACCAAAAGCCCCCATCACTGCGGAAGCTGGCTGAGCTTAGTTTTACTGAGTGGCTTTATGCTGTGTTAGGAAGCATAGGTGCTGCAATCTTTGGCTCTTTCAATCCCCTTCTTGCTTATGTTATTGGTCTTGTGGTGACAGCTTACTATAGAATTGATGACACCCATCACCTGGAACGGGAAGTAGACAAGTGGTGCTTGATCATTGCTTGCATGGGTATTGTGACGGTAGTTGCCAACTTTTTACAGCATTTCTACTTCGGTATTATGGGTGAGAAAATGACAGAAAGAGTTAGGAGAATGATGTTCTCAGGTTCATAACTACTTTTCTGGCAGTGTATTTCTTTTAAAAAACGTGTAACTTTTAACATTACTTAACCTGTTTCTATGATACTGCAGCCATGCTACGCAATGAAGTTGGATGGTTTGATGGTGAGGAGAACAGTGCTGACAATTTGTCCATGCGATTGGCCAATGATGCTACTTTTGTGCGAGCTGCTTTTAGCAACAGGCTTTCCATATTTATACAGGACAGTGCTGCAGTTATTGTTGGTCTTCTTATTGGGGCTTTGCTGCATTGGCGATTAGCACTAGTGGCTTTTGCAACCCTTCCAGTTCTCTGTGTTTCTGCCATTGCCCAGGTTTGCACCAGTTGAAATATAACTATTTTGAAAATGGGCGTTATTAAATTGATGAACCTGTTCTAGACCAATGAGACCTGTGAAATACAACGTAAATTTGCTTTCTCAATCTTTTAATTGTATGAACTGATGAATGACTTTCTAAGAATAATAGGAGTCCTGTCAATTTACTTAATCTTTGCACGAAACTCATTAAATGCAGTCTGTTTTTTAATATTGCAGAAATTTTGGCTTGCTGGATTTTCAAGAGGTATCCAGGAAATGCACAGAAAGGCATCTTTGGTCCTCGAAGATGCAGTTAGGAACATTTACACCGTGGTTGCTTTCTGTGCTGGTAACAAGGTAATGGAGCTCTATAGGCTGCAATTGAAGAAAATATTTAAGCAGAGCTTTCTACATGGGATGGCAATTGGTTTTGCATTTGGTTTTTCACAATTTCTACTTTTTGCTTGTAATGCCCTGCTACTTTGGTACACTGCCATATGTATAAAGCGAGGCTACATGGATCCACCGACTGCCCTCAAAGAGTACATGGTTTTCTCATTTGCAACATTTGCACTTGTGGAGCCTTTTGGATTGGCTCCTTACATACTAAAACGACGAAAATCCCTCATATCAGTGTTTGAAATTATAGACCGTGTTCCTAAAATTGATCCTGATGATAGCTCAGCATTGAAGCCACCCAATGTATATGGAAGCATTGAGTTAAAAAATGTTGATTTTTGTTACCCATCTCGTCCTGAAGTGTTGGTATTGAGCAATTTTAGCCTCAAAGTCAATGGGGGCCAAACAGTTGCTATTGTGGGAGTCTCAGGATCAGGAAAGAGCACTATAATATCTTTGCTTGAGAGATTTTATGATCCAGTTGCAGGCCAAGTTTTCCTGGATGGTAGGGATTTAAAGCTCTATAACTTGAGATGGTTGAGGAGCCACCTTGGTCTTGTTCAGCAGGAACCTATTATCTTTTCAACAACCATAAGGGAAAACATTTTATACGCAAGGCATAATGCCACTGAAGCAGAGATGAAAGAGGCTGCAAGAATAGCAAATGCCCATCATTTCATTAGCAGCTTGCCTCATGGTTATGACACTCATGTAGGGATGAGAGGCGTTGACTTAACCCCAGGACAGAAACAGAGAATTGCAATTGCTAGGGTAGTGCTGAAAAATGCCCCTATCTTATTGTTGGATGAAGCCAGTTCATCAATTGAATCTGAGTCAAGCCGAGTGGTGCAAGAGGCTCTAGACACACTAATAATGGGAAACAAGACTACCATTTTAATAGCACACAGGGCAGCAATGATGAGGCATGTAGACAATATTGTAGTGCTTAATGGCGGACGGATAGTGGAGGAAGGCAGTCATGATTCATTGGTTGCAAAGAACGGTTTGTATGTCCGCTTGATGCAACCTCATTTTGGTAAGACCTTGCGTCAGCATCGACTTGTTTAGAATGGGAGCATATGATGTGAGTAATTGCGGCTAATGTTTGTTCACGAGCATAGTTTCACTTTCTTCTCGAGTTGAATCATTGGTGGCTTCTGCACCTGAAGGGTTTTCCCAAGAACGTCAGGTGGAAAGTGTGGGTGGGAATGCGAATGGCATCAATAGGCATAGGAAGTGAATACTGTAGGACAAATAGATATGTAGGAAGTTAAATATAGGCTTTTGGAGTTTGGTTGGTTTGTGAGCTTTGGGTTGAATTCTTTTGAAAGCAAGCAGCTTAGACTGGGTGTTTTCCATCCATGGTATTGATTTGTTTCTCAAGAGAGACTGGAATCAACACTAATTCTTCTCAGATGAGGTCGAGCTTGGATGATGAACTTATTCATAACTGTAATTTTCTTTTTCTTTTTCTTTTTCGAATTGTGATAATTGTAGAAAATTCAGATCCAGGAGCTGTAACATCTGTATATATAATATATAGCATTAGTTTGGAAGGCATTCCTTTTGCTGCTTGAATCCCGTGTGTTTTTCCTTGTTAATATTCTTGACCACATTCTTGTTCTTTTTATAAACATTCATTTTTTCAACCCTCCTTTACTCGTATAAAGATCGGAAGTAAAAAGTAAAAAGTAAAATAAATTACGTTCTTTTAATACAAGGTCTTTCGTGTCACAACCCGTAAAATCCAAAATTTTTGACTCGGCCACGTGGCGACCAGCCGGTTTCTCTTGAAGTGAGTGGGAGACAAGTTTCTGCAAACAATTAATTCCCTTTTCTTGTAATCCGTGCAGCGACGGCTTAGCAGAGAAAAATCCCTGTGAGTGGGAACCAGGTGGCGACTGTAGGATGAATGAGAGAATGATAGTGGAAACCAGGTGGCAACATAGTACTGGCCGACCGCTGGTGTGAAGGTAAGAAGAAACACTGCAAAATCTCTCTGCATGTAAATCTTCTTCTTCTTCATCAAATTTCGTTTTCTGCAAACTCAAAATTCTCCTCCTTCTCTCAAAACCTTCCCAATCTTCTCTCTAAAATTCTAACCTCCAATCGTTCTCCGATCTTTAGCTTCCTTCAAGAAATCTGATAGCTGGCATCAAGAGGTACAATCTGTACTAACCAGAAGACCGTTCGGAGCTGGTAAGTGTCCGACTCTTTAGGGTTCCTAGTTTTTTCCTACATGCATGTGCTGTTAAAGCTTGCATGTATCTTAAAACCATTTCTTCTGAACCTATACTTTTGTATTCCATTTTAGAATTTGGAAACTTAGAAGAGTTAGTTGCTATTCATTCACTGTGAAGTCTTAGCGGGAGTTAAGAGGTAAGGGAAGTTTATGATTATTCAAGAATTGTTTGTTATATGGTTGAATGTATGAATTTTGGTATGTTTGATTTCTATATGTTAAAATGAAAGTTTGAATATTGTGTTGAAATGAATTCCTTGACATTTAAATTTCAAAGAGAGTATAAGAACTTAGTCAAACTAATTTTATAATCGAATGGTCATTATGACCGTCCGGTTTCCCGTCACACCTTGGATTGATTTCTTGTTTCCGCACCAAACATATATTATTAAGTCCGTCATTTCAGATTTTCTGTCTTACACAGAACGTCCGGTTTATAAATCATGTTGTTCAATTGATAAAACGTCCGGTCTTTTATCGAGTCTTGATTCTTACAGAGTGTTCAATCTAGTAAGGACGTTCACTATTCCGGAGAGAATCTGTCTTTCATAAACCGTCCGTTTTTCTTCATTTTAATCAATTGATTTCCCTTAATAAATTTCTTTATTCGATTCTCTTTAAAGTTTGATTTCTCCTTCGTTGAGTAAAACTCTCAATTTATTTCCGACCGGTTTTATTAGTGACTTTCATTTTGTTGATGAACCACCACTGATCTTTCCGTCCGGTTTTACCAGTCAAACACTCTTTACCTATGTTCTGTTGAGTTTCTTACTTTAAATGGTTACTAAGTTGTCGGTTATTTGGATTGAATTGTAAGAGAGTTCCAAGGAAGAATGTCTCATGTTTGAAGTAAATTGATTTAGTATGACCGTGGTTATAGGCTCAGGTTCTGACTCTTTTCCGATATTCCGTGATTACATCACCTCAAATAGAGGAGAGTAATTCATGCGTGGGAATGGCGGGAGGTCCTCTAGCCTCAGGGTATTTTGATACCGAGGTGGTTCCATTGGACTAACCTCGGGTGGCGGTCTGTTGAGTGTATCCCAGCCAGGTCCACCCGGGTGCAGAGAGCGGCGAGCATACAGGGTCATACGTCCGGACTTGAGTTTTTGAACAATTTGATGATTGTTGATGTTTCTATCATGTTTTCATTTGAGAAAATGCTATGTAATATTGATGATTTTATTTATACATGATAAATGATTTGTTGAATTCTTCATAAACTTACCCTGCTGTGTGATTTCGTTTTGTTTATTTTACCGTTCGGTATCCGACCGTTCGGACATTTTTCTACACTGCAATGATCATCCTTTTTGGGTGCGAGCAGAAGGATTTCAAGAGGAGACTTTGGAAGAAGCTTTACTTGAAGAGCAACCTTTGGAGGTGCTGCCCGAGCAGTTTGCTGGACCGCCCGGTCCATAGTTTTAATTAATCTTGTGTAATATTGTAGTAGACGGTCGGTTACTCTGTTTTGTAAAACCGTCCGTCCTAAGATTAGTGAACCTTGTAGATTTTACAAACTTTTATATTTTGGTTGATCAAGTTGTTTTAATCCAATCTTTCATTAGTTCTATTTAATCTTCTTTTCTCTACTGTTCTTTAATATTATTCTTGATAACTCCTAGAATAAAATATAGTTTGTTCTATATATTTATTGGGATGTTACATTTCGTATTTGTAACTTGATATGTATTAGATGGTTTTAATCTATCAAAGAAAGATATTAAAATTTTCGTTTATTTTCCTTTGTCATAATACTTTTAGAAGTTTATTCAACTAATTTTTTAAAATAATGTTTACTTTTGAAGGAGAAGATAAAAATAATACCGAGAGCAATTAATGGATTGAAAATTATAAATAATCAATGACCACTTCTAAAATAAAAAATATTTTTTCCTGCTTATTTTAAGGAGCCTTAAAATATTTCCTTTTCATAAAATCAAGTATAAATTTCATAGATATTATTAAAAAGACACAAAAAAAATGTTGAAGTTCTGTTTTGCTGTCCTTTCTGTAGCTATTTAATGTAATTTTGGGTAAATAAGGTGTTGTTTTAAGGGAAAATCAAACTTGGTCTCCAAACATGATTGTGTAAAAGTACAACATTTTCTTAATCCGCAAGGGAAGATGGCAAACTTCACAGAAACAATAAACAATCTTCTTCACATATACAGTGAAAGACAATATATATGAAAAATGTTTTTTTACAATATATTAGATGCATATAACTTGCAGAAATATTTTGATCATTAACAAAATTAACTTTTGTATTTGTAAAAAAAAAAAAGTGAGAGAAAAATTGAAGCACAAAATAATGAATATAAAGTATGTGTAAATTTTTATTGGGTGCAAAAAATAATATTTTCCAATATATTAACATGTGACTAATTGTTTGGTAATTAAACTCGATCTTACTACATTGCGTATCTAACTAAAGGTGATGAGAAATGTTTTTTTTTTTTTTTGAGACTCAATATAATCACTTGACATTCACTTTTATGAGTAATGATATGTTATTTAAAATAATGAAATTTAATTAATAATTAGTAAAGAATAAGAGAGATAAAGTGTCAAAGTAATGGATGGCAAAGGTGATTAGTATATTCTTAGACAAACAAATAACAACCTTTGATCTGAGATTTGTCACTGACCGTTTCCTTGGCCGTTAATTCTGGTGTTGAGAGTGCGAATATCACTCTGACAGTTAGTTCTCATTCATAAGCAAATTGTATAGAAATGAAAAGCCAGAAACACGTTTAGTTTTGTTCTGTTTCTTGAGGTTCTGTTCTGATTCCTGAGCTACCCAATAACAATGGCAATGTATAGAATTGCAATTGGGTCCCCTGCAGAGGCTGCCCAACCTGATGCAATTAGAGCAGCATTTGCAGAATTTTTCTCCATGATCATCTTTGTTTTTGTTGGAGAAGGATCTGGCATGGCTTACAGTGAGCACTCTTCACTCTCTTTTTTCATTCCAAAAACTTATCCTACTCCCATTTGAACTTACATTTCATTTCAGAATAATTTACTGTAAATTTGAAGTTTTTAGGACTTTAGTGTAAAGTTTGTCAAATATTGGATCTGAGACTTTCTCTTAAGGGGAAATTCTTATATGGTCTAGAATATTATGTGTTTGTGGTTTGGTTTCAATCAATCTTTAAATGACATAAGACTTGTTTTTTGTTTTAAAAAAATCATAAGAAAGAATGATAAAGTTAAATTAAATCACTAATCACATAAAGATTGATGATCATGTAATAATTTCTCCCTATCAAGTGCTTACATCTCTTAAGTAAAAGACAAAGTGGTAGGACTCACTCACAATCACACATACATACATGTAGTAGTTCTACACTTCCATTCTGAATAATGCTAGCTACATAATATCTGTAAACTTTTAAACCAGAATTGAAATTTTGAACACCAGTTTCAATTGTCATGTTCTCTATTTTAGTGTTGTTTAGGCTCAACAATGTGAGGATTTTGTGTGTAGCTATTAATTGGCTATTTTGGCAGGCAAGCTTACCGACAATGGACCTGCAACACCTACTGGTCTAATACTTGCATCACTGTCTCATGCATTTGGGCTTTTTGTGGCTGTTTCTGTTGGGGCAGTCCATTCTGGTGGTCATGTGAACCCTGCAGTCACATTTGGTGCCTTTATAGGAGGAAACATAACCCTGCTGAGAAGTATTCTGTATTGGATTGCACAGTTACTTGGTTCAGTTGTTGCATGCATTCTTCTGAAATCTGCAACTGGTGGAATGGTACTAACCCTTTAATCCTTTACACTTTGTTTACTTGAATGTATTTAGGAGATAGTGATTGAATGGATTTGAAGGTAATTTTTGTTGTTGTTCATTTGAGCGAATCTGAAGATAAGTGAGAGTGGATTTGGAAGTAAATTTTTTTAATCTGTCACATCAATCAAATTCTACACTAACTCTCACAAACTTTACTTTCAAATCAACTTTCATTTACCTCCATATCCATTCAAATAAACAACCAAATTTTATCTTCAAATTCTCTCACATTCATTTAATCTGTTTTTCTCGAAATCCATTCAAGTGAACAAAGTCTTAATCTTCCTTGAGCTTTAACACTGCCACTAGAAATTGATAGTAACCTTTTGCACTGAAACTCTTCCTTGTAACATGTACATTGCAGGAAACATCAGGCTTTTCTCTATCCCCTGGTGTGTCTGTGTGGAATGCATTGATTTTTGAAGTTGTGATGACTTTTGGTTTGGTATACACAGTTTATGCAACAGCAGTGGATCCAAAGAAAGGGAATGTGGGAATTGTTGCCCCTATTGCAATTGGTTTGATTGTGGGTGCCAATATCTTAGTTGGTGGGGCTTTTGATGGTGCATCAATGAACCCAGCTGTGTCCTTTGGCCCTGCTGTGGTTACCTGGCAATGGACTCATCACTGGGTCTATTGGGCTGGACCATTCATTGGTGCAGCCATTGCTGCAATTATATATGATAACATCTTCATTGGTGATGATGGTCATGAACCTCTTTCAAGCAGTGACTTCTAGATTTTGCTTTCTGATAAATGTTAATGTCTGCTTCAGGAGTGAATAAAATTGCTGAAGGTTTAAGATCCTTTTGAGATTGTTAATAATTTATAAGGATTCTTAGTACTCCATTTTTATGTTGTAGGAATTAAGATTTCTCTTTCTCTGGTTTTGTAGAGATGAACAATGAATTTCTAGATGTAATATCTTTTATGTTAGACTATAATGAGTTGCTATCCTTTTTAACTTTTCTCTACTGTTATTCCCTCCTTTAATGGGTAATGTAATGAATTTTAATGTTAAACTATGAATTCACTTTGCCCATTATTATGGTAATTTTTTATGATATGTTTTATGAGAAATAAATAAATAAAAAGGAGAGATCAAATAAATATGGGAAAGCATAAAAGTAATAAAAAAAAAAAGAATTGAGTGAGAAAAAGAAAAGGATGTGATAAAAAAACTAAAGAATAAAATAAGAGAGACAATTAAGAGCAATATAGTGATAAAAAAAAATATGAAAAGTTGGGAATGGTATGAATTAAAAGAAATATAAAATAGTAACAATTAATGAGTAATGATATGAAACAAATAAATTTTCAGAAATATTGAAAATTTATGTTTAATTGAGTTATCATGCTTTTGAGATTGTGGTATAAAATTTATAGTATTTTGTAAGTATATTATCGTTGAAATTCTTATAGGTGATAAACTCGATATAAATTTTCTATATAGGTCATCACTTTCCATATAAAACTTAAAGACTTACTATTTATAATTTTTTTTATATAATTTAATGTATCACTTTGAGTTATTTAATGAAATTGAATTAAATATAACCAAAAATATGAGCAAGGCTAAAGTATACCTATTCTGAATGTAGTAAAAATAAATATAACGAAACATACGATAAACTCATACTTATAGTAAATAAATTATGAGTGTATGCAAAATGTCATGTTAAAATATAAAACTACTCCTTATTACAATTTACAACACAATATATGCAAATATTTGTAAGTATTGTTTTCTTTTGCATTGAATGTTTTATTTTAAGAATTTATAACAAGATTTTTAAACTATTACTATATATATATATATATATATATTTAAAGTAAATTTCTATCAGATGCATGTTTCACTTTTGTATAGTCTTTAATTATTATTTTCTTTTGATCTATTTAATTTCACAGATTTAAGAAACGTGAAAGAGTGTACTTAAAAACTATTTAAAAAAATCAGTAAATAATAAAATGAAATTTATAGGATAGAAAATTAAAGTCCACATAAACCATTATTTTTATGACAAAGAGTTTAGCTACTCAGTTTTATCAGTTTTTATTAAAAGGAAGTGTCGTATGAAGAGAGGTTTGATCCCCACGACCATTGTCTTTTCAATACCTATATCATTTACAATCATTTATTTTGTTTAGTTCTACACTTCATAATCACACATTTAATAATTTTTTGTACTTATATCTATAAAAGTCAACATTTTTTATTTTTTATATTCATTTTGATATTATTTAGTTTTAAGAAAAATTTAAAAAGTTATTTATGTATAATTATTTTATTGTTATAAAATGGGTTAAATAAATGTAAATCCATGTTATTTTCTTTATAATCATAAACATTATTGTAGAGTAATTTTTGACCAAATCACAAATTGACACATAATCAATCAATATTCAAATGTTGTAAATAAATATTGTCTAAATATCATTATCTTTTATTTTTTTACGTTACATTTAATATCAATGTCTATCAGCAATATTGTTATTAGCTTGACTTTACCTCAAAATTTGTATATTTTTACCAAGTCCATAGTCAGCTTTTCTCCGTTCAAAATCTAAATGGTAAGAAAAATAGTAATAAAGAATGTAATGGGTCCATTCTCCATAGCTACAAGCTTTTAACCCTTTTCAAATCAGCAAGCTATAAGAAAGCTTGATCCTCTCAAAAAAGATCTCAGCCTAAATTGTTACAAGTTCAATTTTTTCCATTTTAGAAGCTACTCATTTGATTGGAGACAAATCTTTTCATTTTTTGGTACCATTGAATCACAATTTTTCAAAAAATATCATATCATGATATATTTTTATATTATATAAGAATAAAATGGTCATAAAAATATAAAGTTTTATATTATTTTAAGAAAAAAATTAAAAAATAAGAAAAGATAATATCAAATAAATGTAAAAAATTTAGATGTGTCAAAAAATTATTTTTTTTTTAATTTTGAGAATTTAAAAAATACATTCAGAAAAATATTTTAATTTGTTAATAATAAGTCTGAATCAAGTTTTACATTAAATAAAAATAAAAAATAAAATAATGTAAAGATAAAAATTCATTAATTTATTATTTTAAAATTTTGAATAAAAAATTATGTCAATATAATGATTTAATTAATAATTTAATTACTTTTTATTTAATTGAATCCTTATCTCTTATCTCTTAACAATGACTCAATGTTATTCTTTGTATTAAATTAATATTATATGTCAAAATCTAGATTTAAAATATATCAAAATTTAGATTATTTCTTATTTTGTAATTGTTATATCAGATTTAGATTTTAACACGTATCACTCTTAAAAAAGAGATGTTAATGTTAATTTAACCGAATTCTAAATATTTTACAAAAAATAGAGAATAAAAAATAAATATAAAAACCAATTAAAAATATAAATATAAAAAACAAATTATTAATTATACAATTTAATTTATGAGAGGTGAGTTTTCATCTGTTAATTAAATTATTTTTACGAAAAAAAAGCCTATTTTAGATATTAGGCCTATTTTAGATATTAGATTCCTAAAAATTATAATTTTTTTTCTGATACCGAATGTGACACACCTATTTTCACTAAAAACCCTATTATTTGACATACTTAAATTTTTTAAATCTATTTCACATTACTCTTAGTTATTTTTTACTTTTTTTTTTAATATAAAAGTTTACCATTTATATATTTTGTATGAAACGAATGTAAAAATGTTTGTGGTGTATTAACGAAACAAGAGTGCATTTTCAAACAGCATTTAATGGCCTCATCTTTCATCTTTTGTGTCTCCTTACTGTTTTAAATTATGGTTGCAAATGCAGTAATGGCGACAGCAGAAAAGGTGACGTGCAGTTATTTTTGTACATGTATATAGATTATAGATGAGACTGTGGTGAAACTGAAAGAAGAGATTACATGGGAAAGGATCTGTTGAGTAATCTACCAGATGAAATTCTGGGTCGCATAGTTTCTTTTCTGCCAAACGAATCAGCACTAGAAACCAGTCTCCTTTCTACCAGATGGAGAGACCTCTGGAATGAATCTGTTGTAAGACATGGTAGTGAAGAGGATATCATAGGTGTCATTGCAGGGTTTATGACAACTTTTGAGGAGCTTGATCCATTGAAGCATCCCAGAAAGCTTCAGTTTCACTTTGCTCAAGGGAGTGTGGTTTTGGCAACTGTTGCAAATAACAGTAAGCTTATGCTTGATTTCACCTCTTGGAAGGAAGAGCTTCAAATGGGGTATGGCTTGTTGTTCAAGCCATCATGTCAGTCTTTTCCTTCCACTTTCTCAGTCAAAACCCTCTATCTCAAATCAGTGACTTCTTTCACCAGTGAGGTAGCTTCTTCCATTGTTTCAAATTTGAAGCACCTGCAGAACTTGGTGCTCATTCACTGCAAAGGGTTGGAATCTCTGAGTGTTGACTCCATCTCAGAGCTTCACAGTTTGACCATCTTTGATTGCTTAGAGTTGAAGTCTCTCAATCTCAAAACTTCTAAACTCAAGTCTTTTCGGTACCGTGGGCCCCTCCCTTTGATTAGGCCAGAATTTCATTTCAACCTCAGTCATGCCATGCTTGATTTCAGGCTAGGACCGAGCTGCACTGGTTTCACCACCAGGGATTTTGATGCAACCCTATTAACCATAAAGAACTCTGAAGTTCTTACTCTGTGTAAATGGACTTTTGAGGTATGCCATGTTTGTTTGATTGAATTGTTTTGGTAGTTCTTGTATGTACGTTGAGAAATTGTAACAAGGATTGAACCTAACACTTCTATGCACATTTTCATCACTTAGAATATGCTTATGATATCAAAATGGTCTGGTATAATTAACAGATAATCATGCTATTTAAACATATCATCAGCTGTTTGATTATTACATTCGTCAGTGTGGAAGAACACTGGCTAAAAAATGTTAGTTCCTTGAAGGAGCTTTTAATACTTTAAGAGATACTTTGTTTACATAGTTGAAAATCTCGCGTCTCGTGATAAGACGAATTTATAATATATAAATGTACGTAAGAAACCGGTTTGGTAAGATTGAGTTAAACTTAAAGTTGAGTTTTTAATAATGATGAAGAAAAGTAAAACCAAGATGTCTCATCTTTTAAGTTTTCTGCATTGAGCAGTGTAACTCCAGCAAGGTTATCTTTTCGCAGGAATTGATATGGCCATCGATTTCTCATCTATCTGGGAGCTTCAAATTCTATAAATTAAGAGAGTTATGGTGGATTGACAACTACAACAAGAAGGAACTTAGCATGGAAGCCTTATTCTCCTTCTTGAAACTATGTCCTTCCTTGGAGCAACTTGTTGTGACTGTATGTGTCCTCATAGGGGATTAATTGAACCTGTGTTCTGCTTTAGCTGTTAATCTTTCTGACATAATTCATTTTTCACTGATTGATATGCAGATTGATCCTGAAAGTTATTCTACTGAAGGGACCAATTCATGCTTAATGAAAGAGACTAAATGCACTGAACTGCAACATCTTAAACTGATAAAGTTTATGGGTTTTCCTTCTCCAAAAGATGAAATCTCATTGGCTAAAGGCTTAATTCATCTGATCAATGGAAACCCTCCAAAGATAAAGTCTTCGGATGGGAGTTTCTTGGATGCAATCTCTGTGCAGTGATTTTTACATCAATCACAATAAATAAAGATTTCTTGCAAATACCAAAGAAAGCAAGATTGAGAAAAAGTCATGTACTAATTAAGCACGTATCAAGGTACTATGAATGTGTGTTTTTTTTCTCCTATTGGCTTTATCTGTAGCCTTGAAGCAGGGTATTTGCAGATTAAAAGAATAAAAACTAGCTGGTAAAATTGTATTTCAATGATGTCATTCTCAAACACACTTTGATCAAATTCAATTTAACTTTTTCAACTGTTTTGTAGGTTTTTATTAGAATTGATTAATGCCGACACTCTTGTTGTTTGAACCACAGACATTAAACCGTGTATGCTATAAATATTATGGAAAACAAAGTCAATTATTGCGAGATCACTAATGCAGTCGTTAAAATTTTAAGTCAAAAACGAATTTATGATGAAATCCGATATAAAAGTTATACTCTGTATTTTGAAATCATACTAACTTAATTTTAACTAAGATTTAATTCAAACGTATATGATATTAATGATCTTATCCTAAAGTTTATTAAAAGTATAAAAAGTTTAGATTGTAAGATTTGATCTGCATTTTATAGTTAAAGAAAACAAATTATTCAAATTAGTTTTAGATTTAAATCAAATATCTAAGTTTAAATTAATATTGCATCAAATTGAATATTCTTAAATGTTTTAAATCTTTAAAATGAGATTCCAAAAGGAAAAAAAGAAAAGAAAAAGAAGGTAATTTTGGCTTCAATCCCTTCGTTATACTTCACATTCAAAGGTGCTTGATTGAAGAATCATGAAAATACAAAATTTTTCAAACAAACTACGATGTGCTAGCACGGATTGACATCCTCAAATATAGAAGGAAAATTGCATGACGTGAATAGAAATTATGATTTTATTTATTAACTATAAGCGTAATCATTAAAGAAAATTATTTTATTAAAAGTGTGATAAGGCGTGTTAGAGTATTGGGGACACTAATTAGCATTATTTTTACAATCATAATAAAAAAACTTTCCATTATTCTCGCCGACCACTAGGTCCAGAGAAATAATGGAAAAAGTGGAGAATCTAGTTCTTCATTGATTGTAGGGATAGACAACAAGCTTAGACTAAGTCTTCACCTTCTGCACATGGTCAACAAACATTGAATCTGTCTTTCGATAAATATTATTTATTTAGCTTATAAGCATTGAATATAATTCCAATTCAGGGTATTGTAATTGCTATTATATTTTATGTAATATATGGAGTTACTTCAAATAAAATCCAACATAATCTCATTTGGGAGAATAATAAAGCTACAGGTGCATGCATGCATACTTTTTTCAAGCTCAATTTTGAATATGCCAACCATACTTACTGATATTCTATATACATCTTATTAATAGACAAGTTACTCTCAATTAATATAATACAGTGGAAAATTAAAGCATGACCCTATTCTGTCAAACTATATCAGCAGTTTGAGAAGGGCAACAGAGTTCAGACAAAACCAACGCCAAAATGACTGCAAGGTTTAAATACATTTTGAAAGAAACTGAGAAGAATTTTGGGTGGCACACTGTTGAAGATGGCCATGTTTCTTTTGCTTAAACCAAGTCCAGTTTAACAGAACAATTTGTATTCTTAGTTAATTAGAATTTAGGAATCAGCCACTAGTCCTTTGGGATGTCCAAGAAATCAGCATCAATGAGATTGAAATTAGATATCCTTGCTTGTTGAGGGAAGACACAATCATGGAATCAAGCTTTAAATATGACAAAGACAATGAGGGAAAAGGTCTCACCTGTGAATAAGTGGGCCTTCAGATAAGAAAGCTATCAACTGCTTAACTTATCTTATATTCATTTACTTCCGATTCTGCAGTGGTATAGTTAGGACCAATGTGACAATATAGCAATAATACACTTTTCTATGAACCAAGGAAAAAAATGAAGCGTATTTGAACTAATTAGCCACTGATTTAGAGAAAATCTAATTCATCATTTGCTGAGAGAGGATAGACGACGAGCTTACAAGCATTGTTCATCACCAAATTTTGGAGTCCTTTTGCTAATTCTGTACAGGGCCACAAGACCTGCACTTCCCGCAAGGTATTCAAAGACCACACTTCTTTTGGAAGCTGAGTCAAGGATTTGCAGCTTCTGACGACCAAACGACGAACACGTGGCATTGAACCTCTGTCTACTCTCCACATTTTGACCTTGATTGCAATCATCTCAAACACTTGAAGCTGAAGGAACCCTCCCGTGGCACAATGCAGGTCAAATCTAGTATCATTCGTCTGCGATGACAATTTCAGAACTTGAAGGTTGGGAAGCTTTCCTAGCGTATGCATGACAGTGGAGTTGAAGAAACCAAACTTTGTGAGGGATATCTTGGTGATGTTCGACGGAAACACATTTGCATTTTGAGGAATCTCAGTAGTGCCTATCACTTTCAGCTTCCGGAGATGGCTCAGGCGATGGAGACTCTGCAACTGTATTCGAGCATTGCACTTGTCACGTCTTTCGTAATGTATACCCAATTTTGTCATTCCTGGGAATCTACGACTATCCAACAACGATGCTGTACGAGGATCAAGAGCCACGGTTGAGAGGGTTTGAAGATTGGGCATAGTTTTACTTTCTGAGGGCATTTCTGGGAGCCCAACGGGTCCAAACAACAGAAGATGCCTTAGTTGTTTAAGTTGCCATAATTCACCAGAAAAGGATTTTATAGGCGAACCTCTTAAATCCAAGGTTTCTAGATTCCACAATCTGCATATAGAAGGTGGAACAGTTTCAAGATTATGAGAGTGTATTCTCAAGTATCTTAAATGAATGAGCTTCTCCAAATCAGTGGGTATTGAGTTAACATTCATTCGTCCTAAATCCAACACGCGAGCCAACCTGAAGCTCTTGAGAAGCCATCTCCAGTGATTTGCCTTAACCTTGTACACCTCTTGCCCAAAGCATAACAAGGAACGCGTCGCTGAGATGGTGTAATCAGATACGATACTAGAAGAGAAATGAAAAAGAGTACCCTGGAGAGACAACTTACGGGGACAACTATTGAGGTTTTGAATATCAATCTCTCCACAAACCTCGAAAAACTTGTCTTCCCTGCTCTCAGATATGCAAAGGTCACGAAGAAGATCGTGAATCCGACATGTTTTGACACCCCCATCATTGGTTCTACTTACCACTTGGATCAAGCTTCGATCCACCAGTTCATCCAAGTACTCTTCCGCAATGTATTCTGGCTCTGGTATGTCTTGGCCTCCAGAAGTTTCCTGTGTTAATAGCCCTTCGGATATCCATAACTGGATCAACTGCTTCACGGGGATCCTATAATCTTCAGGGTACATGCCAAAATACAGAAAGCAAGGCTTTAACCTCGCGGGCAAGGAATCATAGCTGAGTTTGAGTATGTCCTTGAGTGTGTTGTCCCTCCCAAGATGCCAATTCACATGATCCTTGATTCTAGACCAATCCCTCGGTGACTTCTTGTTAGCCAAAATCCCTGCCATCACAACAAGAGCAAGTGGCAACCCATCACAGCTATCAGCGATCAATTTTCCCAGAGACTCTAAATCAGAAGGACAGTCTTCTCCCCTAAACACCTTCTTGGAAAGCAGCTCCCAGCTTTCTTCTTTGGTGAGGAAGGGAAGAGCGTAGGGAGGAACAGGACCAGCGTGAGAAGCCACCTCAGCCGAACGAGTAGTCATCAATATTCTGCTTCCATTTTGATCATCAGGAAATGCCCCTTTAACCTCATTCCACACCTGTTTCTGCCAAACATCGTCCACCACCACCAAGTACTTGCTTCTGTTCAAGCATTCTCGCACCTTCATCTTCAGCTCTTCATCACTCACACTAGTCTCTTCTCTTTTCTTGAACAAGCTGCTGTACTTTGACGTCGACAACAAACACTTGAGCAGGCTCAAGAAAAACTCCCTTGGTCGATAATCATTAGATACATAACCCCACGCCCGACAAGGAAACACGTTCTTCACTCGGTTAGAGTTATATACCTTTCGAGCAAGCGTGGTTTTTCCCAATCCACCCATACCAACGACGGAAACAACTTTAAGACGAGAATCCGACACCATGAGTTTCTCAATCACAACCTTCGAGTCCAGAGCAAACCCTACCACCTCTTCCTCCTCCACCTCCCTCCTCTGCCTCCGAATCCGCTCCGCTTCCTCTTCGCTGCCTCTCCTTCCGTCCTCGATGCCGTACCTCTCTTTGTTGTCGAAGATCTCTTTGATTCTGGCCTTGATCCCGTCGACCTTCACAGCCACCTGGTGAAGCATGAGCGCGTGGTCCACACCGCGGAAACCGACTTTCCCGATCACGTTTCTCCGGCTTTGCTTGATGATGCAGGCGACGTAGGTATCGATGACGTCTTCGGCCTCGTGCGCGACGTCTCTGATCTGGCTGACGAGTTCCGCGACCATGTCATGCTCTTTGCGCTTCCCTTGGGAGTTCCTGAGGAAGAGATTCATGAACCTGAGCTCGCTCTGCAACGACGTCACTTGGTCGCGCACGCCGGTGAGAAGTTTGGCTTCCTCTACCAACAACCTCGTCAATTTGTCTATCAGAAACACCACAAT